>CM065738.1:43736228-43746228 GCA_033310375.1 Conus canariensis | reverse complement strand
TGTATGTAGTGGGTGTGTTGCATATGAATGAAATGAACAAGAGAAAACACAATAAATAGAATACAATATGCACCAAAAAGCATTGTAAACGACAAGGAGACGGGGGGGGGGGGGGGGGGGAGGGGGGGAGGGGGGGGGAGAAGGGGGTCAGCCGCCTAAAGCACCCGACCCAAGTCTGACCCTAAGGTAGGTTGCCCTACCCAAGCACCAAGGGGTGAGAGGGAAAACGGGAGAACCCCGAGAAAAAAAAACCCTAGCCAGACGCAGCTAAGAGCTGCAGGGTCGCTCGCCCCCCCCCCCCCCCCCCCCCCCCCCCCCCACACACACACACACACGAAAAAGCTCTTGCGCGCGGGCACACACACACACACACACACACACACACACACACACACACACACACGCACACACACACATACATACAAGTGCGCGCGCGCGCGCACGAACACACACGCACATACACACACAATACACACGCCCATACGCACACACACAACCACACATATACCTAAGGAAAAAAAAAAGAAAAAAAAGGGGGGGTTTAACAATGGAGAGTAAATGAGTAAATGTACAAACAAGGCATACATTAAGACATTTGGGTATAGCATAGGGAGGTAGGTGGTGCTATGGTGGCGCAACAGGAAAAGGCAAAAATAAGAGCATTAACGCAAAAGATAGATATGAGGTCATGATGAGAGGCGCTAACAACACTCCCAATGACAAAAAAAAAAAAGGGGGGGGGGGGGCGGGAAGGGAAAGGGGGGGGGGGGGGGAAGAAGGAAGAGACGTAAAGAGAGGACCCGTATGAGGGCCCTAAAAGAGAGATGCCAGAGAAAAGTGCTAAGGGGAGAAGGAGGAGGAGAAGCCTCGAGAGGTCCCGTAGAAGGGTCCTTCTAAGGGGGCGACCAGACAAAGTAGAGAGACAGGAAGTAAGGAGGAATGTAAAGAGAAGGAACGCACAGGAAGAAGGAGCCCTACTGGGAGACGACTGAAAAGGAACAGGGACAGAGGAGGGCAGGAGGGGAGAGGGAAAGGGGGGAGGGGGTAGGGAGTGGTAGAAGGGGGGGAGAAAGGGGAGAGAGGGGAAAAAAGGAAGAAGGGAAGAAAGAGAAGAGGAGGGGAGGGGGCGGGGAAAGAAGGGGGGCCAAGGTGGGTAGGATGGAGAGGGATAGATACAAAAGTAAGTAAAAAGAAAAAGAAAAAAAATGATAAAATAAAATAGAAAAAAAAAAATAATAAAAAGACAGGAGACTGGGGAGCTAACCCTACTCAGAAACTCCTGGCAAAAGATATAGGCTCTCAAACGATCATTCCAGTAGGCGCTAGGCTCTAAGGTCACGAAGAGGCCACTGATGCAGACCAGCCATGCACAGGTAAGTATTAAAGGGGAAAGGGAATAATAGGTCATTGTCCACCTTATTTGGCTTGGGAAAAAAAATACAATGCCAGATGACGTAATGGAACACAATATCTTTAGCTAAAGGGATGAGAAAAGCATAATTCAAAAAGAAGATTGTTCATATTAGAATTGTTGAGGCCCTGCATTTAATAATGAGTCAAAGCCTCCCCTCCCCCTCTTTCCCTCCTGTCACTCCTACTCCCTGGCTCCTCCCCATTCCCTCCACACAAGAATTCTCATTAAAAAAATACACGCAAAAAAGTTGATGAACCAACCAGAAGAATGTAAAGACCTAACAAACATGGAAACACAACCCTAAGAATCCATATCAAAATGATAAGCCGACAATCACCAGCTTAAACTCTATCTATCTAACCAACAAACAAACAATCACCAACGAAAAATCTTTTGTCAAAGAGCCAGCAGTCACAAATTTGTAAACAATTTCACCGATGAGTCCACTATCACAACTTAAAAACCAATTTGTTGAGCTAATCAGCCAAGAATCACAGCTTAAAACCCCAACAATCTAAACAGTAAGTCAACAATCACCAACTCTAGAAATCACCTCTTTAATCAAAGAGCCAACAATCACTAACATAAAAACCCACCTACTAACCAATAAACCACGATCACAGCTTAAAAAACCCACCTATCTAACCAATAAACCAGCGATCACCAGCTTAAAAAAAAACCATGTCTAACCAATGAACCAGCGATCACCAACTTAAAAACCCTAGACATCCAGTACCTCTTTGACGTCAAAATGAAGAACCTCCTTCATGAAGGTAGGCAATGACGTCATCAGAGTGTAGTGCATCCAGTTGTTGCAGACGTGAGCGGTTAGGCAAACCCATAAGGCCTTGGACTTGATCATGGCTCCCCACGGGACTCGGAAAGACTGTAAAATGTTTAATTAAACTATAATACATTCTTTATTATTGTGTTGAATGCATCAGTACGTCCACAGTCCTTAAGACCTCGCCTTAAAGTAATTGACACAGTAAAACGTAAACAGCATTCTCGACTGCATTCTATTTGTCAGTCTGTAGATCTTCTTATGCGTAATAGATGTGGGTCATCAAAAAACTGAAAATTCGCTCTGAAGAATGACAAAATGAAAGGTTATGACTGAACGTTTTCCTATGGGCTTTTATGCTTAAAGAAAAGATGCCATCTTACGCACAAGTTTTGATTCAGACACTTAAGTGTAAAGTAGCTTTGTGCGTCATTTCTATTTCCAGACTGCAGTTTTAAAAAAACGTATGTTGTAAACAAAGCTGAGTGAAATTGTATCATCATTTGGACAAAAGGAAACATTAGTTAAACAGAGAAAAGTCGTGTCTATTATGACAAAAAAAGTCATATTACACGCAAGGTTTGAATATGGCTGTCAATTCTTTTTTTTAAGCAATTTGTTGATCTCATTGTGATAAAGAATATGATACATAAGCAATTTGTTGATCTCACTGTGATAAAGAATATGATACATTAAATAGTTAAAAACCACCAACACCCAATAAGCATATTGCAAATTTTCGGTATATTTATAAAACCTTTATCAGGCAAAAGAAAACAAGGGCCCACCAAATGACAGCCCGAAACACAGCATTCCTGAAACTGATCATTTCTCACTCCCACTTTACTTGAATTCTCACTCACTGCTTTAACATCTTGTATGGAATAGAATATGATACAATATCTATAATTTTGCTGTTTCAACTAGAAAAGAAAATGGAGAGGGGGGGTGGGGGGGGGGGGATACCTAGCTATAAAGTTACGAAATGAACAAACATCACTTCAGAAACAGCTCATTTCGATCTCGGGTTTTTCTTTCGGGACCACAGTTCCACTGCCACCTGTTGGGAATGCTGATGGGGTGGGATAAGGTTTAGTATAAAGTGTAAAACTGGCATCTTGTATTGTCAATGCCCTCTCTAGTGTCACTCTTTGATTTTGCCTTTTTTCTGTATTTTGTGTGCTGTGGTACACTGGTAGCCTGGGCATCATGCTGCACTGACCTGTCTTTGTTTTAGAAAATCTTTGTTCTTCAGCTACAATGTGTATACATACTTGAGGCTGTCTTTGAAACGCTTCTTCTGGCCTCCATGAGAGCGTTTGCCCTGTTGCAGTTCGCCAAACAATAGTTTCTTTGGCAGCCGATGGTCTGGCATGCGAACTACGTGACCTGCCCAGCGAAGCTGTGACTGCATCAGGATGGTGAAGATGCTAGGCAGACCAGCACAAGTGAGGACTTCAGTGTCCGGAATCTTGTCTTGCCACTTAATGCCCATGAGTTTTCTGAGGCCAGTGGTGTGGAAATAGTTCAGTTTCCTGGCGTGACGCTGGTAAACTGTCCATGTTTCACAGCCATAGAGCAGTGTGGTGATAACTATGGCCCGATACACCTTGATCTTGGTCTCTAGGGTGATGCCTCTCCTGTTCCATACGTTCTTGTGTGTTCTTGCCTCAAATTCTCCCTGAAGGCCTTCAACATCAGCCACACAACATGGGAGCAGACTGCCAGGACAGAGATGGGTGGCGATCAGCTGTCCGCAAAGGTGCAGAGACCTGTGAAACTGAATTGCTGCAGCTGAGCAGCGCAGGATGATCAGGAAGACCAGAGTCAACAGATCTCCAGCTGCTGCCACCATCCCCTGTCCGTCCTGTAATAGATCTTTTCGGGCGCAGATCTGCCTGACCAGCCATCTACGCACTCACCCCCGATCCCAGGATGACTAGATGGTCTTCATCGTCTCGACGGACAACAAACATACATACATACAACATATACACCCTTAAAACAGATCTGGCGACTAGGTCATAAGACCATACACACTGCCCAGACTGGACACCAGTTGTCCATTCCTCACTGTCCGTTTGTTCATACGGCCTTTGAAGCATATTTTCTGGGCACCATTATCTTTTAGATACCATTTAGCATCGTTTCTTTTTGATTAGCATTATCATTATCATAATTACCAATGTTGTCACAATTATTATTATTATTGTTGTTGTTGTTGTTAAACCCAGAAGAATGTCCCGTGTCCTCAGCATAACCCTTTTTTTTTGCTAAAGGATATAAATAGTGAAGTTCCAGTTTATCTGCTATAGGATATTGTTGGTGAAATTCTAGTTTATCTGCAATAGGATATTATTGGTGAAATTCTAGTTTATCTGCAATAGGATATTATTGGTGAAATTCTAGTTTATCTGCAATAGGATATTGTTGGTGAAGTTCTAGTTTATCTGCTATAGGATATTATTGGTGAAATTCTAGTTTATCTGCTATAGGATATTGTTGGTGAAGTTCTAGTTTATCTGCTATTGGATATTATTCGTGAAGTTCTAGTTTACTGCTAATGGATATAACTAGCGAAGTTCTAGTTTATCTGCTATAGGATATTATTGGTGAAGTTCTAGTTTATCTGCAAAGGATATTATTCGTGAAGTTCTAGTTTATCTGCTAAAGGATATTATTCGTGAAGTTCTAGTTTATCTGCTATTTGATATCGAGGCGAGACAACGTTACGTGTTTAACAGCATCGCCTTTCTTTGGAACTTGAAATCCAAGAGGCTCATTCAATTAAACAAGAGCACGTCGTAAAAGATGCAAAACACCTTCACACCTCATTCTGGAGAAAGTATGTCAGACGGGAAAAGCAAGTAACACGGCACTTTAAGTGGATTCGCGTTTCACATTTGACCTAGGTAAAATATACCTTTTCCTCTCTGTGTCCAATGCAGCTGACGATGTAGTGTGTGACCTAGGTCTGATGTACCTTGTCCTCTGTGTTTCCAATGCTGCTGACGATGTAGTGTCTCTCAGCCTCCGAGATGCGGGTACTACTCTGCGGGGTATCCGCCACCAGCCACACCCAGGCCGCCACCCACAGAAAACACGTCCCACCTGCACACACACACACACACACATACACAAAACACACACACACACACACACACACACACAAACACACATGTGCGCGTACGCACACACAGGTTACCGCAACACGCATGCACGTGCGCATGCACACACCAAGCACACACACACACACACACACACACACACACACACACACACACACACACACACACACACACACACGCACGCATGCATCCAGTCAAGATTTTTTTTTTCTCCATTTTTGTTTCTAAGCTAGAAACATTAAGGTTACTTATTTATCAGTTCATTTAGTTTTTGATTGTTTGATGGGCTGATATGCTGATTGGTTGATTAATTGGTTGGCTGATGTTTGATGGACTGATATGCTGATTGGTTGATTAATTGGTTGGCTGATGTTTGATGGACTGACATGCTGATTGGTTGATTAACTGGTTGGCTGATGTTTGATGGACTGATATGCTGATTGGTTGATTAATTGGTTGGCTGATGTTTGATGGACTGACATGCTGACTGGTTGATTAATTGGTTGGCTGATGTTTGATGGACTGACATGCTGACTGGTTGATTAATTGGTTGGCTGATGTTTGATGGACTGACATGCTGACTGGTTGATTAATTGGTTGGCTGATGTTTGATGGACTGACATGCTGACTGGTTGATTAATTGGTTGGCTGATGTTGATGGACTGACATGCTGACTGGTTGATTAATTGGTTGGCTGATGTTTGATGGACTGACATGCTGACTGGTTGATTAATTGGTTGGCTGATGTTTGATGGACTGACATGCTGACTGGTTGATTAATTGGTTGGCTGATGTTTGATGGACTGACATGCTGACTGGTTGATTAACTGGTTGGCTGATGTTTGATGGACTGACATGCTGACTGGTTGATCAATTGGTTGGCTGATGTTTGATGGACTGACATGCTGACTGGTTGATTAATTGGTTGGCTGATGTTTGATGGGCTGACATGCTGACTGGTTGATTAATTGGTTGGCTGATGTTGCACAGAGATTGATGTTTCAAGCGAAGCTGTCATAGAAAGTTGCATGCGTGTGGCACAGGTTGGTAGGTGAACACTACACTATAGTCTGTCAGCCCACCATGCCCTCCACACCCGACCCTATCCTACCCTATCCTTACCTCCCCTACCCCACTCTACCCTACCCTGCCTTAGCCTATTGTACCCTGCCTGACCTTACTCCACTCTGCTCTTCCCTAATCTACCCTACCCTGCCTTAGCCTATTGTACCCTGCCTGACCTTACTCCACTCTGCTCTTCCCTAATCTACCCTACCCTGCCTTAGCCTATTGTACCCTGCCTGACCTTACTCCACTCTGCTCTTCCCTAATCTACCCTACCCTGCCTTAGCCTATTGTACCCTGCCTGACCTTACTCCACTCTGCTCTTCCCTAATCTACCCTACCCTGCCTTAGCCTATTGTACCCTGCCTGACCTTACTCCACTCTGCTCTTCCCTAATCTACCCTACCCTGCCTTAGCCTATTGTACCCTGCCTGACCTTACTCCACTCTGCTCTTCCCTAATCTACCTACCCTGCCTTAGCCTATTGTACCCTGCCTGACCTTACTCCACTCTGCTCTTCCCTATCTACCCTACCTGCCTTAGCTATTGTACCCTGCCTGACCTTACTCCACTCTGCTCTTCCCTAATCTACCCTACCCTGCCTTAGCCTATTGTACCCTGCCTGACCTTACTCCACTCTGCTCTTCCCTAACCTACCCTACCCTACCTTAGCCTATTGTACCCTGCCTGACCTTACTCCACTCTGCTCTTCCCTAACCTACCCTACCCTACCTTAGCCTATTGTACCCTGCCTGACCTTACTCCACTCTGCTCTTCCCTAATCTACCCTACCCTACCTTAGCCTATTGTACCCTGCCTGACCTTACTCCACTCTGCTCTTCCCTAATCTACCCTACCCTACCTTAGCCTATTGTACCCTGCCTACCTTACTCCACTCTGCTCTTCCCTAATCTACCCTACCCTACCTTAGCCTATTGTACCCTGCCTTACCTTACCACTCTGCTTCCTAATCTACCCTACCTACCTTAGCCTATTTACCTGCCTTACCTACTCCACTCTGCTCTTCCTAATTACCCTACCCTACCTTAGCCTATTGTACCCTGCCTTACCTTACTCCACTCTGCTCTTCCCTAATCTACCCTACCCTCACCTACCCGACCCTCCCCCACTCTACTCTAACTTACCTTGCCGTATACTTCCATAGCCTATCTGACCCTGCCCCATCTTACTGTACCCTACAGTATCTTACCCTACCCTACTCTTTCTTTAACCTACTCTACCTATCCTATTCTCCCTCACTACACTCTTACCAACCCTACCCAACTCTACCCTTTCTTTAGCATACCCCACCCTATTCTACCTACCCTATCTCACACTCCCACCCTTCTTTACCCTATCTCCCCCCCCCCTTCCATTACCCTACCCCACGCTTACCGTCCCTATCCCACCCTACCTTACCATACCGTACCCTTCCCTATTCTACCCACCCTTCCCTACCTCAACCTACCTGACCCTTCCCTATTCTACCCTATCTTTCCCACCCCTCCTTTTCACTTCTCATCCCTGCTCTAGAGTACACTAACAGTACAGTACAGTACAGTACAGTATAGTACAGTTCCCTACCCCACCCTACCCTACCCGTTCCTAACCTAACCTATCCTTTCCTCCCTCACCATACCCTTTCCTTCCCAGCCCTACCCTATCTTATCCTACCCTACCCTACGAACCATACCCTCTCCCAATCCAACCGTACCCTACTATACCCCCTCCTATCCTCCAAATCCTGCTCTACTCTACATTACCCCATCTCTACCCCACCCTGTCTTTTCCGAACCTAACCTCTCGCACTCCTCCCTACCCGTCCCCACCCTACTGCACTTTACCCTACCATATTAAACCTTTCCATACCATACCTTACACCCCACCCCACCCTACCCCATCCTTCCCTACTCTACCCTAACTCTCCCTCCCCTCCCTTCTCTTCCCTAACATATCCTGTCCTACTGGACCCTGCCCCACTCCTCCCTCCCCTTCCCTATCCCCCCTCCCCTCCTCTCCTCTTCCCTCCTCTCCCCTACACAACTCTACATTGCACTACACTACACCGCACAATGCCAGAGCATTTCACACCACACAATATGTGACAGCACATTACACATCATGGCTTGATACACCATATTACACCACGCTCCTCTATACAACATTGTGATATTCTACATTGTATTATACTTTGGTATGCAATACTGCACTATTGATCAATACCTTTACTTATTAAACATGCTGACTTCTCACATGTTAAATCTGCAGCAGGACATTCAAAGATAAAATCATACATAATGCAGGCTTCTAACCCATTATGCCAGAACACATACATCTATGTTTACATGCACGTGGGTATGCACTAGTGAGAACATTAGTGTACTAGTGAGAATATTAGTGTACTAGTGAGAACATTAGTGCACTAGTGAGAGCATTAGTGTACTAGTGAGAACATTAGTGTACTAGTGAGAAAATTAGTGTGTATATGCTGCAGGTTTGCCGTATTCATTGACACAATTGCATTATATGCATTAAATGCATTATATTTCCAACCGTAACTTGAAGGCGGCTATCTGTATCTCGCTGTGTATCTGAACACGTGGCTTTTTAACCGTAACTTGAAGGCGGCTATCTGTATCTCGCTGTGTATCTGAACACGTGGCTTTTTAACCGTAACTTGAAGGCGGCTATCTGTATCTCGCTGTGTATCTGAACACGTGGCTTTTTAACCGTAACTTGAAGGCGGCTATCTGTATCTCGCTGTGTATCTGAACACGTGGCTTTTTAACCGTAACTTGAAGGCGGCTATCTGTATCTCGCTGTGTATCTGAACACGTGGCTTTTTAACCGTAACTTGAAGGCGGCTATCTGTATCTCGCTGTGTATCTGAACACGTGGCTTTTTAACCGTAACTTGAAGGCGGCTATCTGTATCTCGCTGTGTATCTGAACACGTGGCTTTTTAACCGTAACTTGAAGGCGGCTATCTGTATCTCGCTGTGTATCTGAACACGTGGCTTTTTAACCGTAACTTGAAGGCGGCTATCTGTATCTCGCTGTGTATCTGAACACGTGGCTTTTTAACCGTAACTTGAAGGCGGCTATCTGTATCTCGCTGTGTATCTGAACACGTGGCTTTTTAACCGTAACTTGAAGGCGGCTATCTGTATCTCGCTGTGTATCTGAACACGTGGCTTTTTAACCGTAACTTGAAGGCGGCTATCTGTATCTCGCTGTGTATCTGAACACGTGGCTTTTTAACCGTAACTTGAAGGCGGCTATCTGTATCTCGCTGTGTATCTGAACACGTGGCTTTTTAACCGTAACTTGAAGGCGGCTATCTGTATCTCGCTGTGTATCTGAACACGTGGCATTTTAACCGTAACTTGAAGGCGGCTATCTGTATCTTTTCTACGGATTGGGCGTTCTTCGCTGGTATCTGAACACGTGGCTTTTTGACTAAAAAGAGGATGGAGTGGATAAGAGGGTGGTATGTCAGAGTGCTGAGGACGGGGATTGATCAAGGGAGGGTAGTGGTCCATGGACGTAGAGGGGAGGACAGTGGTCCATGGACCGTAGAGAGGGAGGATAGTGGTCCATGGACCGTAGA
>CM065738.1:43703728-43733728 GCA_033310375.1 Conus canariensis | reverse complement strand
CAGTGCAGAACAAGACAGCACAGTACAGAACAAGACATTACAGTGCAGAACAAGACAGCACAGTGCGGAACAACAAGACAGATCAGTGCTGCACAAGACGGCACAGTGCAGAACAAGACAGCACCGTGCAGAAAAGACAGTACAGTGCAGAACAAGACAGCACAGTGCAGAACAAGACAGCACAGTGCAGAACAAGACAGCACAGTGCAGAACAAGACATCACAGTGCAGAACAAGACAGCACAGTGCAGAACAAGACAGCACCGTGCAGAACAAGACAGCACCGTGCAGAACAAGACAGCACAGTGCAGAGCAAGACAGGACCGTGCAGAACAACAAGACAGATCAGTGCCGCACAAGACACGTGTGTGCAGAACAAGACAATCAGTGCCGTACAGGACAGTACAGGGCAGAACAAAACATACTGCGCAGTACAAGATCGTGTAGTGCAATATAAGACAAATCAGTGTAGTACAAGACAGTACAGTGCAGTACAAAACATACTGCGCAGTACAAGATCGTGTAGTGCAATGTAAGACAAATCAGTGTAGTACAAGAAAGCACAGTGCAGTACAAAACAGTACTGCGTAGTACAAGATAGTGTCGTGCAATATAAGGCAAATCAGTGTAGTACAAGACAGTACAGTGCAGTACAAAACAGTACTGCGTAGTACAAGATAGTGTCGTGCAATATAAGACAAATCAGTGTAGTACAAGACAGTACAGTGCAGTATAAATCAAAACAATGAAGTACAAGATAGTGCGGTGGAGTTCAACAGTACACAGGGAAGTAAAGTACAACGCACCACAGGATAATGCAGCAATGCAACTTTGTACAATACGCACAAGGCATTATTATACAACACGATCAATCATGCTGCCCTGTGGGATGGTATTGTACAGAGATCTACAGTACACGCAGTAAAATATAGAATCAAGTACAATGTAATACAATCGAAATCCAATACAGGTTTTATACACTTTGTGGCACAACACAATCCTGTGTTGTACAGAAGTGAACAATGCAATGCTGTATAGTAAACAGACGGTCCAACACAGCACAATGCTGTACAGCAACACACAACAGTGCATTGCTGTATGATAAAAGTCAGTTCAACACAGCACAGTGCTGTCAGCAACACACAACGGCGCAATGCTGTATAATAAAGATCAGTCCAAAACAGCACAATGCTGCGCAGCAACCACACACACACACACACACACACACACACACACACACACACACACACACACACACACACACACACACAAGCACGCTCGCATGTACGCACGAATAAACGCACACATGCAAGGACTTCCCCACACACGCATGCACCGACCGACCAACCGACAGACAGACAGACACACAGACAAACAAACACTGACTGACTAAAGCCAGTTCATGATTAGACTAACCCTGGGTTGTATTGATATTTGACTGAATTAGAATGAACTGAGAGCAAAAATCTAAGTTCAACAAACGTAATTTTGTCCAAAAGTAGACTACAGTAAATAATTGTAAAACACGTAAAATCATATAACAAAATAGTCATCTGATACACACAGACATGCATACAGACCTCTCTGTCCGTCTCTTTCTCTGTCTGTCTGTCTGTCTGAGAAAGGGACAGAGAAAATGAGTGGAAGGATACCACTCTCCTAAACACCGTACCGACCCACTCTTTTCTTTCCAGTCTTTGCCCCCCTCTCTACAACCCCCCCCCCCCAAAAAAAAAAAAAAAAAAAAAAAAAGAAAAAAAGAAAAAAAATCAAACGACCAACCAACCAACTAAAGCAAACCTAACCCAACGATAACGTCAACCAACAACCAACCAACCAACCAACCAGCCAACACACAAACACACCAACTCACAAGCAAACAAACAAACCAAATAAAACCTCCCCTACCTGAATAGGTGAAGGAGGTCAGCCTAGATCGTTCCCCTGGGGGAGCCCAACGACCACACATGGCGTGCACGGAAGGGAAAATGCCCCCCTGCCAATGATCCCCTCCCCGGTAAATTCACAAGAGAGAGAGAGAGAGAGAGAGAGAAGAGAGAGAGAGAGAGAGAGAGATACGGATACGGATGTTTTTTCATACAGGCCATGGCCCCTAACGAAGGGGGTGTTGAGATCAAATCGTTTCAGACAGAAATAAGCAAATCATCAAACATCTAGGCATCCACAATTAAAAGCATACACGATATGAAACAACATACAACAACCAATGCCTAACTACATGCTATACTTCGAATTTTAAATGCCTTGTACAAGAAAATAGCAAAACGTTTTACAGTAGTTTCATTTGTAGATGCCATTAGTAATGAAAGTCGAAATGAAGAAGGATGTCTACAATATTTTTGATGAATGAACCGATTCCTCAGGTCACTTAGAGCGGGACAGCACAACACAAAATGAACTTCATTTTCTTCGGTACATTTACAAAGCGGACATGTCAGTTCAAGTTTGTTATGCTTCTTATAACGATAATAATGAACAGAAAGATCAGAAATACCTAATCTGAACTTTGTCATGATATACTTTAAATGATTATCCATTTCAACAGATAAATACACCGGCACACAATGTATAGATCTGAACTGTCTATAAAAAGCAAATCGATCACTTTCATGAACGTGACATGACCATTCTTGCCATCTGCAATCTATCAATCTATTCCGAAATGCACGTAGAAATCCATTTATGTCCCCAACGCTCTGTTGTAGCCAAACATAGCCAAATCCAAGTTTATGTAATTTAGTCCTCACGTTAGAAACCCAGTTTCTTTTCCCTCTACCATCCAAATCATACAACATATTATATGCTTTCCTGGGCAACCTTGAAATTTCCATTTGTGTTATTTTCAACCAATAACGTATGCAAGCTGTCGCAGAATTCAAATATATTGGATATCTGTTTACTTCGCCGTAGATTAAATCGTTAGGTGTTCGCATGCTCACTCCTAGAAACTTTTTCAATGCAAATAAATGGACATTTTCACAATAAACAGCAGAATCATAAAGACCCCAGATTTCAGCTCCATACTGAGCGATAGGCTGTACCTGAGAATCGAACAATTTTATAAATAATTTCAAAGACTGGTTTTCTAATTTTGATAAGTGTTGCATGATACATAGTAGTGCACGCTTAGCTCTACTGGCAAGATCCTTGCATGCAAAAGTAAAGCTTAATTTCGTTGAAAAATATATTCCTAAATATTTATATACGTTGACCACAGGCATAAACACTCCATTATAAGTTCACCTTTCTCTAATTCCTAAAAACCCACCCTTTCTAAACACAATTAATTGCTTTTTGACATGTTAATTGTTAACTGAAGTGAAGATGCAGATCGTGATAGATTATTTAGTTGAGTTTGTAAGCCAATAATAGTTTCAGACATCAGAACAACATCGTCTGCCAAGAGAAGAATAAACAACTCAAGAGCATCGCAAGTAAATTGTGCACCATGTTTTCCATTTCTAACAACCTCTGATGTTAACTCATTAATGAAAAGAGAAAATAAAACAGGACTGCACACATCCCTTGTTTTACACCAGATGTACATTGAATGTAGTCAGTCATATTTCCTCCACACCGAACCTTAGCTTTAACACAGGAATACATGCTAACTATGCATCTAAACAGTTTTCCATGAACACCAGCTTTTAAGAGAATAGGCCACAGAATAGTTCTATTAACAGAATCAAATGCTTTCTCAAAATCTATAAAAGCGACGTACAGCTTACGATTTAAAGAAAACTGTTTTTGCACCAAAGCCATCAAAGTAAATATATGATCAACAGTTGAATAATTGCGCTTAAAACCTGCCTGATATTCGCCAGTGATATTATTATCTTCAACCCTTCCTGTAAACGGCGATTGATAATAGTGCTGTATAATTACTACTAGCGTCACTTAAAGAAATTCCTCTATAGTTATTAGGATCATTCACGTTGCCTTTCTTGTACAGTGGTAGAACAATACTTTCCGTCCAATGTTCAGGATAAATTCCCTTATCAAACAAAGAATTGAAGAAGGTTACAAAAAAGTTCACAATCAGGTCAGTTTTACAAGCATACCTCAGCAGCTCACCAATTATACCGTCTGGTCCAGGAGCTTTACATTTCTTAATTTTTCTTAGAGCAACATTACTTCCTCTTTTGAAATCGGACGACTTAAATAATCATCCTCTCCTTCATTATGATCCAGTTGTAACCCGCTGTTAGGATCTACGTCTTTCGTTAGAAGTGACTTAAAATGTTCGTACCAGGTTTCAATACTGATGCTGTTCACTGGTTGTTTTCTTTTTAATGAAATTCGATGTACATTCTTCCAAAATTCTTTCTGATTTTCCATAGATGCAATTAGTTCTGTCAGCAATGCGTTGTTAAATTGCTTCCTTTTAATCCTTTGCAAATGTTTGTACTCGCGTCTTGCCCTACAATAGAAATCACGATCTTTGTCGTCATGCGTACGTTTAAATTTTCTAAATAAATTTCGGACTTTCTTTTTATTGTCATGACATTCAGAATCAAACCAATCTTTTGATTTCGAATTATTAATTCTTATTTCTTTCTTCATACACTGTGCTGCATCTTTGATGCAGGTGTTGAAAACATTCAACGCCTCATTTACATTGACATCAATAACACTAACTGCATATCTGATTTTTTCTTGAGTCTGTTGCGTGGAAATATTACTCATAAACACATCAGCACGGTCTTCATTCCATATAAACCTTTCCAATGTAAAACTGTGTTCAGGACTTATCTCCGAGTTGACATTACCTCTGCCGTAACTCAAATGAAATTCCACAGGCATATGATCCGAATCGAATCTCTCAGACACTCGTAACTCACATGAATCACATAATAATGCAAGCAAATCACACGACATAACAAAGTAATCATTTACACTGCATCCATGGTCTGAAACGTACGTGTAGCAACCTTGACGGTCGCCATGACACATACCATTAAGAATACACAAATCCAGTGCAGTACACATATTCAACATCATTTTGCCGTAATTATTCAGTACAGAATCCTCAATAATCGATTAGCGTTGATTGGATGACTTGCATGTTGAAAATCGAAAGTACTTGATACTCCTTGACAATAATGTGAAACATTACCCGTTCTACTGTTCAAATCCCCGCACAACAATACGTATGCATCTTTGTAAACTAGTAAACAACTGGACAAATAGTCTTCCAATAATGCAGTTCCATTTTCAGAGTCAAAATATGTATAATAAGGGGAGCCTTCTGGAGGCACATATGAGTATACATACAATACATCTTTGTCCACACCAAACAATGTTTTATTAATAATAAGTGCACCAAAAATATTAGATTTTATTTCAACTTGTTTGACATAAGACGCATACATATTCTTAACTAGACACAAAATTCCACCAGATCGTCTCCCTTTAATCGTCAGTTTTATCGCAGGTAAACAAAACAGTTTGTATGCAGAGAATACATCAGATTTAAATTCATCAGTAAATGTTTCTACTAAACAAATGAAATCGAAGGACCGAAGAAAGTTTACAAAGTCATTGTCTTCTAATTTTGATAGTAAGCCATTGACATTCCAATGCAGAAAAGATAACGAACTACTTTTGTCATGTTTATGGATAGTTACATCTTCCAAGCGCCTGTGTTCACAATAATCACTCACAGAAACACACACAGAAGTTGAAACACACAGGGAGTCTTCGTCATCCAGGTAAACACTCTCACTGCCATCAACACCAAAACCACGTGCACGTTGAGTGTCATTCTGGGCTGCACTGGACGGTGATACCGGTGTTGCTTTTGGAAATGTTCCCTCACAGAATCAATTTTATGTACATCAAAATAGGGCTGGCCGGTTTCCTATTTAAGTTCTACGAGCCTGTCACGAGCGTCGATGGAGAACTTCTTACCGTCAATCAAAAGGTAATTGTACACCATCGTGGCTCTTTTCCCGTCCTGCTTAGCGCGTTTCAAGTGTGGAGTCAGCCTTCGACGAATGTCCCTGACCCCTTTTGAAAAGTCTTCCCCAATGAATACATCTGAACCTTTCAGCTTACCCTTAGCTTTAAGAATATTTACCTTTTGCTTGTAAAAGGCACATCGGGCGATCACTGGGGAGTCAGGTCTGGAACTCAGTCGGTGCACACGGTCAAACTCCACATCGTCAGTCAGATCCAGCTTCTCCGTCAGAAGATCCTGCACCAAGCCCTCACAGTCTGCGTTGGTTTCGCCGTCTCTCCGGGGCAGGCCGTAAAAATCAGGTTGTTGCGCTTAGAACGGCCCTCAAGGTCGTCTATACGCCTCTCGCAATCTTCCAGCTTTTCACGCAGGTCGTTGTTACTCTTCTGCAGATCCCCGTTATCTTTCCGTAGCTCTGTCACCTCTTTCTTCAGCTCCCTCATCTCACTGTGAAGGGTCGCGTAGTCCTCCCTCAGATCATGGACTTCCTGCTTGACTGCGTCCAGCTTGGCGTCCATCTGGTCGCTTCTCGAGTTCAGGGCAGCCATGATGTCACGGTTCGTGGGTTCGGGTTTACTTGGAGCTTGGTCAGGGTCAGGTGTCATGGAAGAGTCCGTACTTGCACGGCGTACAGAGCCATCACGAGCCAGGCGGGACTGCTTCGTGGAGCTGGAGCTGGACGACTTCGGCCCGGGGTTAGTCTCCACGTCGCCGCATCGGAGCAGGAGATCGCTGAAGAAAAAGGCGGTGAGGACCAAGCCTACCATGACACCGGTGACACGGGTGTGTACTTTTAACACGCGCACCGACATGGACAGCTTAAACCTGGCTCTTCTTGCCATAAAACTAATAAAAATTGCGACGAATCCGCCACATCGACCTCTGAAATCGAGGGCTGCTGATGGCATGTTGACACTGTCACCGATCTGAGAGACTGTACTGATGACAACTGGAGAAATTAACCGAAAACGTTAATTAATCGCAGAGCTGAAGAAAACGTGTCCTCTCCTCTTGGATGACGACAGCTCACCCCGAGAGAGAGAGAGAGAGAGCAGAGAGAGAGAGAGAGAGAGAGAGAGAGAATATGAATACAAATACGAATACCATACGAATGCGAATACGAATGATTTTAATGTGTCGATTTGGGCCCATTGACACATGGTGTATGGGGGTAGGGGCGGATATCGAAAGTGAAACGAAAACCGAACAGTATTTCATACGATAATATGGATATATTCTTCGCGCCATGGAATCCAGATCGCGGCATTGTGTTGACTGGATATGACAAAGCGGTAGTGTCAATGTGGTTACCTGTAGGGATGCGCGAAAATGATTCCACAGTCCATCACGATAGATACAAATAGAGTGTTGCAGTTCCCTGGGTTGTCAGTCGGGATTTCCATCTTCACCAGCTGTGGAGCTGTCCTCCCGTCTGATGCCGTGTCGCAGTCTGTCCACTTCTTCTTGATGTGTGTTGTAGACACTTGCGTATTTCCCCGCATGTCTCATATCATTGGCCAGAAGCTTGGTGGTTTGAATAATCCACCGGAACTTTTGAGACTGTCCCCGTTTTTATCACACGAGTTGTGTACGCCTGACACTGTCGAATTATCCTCTGTGTGGTCTGTCAGTGTTGCAGACTAGGTCAAGGGCTGATCACAATACGTAGTGGCATATTCTTGTCAGCCCCAGCTTCCAGAGCCAGATCAGTTTCACTGACAGTCACTATCTCCTGGTCAGAGTTCACACAGTGTTGTGTAATTGGTCGGCGGATCGTGTCGCCCCTCCAAGTTCAGGACTGAGCATTTCCAGGGAATGTATCAAAGCCATTCGAGTTTCACTGTGTTGTAAAATAAACTGGGCGGTGTTGGTAGAAAAAGACCAGACGGGGATGTAGAATCACTAACCTTCTTCTCCTCTTTCGAAGCTCTGTATGCCTCGGCTGTCCTCCTGTCTCTGATAACTTGCGATTGGCGTTTTCTTCTGTACACTACGCGCCGTCTTCAGTCGAAGCACGACTACAAGCTGGCCTTCTTCACCTTCGATTTTAAACCACTACAAACACATTTCTTCGAAAAATGAGTTCAAGGCGTTCTCCAAATGAGATGGCAGTCCAACAGCTGGCATATAAAAGCGATTTTCTTGAAATAACGAGAAATTTGACTCGCCTTCTTGCTGGTTACCGAGAGAGAGAGAGAGAGGAGAGAGAGAGAGAGAGAGAGAGAGAGAGAGAGAGAGAGAGAGAGAGAGAGAGAAACGAGGGGAGGGGATAATAATTATTTTCAGTTATCATCATTTATTATCATTAGTATGAATACTTACAAAGCGCCCATCCTCGGCTAGAGACCAAGCTCTAAGTGCTTTATAATCCACACTTGTTTACACAACGGGCTGCCTACTTGGGTAGTGCCGACTTAAGAGCTGCCAGTGGCGCTTCATTCAGTCGTTTTCCGTGTCATCCAGTGAATATGGTTCACTCAGTTTCCTTACTTTCTTCATTCTTTTCCATTTCTCACGCAAGTCGCATGCTATGTGTAACGTGTCATCCATACCAACGGCCAAACTGGCCTTCTCTTCCGAAAGTTGGTGATGGGATTTTACGTGTGTGCAAGATGTTATGCGTGCTTTCACACATGGAACCTCGGTTTATAGTCTCATTTGAAGGACTGTATGGAAAATGGAGTCAGAACCAATGTTAACTCCGAGGGAAAAATCCCCCTGTACCGAAACGGCCCGGCATATATTCGAACCCGCAACCCCAGGATCACCAAGATTACTGAGCTACTCCGGCCCCCGGAATATTTGTAGAAGCTTACGTTATTATTCCTTTTTCTCCCGCTCCATCGTCGTGGTGAATATTTTGTTACCGTCATCAGCTCCAAAACCTTCATGGTCAGTGAAACTATCTCTCATCATCATCACCGCCATCATCGTCGCCATCACCGGCGATGTCAGTTCACTGTCTTTTTATTAGCAGAGGCAATGAACGAAGCGACGGACCAGATCTTGATCTCGTCATCACGTCAATCTAATCATTACCAAAACTAAAACCTTCTTCCTGGTCTGAATGGTCGTCGTCACCATCATCATCATCATCTTCTTCATCATCATCGTCATCACCACCACCACCATCATCATCATCATCTCTCTACCATAACCACAACTACCACCATCACGACCGCATTTTAAAATCTCTTCTCCTGTATTTCCTCTGTCTTCCACCTTCTCCTCCACTAACATCTTTCATTCTCCTCCTCTGTCTTCTTCCCCTCCCCTCCTCACGCTCTTCCTCCACTTCTTCTCCTTCTTCCTCCGCTTCTTCTTCTCCTTCTCGCTGTTCTCGTTATGTCTAGTCATATTGTTCTCACCCAAAATCTTCCCCTTGTTTTTCTGTTTCTGTCTCTTAGTCATTACTCATCCATCTATCATCACTACATTAACCACTCTGACCCACCAGAACTATCCCATTATGTCATCTTTTTCAAAAAGCTCTATTTGATTCTATTGGTCATAAACATAATGTGCATAACTGCCAGCTTACTTTTGTCGTCGTCCTCATTATCAACATCCAATGTTATTATTCCAACTAGTCGTCGTGGTTATCCGCCACTGCCGCCCACCACCTATCCCAGTCACCACCCACCACCTATCCCAGCCACCACCTACCACCTATCCCAGTCACCATATACCACTATCCCAGTCACCACCCTTCACCTATTCCAGTCACCACATACCACTATCTCAGTCACCACCTACCACCTATCTCAGTCACCACATACAACTATCTCAGTCACCATCCACCACCTATCCCAGTCACCCCCACCACCTATCCCAGCCACCACCTACCAGCTATCCCACTCACCACCCACCACCTATCTCAGTCACCACCCATCCCAGACACAACCTACAACCTATCTCATTCACAACCTACCACCTATCCCAGCCAACCACCTAACCTAATCACCACCCACCACCTATCCCACCACCACCTATCCCAGTCACCAACTTCCACCTATCCCAATCACCACCAACCACCTATCCCAGACACAACCTACCAGCTATCCCAGCCACCACCCACGACCTATCCCAGCCACCACCTATCCCAATCACCGCCCACCACCTGTCCCACCACCAGCTATCCCAGTCACAACTTACCACCTATCCCAGTCACCACCCACGACCTATCCCAATCACCGCCCACCACTTATTCCAGTCACCACCTACCACCTATCCCAGTCACCAGAACCATCATGCTTACATCGCTGTCTTCATTATCGTCATCAACTGAACCGTCAGATTCATCATCGACCTCTTTCGTCTTCGATATGAGGTTGATCACCACCACCACTGCCTTACGACCATCATCGTCACAAGATCGTTACCATCATCACCATCATCGTTGTCGTCGTCATTATCATCATCATCATCACCGTTGTTGTCGTCAACTTACAGACGCCAATCCCATGATGACGCGCAGGGCGTACACGTAGCGGTAATCTTGGCGGGCCAACACAGGCAGAAGTACCGTCGCCAAGGCAACCACAGTGAGGCTAGTACCCAGGACTTTTTTGCCGCCAAACTTGCCTGCCAGCCATCCCCCCGGAATCTGGAGTACCAGGTACCCGTAGAAGAAGGCGGAGAGGATGCTGGCCTGGATGCCTTTGTCCCAGTCAAACTCCCCGTCCTGACAACAGGACATCCGAACATGTGAATATTTTGACCCTTATTAGAACCATAGTATTGCTAATATTTATGGTCCCGAACAGGGGCAATCCATTATTTTATGAACTCCTACAAAAGCATATTAAAGAATTAAAAAACTCGGTACATTACAGCAGTTGAGTTGGTGACTGGAATCTTGTTTTGGACCCCTCAATAGACTATGATAATTACAAATGTAATAACAATCCTAAAGCTCAAGAGAAATTCCAAAATATGATGGATGACATAGAGCTAGCAGATACCCGGAAAGAATAGGATCTGGGGTGCAAACGGTATACTTGGCGAAAATCAAGCCCCTTGAAATAAAGCAGGCTGGACTTCTTCCTTGTATCTGAATACCTTATTTATTTGTCGAGGAACCCGACTCTTCTTCCTTGTATCTGAATGCCTTACTTACTTTGTCGAGGAACCTGACCATTCAGTATGGTTACCGTTCGGACCACTCTATGGTACTTCATCATCACAATTTGGAAATGATACCACTCGCAAAACATTTTGGAAGTTTAACTCTTCGTTATTAAGGGATAAGCAGTTTGTAGAAGAAATAAACGATGTTATCAATAACGTCACTCAAGAGTATGCCGCTGCAACACTACAATAAAGCAGAAATACATGGCATTCCCAAGTGTGAGTTAGAAGTAACCGTAGCGGATCACGTTTTCCTAGACTTTTTACTGATGAAGATAAGAACTGAAGCTACGGCATTCGCATCTTTGAAGAAAAAATCGGCAGAAGAAAACAAAACGAAGATAGAAAGTGAAATCAACAGAAAAGAAAGTATGGAAAAAATGACACTTGACATACAAAAATTGCAAAACTTAAGTTTAAAGCTAACGGAAATAAGGGGAAAGAAAATGGAAGGAGGTCTTGCCGAGATCAAGGACGAGGTGGGGGCAGAAGGGAAAAAACTGGAAATAGTTTTGTAATTTAGAAGAGACATTATGTAAATAAACACATCCACTATCTCACAATGGATAATGGAAAAAACTGTTAAGGACCCTATGGATGTAAGAACAGAGGTTAAACGTTTCTATGAACATTTGTATCAAGAAAGAAAACTAATTAGATAGCCAAATTACATATCTGGTCAAGGAGATTCCAAAGCTAATTTCAGAAGAACAGTTGTTACTGGAAGGTAAATTCACTCTTGAGGAAGCTGGAGAAGCTATGAAAAATCTGAAAAATGGAAATATTCTGGGAACAGATGCTTTCACACCAGAATGTTTTAAGGTTTTCTGGAGACAATTAGGGTATCTAGTGGTTAGAGCACTTTAATAAGTCATTCAAGGATGGGGGACTATCAAATACCCAGAAGGAAGGCTTGATAGTATGTATCCGTAAAAGTGACAAGCCGACAAAACTTGATAAAAGATTGGCGTCCCATATCCTTGTTGAATACTGTATATAACATAGGATCCTCGTATATAATTAACAGAATAAAATCTGTTCTCCCAAAGCTAATACACGAAGACCAGACAGGTTTCATGGCAAACAGATTTTTTGGTGATAATATTAGGTTTATTTACGATCTTACATATTATTTACATCTAAAACATTTACCCGGGATGCTAATCTGCGTAGACTTTGAAAAAGCGTTTGATTCCCTAGATTGGAAGTTTATGCATCGGGTATTAGAATCATTTGGGTTTGGAAGAGACATGTGTCGTTGGATGAAGACATACCATACAGGAATAAAAGCTAGCATAACTGTGAATGGCCAGTGTTCAGATAGGTTAAGTATGCTAAGAGATGTTAGACATGGAGACCCAACATTCCTGCATTTGTTTATACTCTCAGCCGAAATTCTGGGTATAATGATCAGAGAGAATAGGAACATAAAAGGAATAAATGTTAATGATGCTGAACAAAAAAGTATCCCAGTTCGCAGGGCGATACACTATTGTCTTTTCAAGGAGATAAAATATCCTTTGTACAAATAATGAAAATGTTAGAGAAATTCGGAACAGTTTCGGGTCTGTTTATGAATATTGAAAAAACAAGTCATGTGGCTAGGAAGCAAAATATCATCGACTGTTCGGTATATGCCTCATTTCAAATTGTATTGGAACCCAAGGGAATTTAAAATACTTGGGAAATGGTTTATGACTGATCTAACAAAATGCGTTGAGTTAAAATTATGCACAAAAATTCTTGGAAGTTAAAAACTCTTTTCAAAATATGGTCAAAAAGAACTATTACGTCCACGGCTGTTCAGAGCAAGTAACTTAGTTTTGAGTCGCAGGGGAGTTTACAGCTGCAGAGGCCAAAGCTGTGAATGCAGGTGAGGGAAAGGGGTGTTTTCTGCAGGCCGCTCCCCCACCAGCCAGCTAGCCGCACTGTATTCGGCCAACTGAATGTCATCTGTGCATAGCTGGGTCTGGCAGCAATGTGTTAGGCATGGTTGGCGGCCATTACAAAGGGGCTTTAGGTTTGTAATTAGTTATTGTCATGAAAAATGTAATATATCTGCCCTATTGAGATGACTGAATGGCGAATTCCCAACCTTCTTTTAATACCAAACTCGACTGGTTTATTTTCCTGTAGATAACGTAGATGCAGCATGAAAGCTTGTACGCAAGTGGTCAGGCAATATTAGAACAATGACAACACCACAATATTGTGCAAAAATGCGTCATCACTTTCTGGGAAGTTAATTTTCCATAGTTAAGCAGTACACGAGTTTGATAAATGCCTCTGCTCAGAACTACAGCAACAAAAAATTTGGATTACAAATGTGTAAACCTTGTTTGTTTGCCCTTTCACTAAGTGTCTCATTCAGGATGGAAAAATAAAGCTGTGCGTCACTTGGTAGAGTTAGCGGTCCTGAAATCACAGTTCTGTCAAAACTGGTATATCTCTGGATATTGTTATCAAATCACCCGATTGATATTATAAACAATTTTCAGAAAAAAATGTTTCCAATTCATTTGGAACAACACCAGACAGAATATCAAGAAAGAATACCATTAAAACGTACTGGGAAGGAGCCTTAAGTATCTCTTCTATTGGGACTTTTACTGCCTCATTGAAATCCGTGGATTAAAAAAACTTTCAATGACTTTACTTCCGGTCGCCGAGCCGGCAAGACGCACTTTTGGGTGTCTCCGCGAAGACAGTTAAAAAAAAAATGTATCTTTGTCAAAGTCGGCCGGCAGTTTGACATAATTTCGCAGTGGTCACTTCAGCAAATATTGTAGTGACAACTGTAACCGTGATTGTTGATTTTTCTTTAAGATTATCGTCGTTCGAAAGAAAAAGAACCATGAAGTTTTTGTGAAGTGAGCAGGTGTTGTGACTGTGTTGCAGTGGACTTTTCGGGGTGCTGTGTTTCAACTATTGGTGTTACCACGTTCGATGGATTACAGTGTGTAAGTGTGTTTGTCCATCATGTCCAGTTAAGCTGTGAATCAGGTGAGCGAGGCAGTCACTGAGGAAGAATGACAACCAGAATTTCTACATATCTTCCGAGCAGATCAAAAAGGAAGCAGTCTTCTTCATCCTCAGTGAGTGACGTTTGTCAGAGTCCCGAAACAGAGCAAAGTAGGGTCAAGCAAGACAAGAAAAAAACAAAACAAAACAGGCAGTGACAGTAGTGTGAGTGAAGAAATGGGGCTACAGGACACATTACACGAAATTCAGGAAACGAAGTCCATTTTAGTTACAAAAGAAGAATCCTGACTCTACGTACAGAAATGGAGAAACTGACAGCGTCGCTGACCCACGAATAGAAACGCTAGAATGTAATGTTTTCGATTTACAAAAAGAAAACGACAAACTTAAAACTGAAACAGAACGGACTGAAGGGGGAACGAGCGGAACTTAAGGGCCAGCTGCTACAACAACGAAAGGAGGCCAGCGTGTTCCAAAACGTGTCATGAACGATCTGAGCAGCACAGAAGACAATGGAATCTCCGTGTTTAACGGTTTGTCCAGAAAAACAGCAGGAGGAGTCAGTAGAAGACTGTGTCAACAGGTGTGTGGACATTTTCACCAAGAAACTGGGAGTACTGTTACAGCCAGTGACGTGGAAATCGCTCACAGATCGGGAGGAAAGAAGAAAGACAGTGGTAGGGCCAAGACAATTCTTACCGTTTTTTTTTCCTCGCAGACAAGGGGGCTTGGTGCTCATAGCCCGTAAAAAAACTTAAACAGTCTGGTGTTTCAGTTGCCGAGGATTTAACGCAAGAGAAACTACAGGCTTCTGCGTAAGGTCAGTTTCCCACTCAGCTACAATGGCCGCTTGGTCATCAATGGTAAGAAAACTGACAAAACTAAAAAATGGGAAAGATATTAAAACTGGACATTGATGCCGATGTAGAACAGATGTTGACGAAAGAAATGGTGAAAATTTTAGGGAAAACGGGGGTGGGGGGGGGGGAGGGTGGTGGATGGGGTGGTGAGATGTGGTGGGTCGGTTGGGTGAGGGAAATGTGGCTAAAAATGAAATCTGTATGTATGAGTGAAAAAAAGGATAAAAGTTTGGTTTTGAAATTTTTTGGATTTGCATGAAACACATTTTTTTCATCCTTTCAACATGCACGCACGCACGCCGCACGAAAACACGCACACACAACACAACCACACACACACACACCACACACACACACACACACACACCCACTTTCACTCATAAAACGGCAAAGGAGTGTGATTTGTTAACCCATCATTAGGCGTTGTTGTATGAATTGAATTAATGAAAAAATTTCTCGAGTTTCTGTGTATGATCTGTGCATAAGTGTTTCTCTCTTTCTTTTCTTTGCCTTTTTTTCTGTTGCATTATTTTATTTTTCTTTGAACCCCTTGTAATGTCTAAATTGGATGCTCCTTCCCTGTCCCTCCGTGGTGTCTGTCCCTTTTGGCCTTCTTCTGCCCCCTGCCTTCTTTTATCCCATGCACCTCCCTCCACCACACCTCCTTTTTTATGGGGAAAGGAGGTTGATCTTTTTCCTTCTCTGTCTCCCTTTCCCTCCTCCCTCTCCACAGTCCCTGCCTCCCCCCCTGTTTTAGCAATGTCATATATCTGAATTTCCTATGGCGATGATATCCCTTTCATTATTGTTAGGGGTGTATGTGCACCCTCATCTCTGCTGGATAATATGCAAACTTTTATAGGGTTCTAGGGTGGCAGATTTTGTCCCAGGTTTGTTGACCTTTTCTTGTGTATCTCTTCTGCCTAAAGTATCTTTTACACTTTTTCTGGATGATGAGGAGATTGTTTGATATTCGTCCATTTCAGTTCAACCCGAATATACTTTTTATTCAAAAAAAGAGAAATGTGTTGCTTTTTCAAAAGTAAAAGTCTTCACTGATTTAAGACAATAACAATTTTGACACAGTAAAGCTCAAATAAAAAACTCACTGTAAAAAAACAAATGATGGGGGAAACAGAATTAAGTATGTAGTAAAAAAAAAAAATATGTAAGTTTTAAATTTTTAAAAAATTTTGTCTATAGACACTTCTGCGCAACAGGAAAAAATGTCTTATCCACACACCACAACACACCACACACACCACCACACACACACACCACACGTGATACACACACGCAAAACACATTGGCATAACACACGCAGGGCGGGCACCCACGCACACACAACGCAAAACCATCCCCCCCCAACCCCCTAAGTATTCAACCTTACAAAAAAAAGATAGGGTATATGTACCCCGAATTTTGAAGATTATAAAAAATGGTGGTTGGGTTTTTTTTGTGGTTGTTGTTTTTTTTTTTTAAATTGTTTAAAATTCTTTTTTTCTTTGCTTAATTTCTATTGCTGTTAACCTTGGGGGTTGTTAATCGGGGCTTTCCCCCTTAGTTTCCCCCCTGGTTTTTATTATGGCAGATATCAAATTTAATTGCTCAGTGGAAATATTTTTTTTTTCCCCTAATTTTCCCGGGGTGTTTTATTGCGCCACACAACATATGTGCCCCCTTTGAGAGGGGTTTTTTTGGGTTTTTTTAAAACGTGTACCATGCGGTGCGCGCTTTAAAAAGTACGCACCCCCCACACGCCCCGCGCGCGCGCACACACCACCCAGGGGTTCTCCTCTCCTCTCTCTCTTTTTTTCTCTCCCCCCTCTCTCTCTCCCCTTTTTTCTCCCCCTCTCCAAAGTTAAAAAACCTATTTCAATTTTTTTTTTTTTTCTTTTCAGATAAAAAAAAATTTTTTAAAATTGTAATTTTAAAAGTAATGGACATTGTTCCCAAAAAAATTTTTGGGGTCTTCCCCCTGAAGTGTGGTGTGTGGGTGTTTGTGTGTTTTTTGTGTGGTGTGTGTGTGTGTGTGTTGTGTGGGTGTGTCCCTTTTTAAAAGGAAGGAGAGGGGGAAAAAATTGGTTTCTTCTCTTTTCTTTTATTAATTTTATTTTTGTTATTTTTTTTGTATTTGACAAGGGGATAATGATGAGGTTTGTTTTCAAACAGGGCTTGCGCACAATTATGGCACGCACACACACGGGGAAAACGGGGCCGCGCGGGGCACACACCCCCCCCCCCCCCCCATGCACACACTTGGGGGGCGCGCGTACACACCCCCCACCCACACACCACACCCCCCCCACATCCCCCGGGCCTTTGGGGACTTTTTTAAAAATTGCTAAATCCCTTTTTTTTTTTCCTTCTTTTTTTTTTTTGTTGTTGTTGTTTTTTTTGTTTTGGGGTTTTTGGGGCCAAAGCTGTTATAATTAAAAAGTGCTGATTTTGAAATTAATGTCTTTGGAGTCATTTTTCTTTTCCCCCATTGTTTTGGGGGGGCTTCCCCGCAGGGGGAGATTTTGTTTTTTGGGTTTTTTAAAAGTTTTCCCCGATGTGATTGATTATTGAAAGACTTAAATTTAAAAAAAAAAACCCCCCCTGTAATCCGCGGGCCCCAAACCCCTGTTTTTGTGCCTGTTGCTTTTGTTTATTTAATTTTTTTGATAACTTTTAACCCCGGGAAAAGTGCACAGATTCGCGCGCACGCACACACCACCCACAACACACACACACACACACACAACAACATGCTCAAGCGCACTTACACATGCATGGAGATACAAGCACACACGCATGCGGGGCAAACTTTTAAAACCCCCACGTTTCTTAAAACCCGTTTTTTCACCACTTGCATAGTACACGTACACAATGACAAAAAACACAAACACTTTGCCTAGTGCCGTGTAGGAGTAATTGCATGAAAAACATGTTTTTTTGCCTGCCCCCCCTCGGAGTGAGATGTGTCGGATAGGGGGAGGGTTTTGGGGGAAAGGGGGGGAGAGGTTTCTTTTTTCTCTTTTTTTTTCTCCCCTCTCTTTCTCTCTCTCTCTCTCTCTCTTTTAACCAAAAGCGCATGCCCCACATGCTTTTTTTTTTTTTTTTTTTTCCTTTCTTCCCCCTTGCCCCCTCTCCCGCCCCCCTTCCCCCCCTCCTTTTCCGCCCCCTTGCCAGCCCCGGGCTACTTGCTATAATGTTTTCCCCCCCCCCCCCCGCCCCAGATGTTTCGCCCCTTTTGTTCCCCCCCCCCCCCCTTTTTTTTTTTCCCCCCCTCGTTATGGGGATAGACTTTTCTTTGCAGTGCCCTGTTGTTTTTAAAGACTTAAAAATTTTTTTAAAAATTTTTTTTTGTAGACCTTTTTTTTTTTCCCCCACACACCCCCTTTAAAATGTTTTTTCCCCCCCCCCAATGCTCACTTGCGGTAGTAAGGGAATTTAAAAAGGGAATTTAGTCTTTTTTCCTGTTTCTTTTTTTTTGTTATTGTTAAATTTTTTTTTATCGTTTTGCCCCTTTCTTCTGTATGAGGTAAGTTTAGGATGAAAAAAAGGATCGTTACTTTTTTGGATTTTTTTAGTTATGTCAAAAGTGCTTTTTTTCGGGGAAAATTTTTAAAAATTGTTTTATGTTTTTTCCCCCATTACTTCACCCCAATCTTATGACCGGTTTTTCACAGTAGATGCATTTTTTTACTGTTATGAAATTTTTAAAAAATAAGGAATGATGTGACAAAAAAAGGGAGATTTAAAACAATTGGTCTCTAAACTCCCCAGGGTTGGGGGGATATGAAAAAAAGAAGGGTTTTTTTTTCCACTATCAAAAACAGAAAAAGTTTCAAAAAATTTTTTTGAAAAAAAACCCCTTTTAGTGACAAACTAAAAAATTTTAAAACTCAAAGGGGGGTTTTTAAATGTTGTTTGGTTTTAAAAAATCAAACTCTAGGGAGTGGCTGTTCTCTTTTCAAAAACTTTGTTTTTAAGATAAAAAAATTTTCTCGTGATATAAAGGAAAAATTTTTTAGGGGGTATCATTTACTGCTTTTGAGAAGGTTTCCCCTTTTGGGTTTTAAATGTCTAGGCCCCCAAAACAAAAAAAAACCCCGACTTTTTAAAAATTCACTTAGGGAAACCCCAAAAAAAGGTTGTAAAAAAAAAAAATGTAATTGCAGTGGTGCCTGGATTTTTTTTTTCCCCAAAAACCATTGTTGGGGTTAAAATTTATATCATGTAATAACCCAAAAACCAAAAAAAGGCCCCATTTAAAAAATTATGATAGAAGAAACTTGGTTTGCAGATATCGGAAAAGAGAAAAAAAACCCAGAATGTAGGCTTTTAATACTTGGAAAAAACCCCAACATCATTAAAAAAAAAGCGGACAAAAATTTTTCTTGTTATCTGTTTTTTTGTATGGTATTTTGAAGATGTGACATCCCCCCGGGATCCCTTTTTGACCACTCTTTTAATTACACGAATTTTGAAATTTTTTGGAAAAAAAAAAAGAAAAACTTTTTGGAAATTTAATTGTTCCTTGTTAAGGATAAGCAATATGGGGATGGAATTAATGGGGGAAAAAAAAAGGGGGAAAACAAAAGAATCCCCCGCAGTTAATTGAAAAAAAAAACAATTGATGAAATAGTAAAGAAAACAAAAATTTAAAACCCCTCACCCCAAACTATTTTTAGATTTTCTACTAATAAAAAAAAGGGGAGGAAAAAAATTATCGCATATGCCACAAAAAAAAAAAAAGAAAATACAGAAACTGAAGGAACTCATGAAAATTTTTATTCAAACTTTTAAAAAAGGGGGACCTTAAAAACGAAGACGTAATGAAAAAATATACAAAAAAAAATCAGGAGTTGAGAACAATTAGGTTTTCGAGAATGGAAGGTTACCTTAAGAAAAAGCCGTGGTTTTTGAGGTTTTAAAAATTTTTAATATTCTGTAGTCTTGAGAAAAGAAATACTTAGCAAAAAATTTCAAAACTTTATAAATGGATAACGAGAAAATTTTGCGGACCAAAAGAAACTTAAAATTTTAAAATGAAAATATTTTTTGGGAAAATTTTTTTAGGGGAAGAAAATTTAAAAAAAATTTTGCATTTGAAAGCTTTGGGTTTTGGGAAAAAACCCCAAAATTTAAAGAAAAGGAAAAAGTTTTTAGTTTTGGGGCTTAATTTTGAGGAAACACCAAGGGCGGAAAAATTTGAAAATGGTAAAAGCCCGGGGGACAGGGGGGTTTTGGTGTTCTTTTAAATTTTTTGGGGCCGGGGGGTGGGGTTTGGGCCTAAACGAAACTTTAAAAACGGAAACCCCTTTTTTCACAAAGGGGCTTACGGGTTCCCTTTTGGCCCCTTTCCTTTGGAATTTTTTTAAAAAAAATTTTGGGGGCCGGGGGCCTTTTTGGTTTTTAAAAAATTTTGGACCCTTGTGTATTTTGTTGGCCATACCCAAAACTTTTTGGGTAGACGGGCTTCATAACTAATAGAATTTTAGGAAATAATATTAGATTAATATCCCCATTTGTTAACTATCTGCAGACAAAAAAAACTTCCCCGGTTATATTTTTTTTTGATTTTAAAAAACCCCCTTTTATTTTATTGGATTGGAGTTTTATTTTTAAAGTTTTAAAGCATATGGGGTTTTTGGGTGGGTTTGCTGTTGGGTTGAAAAATTTTTTTAAAGAATCAGATCAGCTGTTTTTTATAAATGGCCACACTGCACCAAAAGGTTTTTAAACCGAAAGAGGTTGTAGGGCCCCGGGGGACCCTATTTCTCCATAAAATTTTTTTTCCCCTTTTGTGGAAAATTTTACTTCTTTTTCCCCGGGGAAAACCCCCCCTATAAAAGGAAAAGATAAAAAATATTGAACATAAAATTTTTTAGTTTGCAGGAAAAATACCCGTTAATTTTTAAAGAGGGTGGGGGAAGAATCCCTTTTCCGGGGCCCCCATTTATCTTAGACCGATTCAGCAAAAATTTCTGGCCTATGTATGAACGGGGATAAAATAAAAAAAAATTTTTGGTAGGAAAATTAAAAAAAAAAAAAAAAAATATTTTTCCCCCATCGGGGAAAAAGATATGGAAACCCCCTAAATTCAAAAAACGGGGGGAACGGGTTTTTACTCAAGATTTAAATAATTGTTGAAACCAAAAAATAAAATGAAAATTCGGGGAGGTTAAATTTTTTTAAAATTTGGTCAAAAAAACCCCCTCCCCCCAGTTGGGAGAGTGCTGTTTTTTAAAAATATCAAAATTTGTTTAAAACCCCAATACACCCCTTTTGGTTTTCTACCTGATCCCCCCGACCATTTTGACAAAAACTCCAAAATTAAAGATCTAGTTGAAAAACGAGAGGATTTTCAGGCGGTCTATCTTGCGTAAACCCCCCGTAAAGTGTCTGAAGGGGATAAAAACAAAATAAAAATTTTGTTTTTTATTCGTTTTTTGTCTCCCCCGATGAAGACCTAAGGGTCGAAACGCGTTGTTTTTTGTCTTGTGACTCTTTGGGGCCCCGTTCTTGGGCGGTTCGCTAAAATTTTTTAAGATTTTTTTAAAAAGTTTTTTTTTCAGTTTTTTTTTGGAAAAAAAAGGGGAAGGGTTTTTGTAGGAAAACGGAGTAAAAAATTTTTCAAAAAGGGTTTTGGGTTTTGAACATCCCCCAAATTCGAAGGTAATTTGCTCTAAAAAATTTCAGGGGGTTAAAAAATATAAAAAAAGAATCATAAAGGATAAATATTGCATTTGGAATGTACCCTTTTTTAAAAACTTTGGATTTTTGGGGGGAAAAAGTCTTTTTTAAATTTTGGGGAAACTTTTTAAACCCTTTTTGGGGGCCTTTTTTTTTCCCCAAACATATAAAAAAATTTTTTCCCCCAAAATTACCCCCCCAAAAAAGTTTGGAGGTGCTAAAAAGAACCTGTTTTTTTAAAAAAAAAAAAAACAAAATAGGAAAAGCTTTTCTTTTAAAAAAAAACCCCAAAAAATTTTAAGGGGAAAGGAAAAACCCCCTCAGGCACTTTCTGAAAGAAAAGGGGGAAAAATTTTTAAACATAGAAAAATTTACCCCAATCCCCTTTTGGGGCTGTTGACTTTTTTTTGACTATGGTTGGTTTTCCCCTCAATAAAAAAATACCTAAGAAAAAAGGGGAAAACCCAAAAAAAATTTCCCCAAACTAATTTTTTTATGATGTCCCTTTTAAGCATTGAAAAAAAAAAAAAAAACCCCCAAAAAAGGAGCAAAACGTTTTGGGGTATTTAAATCGGGGCAATAAAAAAACCAAAATTTTTCCCCCAAAAAGGGGTTTTAAAAAAAATGAACCCCCTAAAATTTCCCCCGGGAAAATGTGTTTTTTTAAAATCAGTAAAATAAAGGGGTTTTAAAATAAATGGTTGCAATGAAAAAACATACCCCGGGGAATTTTTGCGATTTAAAACGTTTTGAATCCCCAAGGGGTTAACCGATACGCCCCCGTTTATTTTTTTTAATGGGGGGAAAGGTTCCATTAAACCTTTTTTATGGAATTGCAGATTTTTACAAGTTTTTTGGAAAAATTCTCAAAAAACTAAAATTAATGAAAAATGTGAACCACGTATAATGTTGGAAAATTTTTGTGAACTAGTAAAAATTTCGGAGTGGAATGAACACCTTTAAAAGTGGATTTAAAATTGAGTTTAAAATTTAATGTTTGCCCCAAATGTAATTTATGATGAAAAAGGGAAAAAAATCTTCCCCATATATTTGGGGTTTTAAAAAAAGTTAAATGCCCCCTATAAGTTGAAGAATTAACGCCCCAAAAATTTAACCCCAACCCAAAAAAAATTTAATAGCACCCGGGGGAAGCATATAAACCAATTCTCTTTCTATAAAACCCCCAGTTTTTCCCAAAAAAGAAAAAGGGGAAAAGAAAAGGGGGGGGGGGGGGGGGGGGGGGAGGGAAAAAAAAATTTACTCTCAAACACAAACAATGATTGTTGTGGTCTTTAAAAAAAATTATTCAAATGTTTCCCTCTGTAGAATTTTCTATGAATGGGGGATTGCCTGATTAAAAAAAAAATTTTGGGCCCGGGGAAAAAGGTAAAGAGAGAAAAGAAAAAAATATTGTTTTTTCCACCCTTCCCCAAAAAATTTTATTTGCCCAAGTTATTTTTGCTCTTCTTTTTTCAAAACCTATGGTAATGATCATTGGTACCCCCGGTGTGTTATATGTATACCTATATAAAAAGTACGTAAACATGTAGGGGTGCATTTTAGTATATATGTATAGCTGTTTGCATCTCTCCCTCTCTCTTTTATGGTGTGTGTGTGTGTGTGTGTGTGTGTGTTTTTTGTGTGTGTGTGGGTGTGTGTGCGCGCGGGGGGGCCCCCCCCCCGGGGCCCCCAATTGGTTTTTTTTTGGGTTTTGTTTTTAAGTGAAAGTTTGTATTGTGGATTCTATTGGGGTTGTTTTTTGTTATCGTTTAGTTGACTTTTCCCCCCCCGGCAAAAGGAACGGAAAAAAATTGTGATTTGTCTCTGCGCACTGTCTCTTTTTGCGCGCCTGTCAGCTCTTGTAATGTTGCATTAAAAAAAGGAAAAAAAAAAAAAACGTTTTTGGGAAAGTTAAAAAAAAAAAAAAAAAAACCTTTCAATAGGCAGATTCAAATGGATGTCGTAAAAAAAAAAAGGTGTTCAATTTACAAAATTTTTAGATAAAAAGGGGCAAGCCTTCTTACCAAAAAACTCCAAAAATTTAAAGCCTTTTTTGGGAAAGGGGTCACAGAGTTAAGGAAAAAATTTGGTTTTAAAAGGGGGACATCAGAGATGCGGGGGACCTGATGGGGGAAAAAAAATTTTTAATAACCCCAAAAAAATTTAAAAAATTTATAAAAAAAATATTATATTCTTTTTAAAGTGGGTAGAAAAAAGGGAAAAGATCGTGTAAAAAAAATCTTTTTTGAGGGGGATGGAATTTTTTTTGACGTATCCCCAGTTTAAAGATAACCGACATTCAAACCCCTTTTTTTTGGTTTTTTAAAGGGGGCGGCGTACAAAAAAAAAAAAAAAAAAATGGGGGGGGGAAACCCCAAATAGGCCGAGATCTCTGAATTTTCCCTACTTTTGTAAAAAAAAATCCCCCCCAAAAATATACTAAAGTCCTTTGGAGACAAACATCAAAACCAAATGCTGTAATAAAAAAGGGGCAATGAAAAATTTTCCCAAAAAAATTTTAAAGGGGAAATTACATTTCTGAAGATTCCGGTTTTAAAAACGAAATTAAACTAAAATGGTTTCAAATCAGACTGGTTCATGGATTTGGGGACAAAATTTACTAAAAAGATGCCCCCTCGGAAAATTTTACAGTGAAAATTTCCCCTTTAGACTGAAAAAGCCCCAATTTTAAAAAATTGTTTTGGTCATGTAAGGGGGGCACAAAAAACCCCTGGAATAAAAAGAAAACTTTAAAAAAACTGTGTTTTAATTAACAATTTCAGTTCCCCCAAGGGAAAATTGTGTTTTTTTTGGAACGTGATTTTAAAAAAAACTTTTTGGGGGAAAGCCCACATTGTATCCTTAAAAAGCTGCCCTTTTTGTTTATTTATTTTTTTCCCCCCCCGGTTAGAGATTTTTTTTAAAATTATCGGGAAAAAAAAAAAGGGCCCCCTATAAAAACAAAAAATTTTTCCGAGTTTGTTGCTTTAAGCTATTTGTGGGGGCAACCCCCGGCAAAAAAAGGAAAAAGGAGCTTTGGGGATGATGTTGGTCAAAGGGGTATCTGTGTTTAAAAAAACAACAACAACAAAAAACCGGGGAAATTTTGGGACGAAAAACGTCCCAAAAAAAGAAAAAAATTTTTTTTTTTTTTACCTGTCCCCCCTTTTTTTTGCCCCGATTTTTTTTTAAACCGGCCCCTTTGTGCAGGCTATCTGTTACTAGCTTTCCCTTTTCAGCTTGTGATCAACGAGTCAAAAACATTCCCCCGTGGCAAGCTCCATGCAAAAAGGAAGCACTGACAACAATGGGGGGGACTTTTCATCACTTTTTTAAAAGTTAAAGGAAGAAAAAAAAAAAAAAAATTGGCTGAAAAAAAATTTTTTTTGAAAGGGGAACCCCAAAATTGTTTTAAAATTTATTTGAAAATCCCCAAAGGGGGTTCCCTTTTTTTTATGACTTTTTAAATTTTTAAACTTTCCCCATGTTTTTTATATATGTGCCCCGTTTTTGGGTAAAAACCATTTTTTTAAAAAAATTGTCATCCATTCGTTGCCCCCCCTTTTTAAAATTTTTTATTAGTCATCTTTTTTTTGGCTTAGAGATGATTTTTTTTAAAACTATCGGAGACGACCAGCCAAAAAAGGGGCCCAAGGAAAGTGAAATGAATTGAGGGGGGGGAAAATTTTAACCCAAAAACATGGGGGGGTTTGTTTGCTCCCACACGAAAAAAAATACACGGGCCCCCAACCCCGGAAGGAATGCGGGGTTAGGGGAACCAAACCCCCAGCAGATGGGGAAAAACCGGAACACCATAAGGCAAGGGAAACATCCCCAAAAAAGGTTTTCTCCAAGTTGGCCCCTTTTTCCCTGTACCCCAAAACATTTTACGGTAAAATGGAGAAATGAAAAAATAGAAATGAAAAATTTTTTTAAGGGGTTTTAAAAAACCTTTTAAAAGCCGGGAAGTACAGGGAGGAAAAAACACAAATAACCCCCCTTGATTGAAAGGGAAAGGGGGAAATGAGGCAAAGGGAAAAAACCCCTGTTCATGTGCCCCAACAAAAAACCCCGGAACTTTTCCCCCAAGAAAAAAACACACGCCAACAAAACAGAAGGAACCCCCGTTTACAACACCCCGCCCCGCAGATCGACAACCCCCCAGCACACAAAAAAAAAAAAATTTTAAAAAAAAACCCTTTCCCGGAAAAATTTTTCCCCAACTTGCCTGTTTTTCCTTTTAACCCCAAAAAAAAAAATTTTTGATATGGTTTCTAAAAGTCTGTGCGGAATCCGGGTTAAAATTTAAACCAAAATTTTAAACCCCGGGGTCCTGTGATTATTTTCAAACCTTCTATGCAGGTAGCTGACTTTTGACCCTTTTTCCCAATTTTTAAAGTTTTGTTTTTCGAAAAAAAACGAAAAAAGGGATCAATTTTTTGTTTTTTTAACTCTAGGCTTTAAAAAACCCAAAATTTAATTTCATCATGTTTTCATTAAAAAAACATTCATCAAAAATTGGGGAAAAAGGGGTTTTTCCCATGGGGAAAATAGCCCAAATTTCTAAAATTTATTTAAAAAATTAAAACCCAATTCTATTATTTTTGTATTGACTTTATGAAAAAAAAAACCCCTTTTCCCTATTTTTTTGTATTAAAGTGGACAGTTTTGGGTAGCATCATGTGTTTTAAAGCGATTGTATTGTCATCCTTGAGTTTTTTGCCCCCCTTTTTTTTTTTTTTCCCAAAATTAGGATGTTTGTCGTAAAAAATCATTTTAGGTTGCAAGCAGTGGGGTTGTCACGACGTGTGCTTAAAAGCCCCCTTTTTTTCCCCTACTTTTTTTTGTCGACCTCTTTCTTCCCAGCATGTCATCCCCACAATGTTTATGGTTTCATAAGTGAGTCGTAGGGGGAAGGGGTGTAATTCATCATCCTATTATTGCGCAAAAAATCACCACACCTTTTTTAAACCCCAAATTGGGGAAAAATGGGAAAAAAGGGCCCCCGGAGAAACCCCCTTTAAAACTTTTGCAGGTCTTTGGGGACCCCTGGGGTTAAAAATGTCAAGATCATTTTTAAAAAAAATCATTTTCGAAAAAAAAAAAAACATTTTAAAAAAAGCAAAAGGTCAAAACCCCAATTGGGTTTTAAAAAAGTAAAAAGGAAAATTTAAAATTATGTTAAGAATTTTGATGGGGTTTTTTAAATTAAACCAAAAAATTTTTTCCCAAAAAGTCACGCCCCAAATAAAAAAGGGGGTTTCCGGGGGGAAAAAGGTTTTCTTAATAGCTTGAAAAAAAAAGATGCTAAAACTGAAATGGGCTACAGATTTTCGACACTTGACAGAATTTTTGGTACCCCAAAATGACTTTTAATTTATGGGGTGACAGGCACGGCTAGGTAGTTATTGTGTGATGATGCGAGGGGGTTCTATCGAGATTTTTTTGTAGGGGTGCGTTTTTTCCCCCGATTTTTAAAAAAACTTTCGAATGGTTTCCATAAAAAAGTGAAAAAGGTTTTACATTAAAAATTCGAAAAAGCATAAATTTGTCAGAAATATCTTCAATTTTATTTAAATGCTGGAAAAAAATGAAAAATCAAGACTGAAAACAGGGGACCAAAAGGTACCCCTCTAACAGAAAAAAGGGGCAAAGGTAAAAAAACTGAACAAAAAAACTTTTGGGATCTGTGGCAGGAAAAATAGATTTTGATTTTGGGTTTTGGGTCATTAAAAAACCACACAAAAGACAGTTATGAGCTTCGCCCCAAAAACCTCTCTCTCTCTCTCTCTCTCTCTCTCTCTTTCTCCTTTCTCTCTCTTTTCTGTCTGTTGTCTGTCTGTCTGTCTGCCCTTTTCTGTCTCTCTCTCTTCCCCACCCACACACCCCACACACACACACACAACCCACGCACGCCCCGCACAACGCGCGCGGCGCGCGGCACCCAAAAAACCCCCAAAAAAAACCCCCCCCCCCCACACACACACAATTTTAAAAGCATAACCCCCCCTTGCTGTACAGAAATTGTCCCCCCCAAAACCCCCGTTCCAAGAGTTTTGCAAGTTTTTAGTTCCCCCCCCCCCCTTTTCCCCTTTTCTTTTTTGTTTTTTTTTTTTGTTTGTATACGTTTTGCTGTTTTTTCCTTGTTTCACTTCTCCCCTTTTTTGTAGCATTTAAGGTGTTTTTTTTTTTTTTTTTTTTTTGGGGGGGGGGGGGGGGGGGGGGGGGGGCCAAAAAGTTTTAAAAACTTTAGAAAGAAAAAAAAAAAAAGGTGTAACAAAAAAGGCTGTAACAAAAAAGGCTTTTAAAAAAAACCCCGTAACAAAAAAGGCTGTAAAAAAAAAGGGGTGTAACAAAAAAGGCTTTTTAAAGGGTTTTGCCCTTAGTAAAAAAAGGAAAAAAGGCCCCATCAAAAGCGAGAGTGATGTTTTCCCGGGGTCATGTGTGAACACAAAACCCAAAAACGGGAAACCGGGGAAAAAGGGGAGGAAAAACCCCTTCCCCTAAACACACCACGCGCGCGGCGCACGCACGCCCCGCACACAAAACCACCCCAACCCCAAAACCCACACCACAACCACACACACCCCAACACCCAGAGAGAGAGAGAGAGAGGGGAGGAGAGAGGAGAGAGAGAGGCATACTTTCTCTTTGTTCTGGCCGAGGGAAGGGTTTTCCCCCGGTTAAGCCGGAGTTTTTCTTTGACGCCTCTCCGATCGTCTTCCCCAGTTCTAGGTCACAAGTCCAGTCTCCCCCAAAAAAGCTTTTAAAACGGGTGGGCGGGGCCCCCCGGGACATCAAATCGGTTTTAAAAAAAAAATTTTTTTTAGCGAAAAAATTTTGATTTGGGTTCCCCTTTTGGGCCCAAAAAGGGAAAAGTCCTTTAAAAATTTAATGGTTCCTTTTCCGTCTTCCTCTTCCCCAAATTTTAACCGTTTTTAAAAACAAAAAAAAATTTTTTTAAAATTAGGACTCAGATATTTTTAAAAATTAAAAAATTTTTTTTGTGATTATTTAAAATGGAAATGAGACTTTTTTTATCCCCCAAGCCTAATACTAAATAAAAAATGTTTCATTTTTAATAAAGGGGCCGGACAAAAAAATTTGCCCCTTTTTTTTGCTAACTTTGGGGATCACCTTCAAAGAAAATTGTTTTCTTCAGAATTGTATGTCTCAGACTGAAAAAATTTATTGGGGAATCTAAAACCCCCCCCCCTTTTTTCCATTCAAAAAGGCCCAAACCCCAAAAAAAAAATTGTGTTGCAGAAAATTTTTAGTCCTTCAAGTCTCGTAAAAATCAAGTAACCTTCTAAACCAATCCCCTTTGTATTTGGTTTCCAAATTCAAAAGGGGAAAACATTTTTTAAAAAAACCCTCCTGATTTTTCAAAGCCAATCACCTAAAAAACAAAAAATTAGGGAAAAAAAAAACAATCACAGAAAAGTTTATTGTTTTGGGTTAAAAAGAAAAAAAGTGTAGAAGGTTTGTGTGCATGTGCTTTGCACGTGTGTTTTCAAACATTTTCCAAACTAAATTCCAAGAATGTTGGAGTCCCAGTAGTTCCCAGAAGTAGTGCCGTCAGCCAAAAAGGTTGAAAAAAGGGTCCTCACAGTTCCACAACATAGGGGATGGAGAGAAGACAAAAGACGGCCTTCATTTTCTTTGAAAATGGAAAAAATAAACATTTTACGGATCAACCTTTTAAAGGACCCCCCTACCCCCCTTCCTTTTCCCTTCTGATCCCCCTTTTTCTAGGACGAACCATTGGCTACAGGCAATAACGAAAACCCCCGCCCCCCCCGTAAAAAAGCCATGGCAAAAAAAAAATGGGGTGAGGCAACATTCTATAAAAAAACCCCTTAACACGAAAAACTGACAACCAAGACTGAGGCAAAATTCTATAAGAATCCCCCCTTTAAAACGAAAAAAGGACAACCAAGAGCGAGGCAAATTTTTTTAAGAATTCCCCCCCTTTAAAACGAAAATTACAACCAAAAAAGCTACTGCGCGGGGCCTCTCCCCGAAAGACAGGACGAATGCACCGAAAAAAATCGCAAAAATTTACTTGACAAAATTCCCCCCTTTGATGAGAGGGGGGGAAAAAGATGGCCTTTTGCTGTGTATGTTTCCTATGGGTGCCTAAAAACCCAAAAAAAACAATTTTTTGGGGGACAAGATGAAAAAAAAGAGAATAAGGGGGGAAAGGTGCCTTTTTCCCCCTTAACGGATTGCAAAATTTTTCATTTTCCCCGGGGAAAAGAGCAGAAAATGATGGGCATATAAACCGGAAGGGTTTAGTACCATCTGTTTGCCTTTTTTTGTTGTTGTGGATAGTTCTGTATGAAAAACCAAAAGAGATAAAGTT
>CM065738.1:43691250-43703628 GCA_033310375.1 Conus canariensis | reverse complement strand
TGTCCAGAAGTATTATGGGAAACAGAGGCAAAAATATTTACATCAGCCTTTCTGGAAAGGAGCTTAGTGGGATGGGCACGCCTGTATGACTCAGCAGACTTGATCATACATAGCATCAAATGTTTTTTCATCTTTTTCACACAGAAAAGTAGCCAAATCCTTATAAACACATTCTAAAAACTGCTCTCTCAGAATAAGATCAACAAGACCCTGAAAAGATTTCTCAATCTTGGACAACGAAATCCAACGATCAAGAAGGCGTCACAGACAGGACTATGTTCACATTATTACATGGTTTCATTTTCATTGTGATTTATGGAGCGTATTGTTATGTTTTTGAAGTACATTGGTTACAGTATAACTACACACACACACACACACACACACACACACACACACACACACACACACACACATACGCACGCACGCACGCACGCACGCACGCACGCACGCACACACATAGATACACACAACTTGCCGCCCCGCCCCCCCCCCCCCTTTTTTTTTTTTCTCCCTTGTTGATGACATCACATATTATGATGTCATAACTTGCGTAATTCTTTGCTCTGACCAGTTGCTAAAGATGGACATTACGTAGTTGCAGTGTTTTTGTTTTTTTCTCTTGAAAAAGGCCACGTGGCCGAAAATTAGAAGAGTGGCATTGTGATCTTGTGTAAGTTTTTAATGATTGGATTTCCCGCGCTCGTTTCGCAAAATCTACTTCAGATTTTAAAGATACCTCGCTTGTACAAAAATTATTCAAGGTAAGTCTCTTTAAAAAGTAAATTTTGAGGCAGATGCTTTTCTGAACTCTTCAAGAGGTAGTATTCCAGCTTCACTATAAGTTCCTAAGTTAGATGCATGTGTGGGAACACCTAGAGCAAGTTTATAAGCCTTGCAGTCAATACTTTGTAATTTATTCAAAAGATATTGGGGCGCGCTAAAAAAAAAAAAAAAAAAAAAAAAGACTGCTTGGGCATAAATAAGCCGAGAACGCACGAGAGCCGTTGCTAGAGCAGTTAAAGTTGTATCTTGTCCCCACTTTTGTTTAGTTTCGATCTTCAGAAAGGTTAAACTTTTTCTTGCTTTGTTTGTAATATAGTCAATGTCTGATTCCAAGAAAGTTTAGAATTTATGTATACATCTACAAACTTTACAGATTTTACATACTGTAAGATAGAACCATTTATAGTAAACATGCATAGTGTGTGTGTGTGTGTGTGTGTGTGTGTGTGTGTGTGTGTGTGTGTGTGTGTGTGTGTGTGTGTGTGTGTTGCTTTTTAATGTGATCTTTTAAGAGTTTTTAATATTTTGTTTGCTTGTAAATGCTTTTAATATCTTCTTTTTTTATCTAGTTGATCAAAACATGTTTTGACTGTTTACTTTTACGTTTGGCTTTATGAAAGTCGTCTATGACCTGATCAGATGTCTTCTGTGTTGAGTTAGAGCAGATTTTTTTTTTACCACCCAACGACTCGCGAATTAGAATCAAGTATTAAGTCTACAAATATATCTATCGCAGCATCTGTATCATACTCTAGAGGATTTTCAGCCATATGAATGGTGTGAACTAATAGTCCGCGTTACACAGCTTCTGTAAGAACTCTGTGCTATCTTCTGTATCTTATGTGTATTTCTCAATAAGTGAAACGTCAGTACTTTCGTGTTTATTACATCATGCAAAGGAAAAGTGAAAACAACATGCAGAAGAATTACAAATGTTATTAAATTCTATTCTATAAATGCTATTAAATGTTTTCTTTTTTTTTTTTTTTTTTGATTACATTTCTGTATCATGCTTTTATCATCAGTACTATTAGTACCATTACCGTTGCTGTAGTTGTTAGCATTTTCATTATTATTTATCAATACGATTGTTATTATTGATATTACCATCACTGCCATTAACATCACCATCGCCATCGCCACCAAGACCGTTGCCACGACAACCATGCTGTTTAAGAATCTTCTAACCCACTCTCCTTTCTCCCATACTACAACTGCTATTGCCATATTATCACCAAAAGTGGTAGTAATCCTGTCTTTATTTATTTTTTTCATATTTTGATCATCATCATTACCATTATTATTATTCCTATCAGTAATATAACTATCATCATTACTACCTTGACTCACACACTGTCTCCTTCCTGACAGCCTCGTTTTCATTCAACGCCCATCTTGCGCTGAAGTGAATGAAGAGAAGTGATTGCTTGTTCATTTTCGTTGTCCTGAGTGTTTTGTATCTTGCCTGAAGAAGACCTAAGAGATCGGAACGCGTCGTGGTTTGTCTTGTGATTCGTTTGTGTGCGTTTTCTTGGCGGTTCGCTATTAATTAGATGTAAAATTTGTTTAGATTTCCGCCTGCATTCGCCTCACTTTGCAACTAGATCTAACATGCAGATGGTCAGAAGTCGGAGAACATTAAACAACGAGTGACATATTACGACGTGCTACACACATATCATAAACCATAACAAAATATTCAACAGTTCTTTAAATTAAACTGAATATAGATGTACGTCTACCGTCACATCCACATTCATGACAGCCTTTAAAAACAAGGTCTACAGAATGAAATAGCTCTGGCAGCTGATCTTCAAACGTAGTACTTATCTTCAGATAATATACGAAATTGCGACTCTTCTATATTATTGTTGATATCAACAGTATTTTTTAGGCTATTCAAGCATTAAAATCTCTACATAGTAACGAATTAAGTAATTCATGTAAGCCCTGTGAACATTGCTGTGATGGTTTTATACCAAACCTACAACCATTATTGTTTTCCGACCAACAGTGATTCGGGGATATCCATGTTGAAATAGCTCCTATCAATGTTCAGCATTATCGTGAGTCTGCCTTATCTTGGACTTCGGTAGCAACAAAATGTAAAAGTATCTTTAATCAAAACAATTTACACCTTTGAATACCTGTCTCAAGAAAGCATCTTTGCCTGTGAACTATTGTAACCACTGAACAGTACAGATTCACAATTTGCACCGGTTAACGTTTAGTTACACAGTAGATGAATATGGGATTCAATGTACTGTATGAAATAGTCGTATTCTAATTTAGAGATCGAATCATAGATACGAACTGAAAAGAAATTGACATGGGCATCATTTACGTTATTTGCAGAATCGGGTATTTGTTCGTTAGTCGTACTTGTCTCCAGATTATCATCAAGCCTATCTTTTCCTTGTTTAAGATTCTCGTTGGTCAAGACGATGCCTTATTGTGAGTGGAATTTAGACGGGCATGAGAAATTTTGCACTCAGGGTCTTGAGGTCTGGAACTGTGCGCACTGGATCAACTACACACGTTTAAAGCTGCAATATTGTAATTACGCCGAGTTCCATGAAATATGCTTTTTGTAAATGTGATGCTGTTTCTAGTTTTAACATCTTTATCTTCGTGTTTTATGTTATGACCTTTTCATCCCTGTTTTGTCGAGTTTTCACCTGAATTTCCTGGTTTATCCGCAATACTTCTATATAGATATCTTATCACAGCCTCTGCAATAGTTTTATCGCAATCTTAAGAATTTCTGCAGCAGTTTTCAGACATTGTTCACAATTATTTCATCAACCTGTATGCCATTTTGGCCAGAATATTGCGAGTCCCTGTTGACATCAGGAACAAGAAATTCCACGTCTGTTTGCTTTCCATTACCACAATACTCGACGTCACATTTCTGGCCGTCTGCTTTGTCGTCAGTCAGCGCACTGCCAAATCTAACAATGTTTGTGAGTCTGTCACTGTCATACTTGTTACTTATGTGGTGACTGCCATGCATATGACTGTGTACTTGTTAGAGCACTTCGTTTCAGGAATCACTGGCTACTGGTCGTAGATCCTGCAACGTCTGACAGCGCTGAGCCTGCCTTTCCTTGGATAGATGTGTCTGGCTATGAAATCAATGGCATCTATCGCAAGATCTGGCTTGACGTCTGACCTGGAAACGAGGTCGTACTATGATTTTGCTGGCGAGATGGACAGGCTTCTTCTCCACTTCTGTCTCGTCTGTTCTCAGTGACAACATGAGCAGCAGTGTACCTGTCCACAATGGTGTCGTCACTGCATTCCACTTGAAATGAGCCCCACCCCACCCCACCTCACTTCTCTCATCCTCCCCCACCCCCGCTCTCCCTTCCTCCTTTCCAGCCTGTTTCTGCTAGGTTAGAATTGTGCACAGTTTGTGTTTTGTAGTCTACCGTGTCTGGAGATGAGGTTGATGTCTTTTCTGTACCCTCTACTGTAGTGGTCTTACACCTGTGTGTTGTTGTTGCTGTTGTTGTTGTCGTTTGCTTCATGTCTGCTTAAGTCTATGTAGGATTCGTTTTTTGGTAGGTGCACCTAGGATCATTCCTCTTGTGAGGGAACGTGTAGATTTCCCTACGTGTCTTTATAGACCTGTGGGAATTGTGCTGGTTAAAGGAGATGCGTCGTGGCTCTGCAGGTTGCCTTTCTTCCTCACTACGGAGACAACACAGATGCAAATGTAGCGAAATTTCAAAACATCATTTACACGTTTGATCACATACAATCTGTGTCTGAACCCACATATGTGCATGGTCATATTCTAGACTTTGTGTTATGTTTTAGCCGTGAAAGTATTGTGCTGTCCATTAATGTAGGCCTTGACCTCACGTCCGATCATGTGTCTTGTCCTATGTAAACTAAATGTTGAAAAAACCGTTAAGCACCGCACAACCAAACTTATTCGCTTCATCCATAAAATTGATGAGTCAAAATTCAAATCTGAATTAAACTACATTATAACATCTGATATGTCTCTGTCTGATCTGAATTTTTGCCTGTGCAATCTGCTCGACAGACACGTACCCTTCATCAGCTTACAGTAAGAGAAGACAGAGCCACGCCTTGGTACAACGCAGTCGCCCCGCAACTGTCCGTGTTAAAGCGTGAACGTTGCAAGGCAGAAAGGCATTGGCGCTCCACTAGTGTCACTGTTCATAAGAAGATGTACAAATTTACAAAGCGGAACATTGCAGACAGTTCAAAAAAGCTAAGACTAGTTTCTTCTCAACACAGATCTCAGCCAGCAAGACGTGTAGGAACTCTACCGCAACATGAACCAAATTCTGGGCAAAACGAAGACTACTGTGTTTCCCACCAACGTAGATCCCTCAAAACTACCTGACATCTTCTTGAATTTTTTCCGAGGCAAAATAGTCACTATCCGTAATGCAGTCCTTCACGAGTTACATCCACTTATTCCGGCCCAACATTGTCCAAGTTTGAACCAGTTACCACTCACTTTGTGAAAGAGATTCTCCAGAAAACTGCACACAAAAAAAAATCATGTGAACTTGTTCCTATCACAGCTTCTCTTCTTTATGAAAATCTTGACTCCGTACCACCTGTCATCACAAATATTTTCAACAAGTCTCTCTCGAGTGGTTCAGTTCCAGATGATTTCAAAGCTGCCATTGTGAAACCTCGTTTAAAAAAATCGTCGCCCGATCCAAATGAATTGAAAAACTTAAGACCAATCTCCAATCTCCCTTTCTTGTAAAAAAAAAAAAAAAAAATAGAGAAAATGGTCCTCCAACAATTATCCCAACATCTTATGAATAACCTCAGTTTCCACCAGTCAGCCTACCGTGCTGAACATAGCACAGAAACTGCTCTTATCCGAATCTTGTATGATATTCTGACATCTCTTGAAGACGACAAAGTATCTGTTCTTCTTCTCCTCGATCTGTCTGCAGCTTTCGACACAATTGATCACGAAATACTCCTTTCACGTCTGAGCAAAGACTTCGGCATATGTGACATTGCAATAAATTGGTTTAGATCGTATCTGTCAGACAGGCAGCAGTTTGTCCTTATGAATGAGAAACGGTCTTCTAAAATGTCATCAAACTTTGGCGTTCCCCAGGGTTCTCTTTATGTCCAGTGCTTTTCATAATGCACGCACCGCCCCTGACTAATATCATTAACAGCCATTCTGTTCATCACGAAATGTTCGCCGATGACACTCAGCTTGAACATTCTGACACGCTGGATAACTATAGCAATCTCGTCAAAAATCTTCAGGGTTATGTCTCTGAGATCAAACAGTGGATGTCTATAATAAGCTAAAATTAAACGATGATAAAACAGAAGCCATTCGGTTTATAAAACACTCTCAAGCTCAAGACCCCCGTCTTCGTCAGCCAATAGTCCTAGTTTTTACTGACATCTCATTTATACCATTTGTTTGTGACCTTGTCTTCTGTCTCGACTCTGATCTCACCCTGAAACACCATGTAGCCCAAATCTGCCAAGCATCCTTTCTTGAACTCCGTCGCATCAGCTCTATCAGACCTGTCCTTATAGAACAGGCCACAAAGTCGTTGGTGTCTTCCTGCATTCTGTCAAGATTAGAGTATTGTAATGCTCTTCTCCTTGGTGTACCCATAGCCTTACACCAGGCACTACAACGTGTTCAAAATTCAGCCGCTCGCCTTATCTACAAGGCGCCAAAACAACATCATACTTCGTATCTCTTTAAGGGACTACATTGGCTCAAAATCGAGCACAGGATTCAGTGTAAGTCTGCGAGTCTATGTTTTAAGATTATCACAAGTGAAGCGCCTGCCTGTCTCTCTGATCTCTTCGAAATATATAGTCCTACACGTTCTTCCTCTGATGATCGAATTTCCTCATATAACCGAAAGCAGCATACAGCTCTAGAGCATTCTCCTTTTCTGTGGCAACACACTGGAATTCGCTACCTTTCCATCTCCGTCATTCCCCTCCTACCCGACTTTCAAGCCCGCATTTTAAACGTATCTGTTTAAACGCCAGTTGCAGCGTACAACCTGAAATATTACTAAATTACTGCATGTCACTTGCACACTTTGCTCGTGTACAAATGAGCTGTTCACCGTGTTATATAGTGTGGGTGTTTATGTATGCGACATTGTGTGTGCGTGCGTGCGTGCGTGCGTGCGCGCGCGCGCGCGCGCGTGTGTGTGTGTATGTGTGTGTGTGTGTGTGTGTGTGTGTGTGTGTGTGTGTGTGTTGTGTACGTGTGTATGAATGAGTGCATGCATATGTTTATGACTCGTGAACGCAGAAGTGTGTGTGTGTGTGTGTGTGTGTGTGTGTGTGTGTGTGTGTGTGTGTGTGTGTGTGTCCTGCGTATATTTTAGATGTTGATTTGTTAAAAGTTGTAAAGCGCCCTGTGGCCTACGTTGTTAGGATTGGCGCTATAGAAATTGTCCTCATTATTACTATTATTATTACGAAGTCTGCCGTCAAAAAAAAAAAAAAAAAACCCAAAAAAAACACGTCATCTTGTCCTGGTCTCTGTCACAATCCAACATCTATCTGTGTAGTGAAGTTTACTGTGACTCTGATGTTGTTAAGCCGCAGTGCCTCCTATATAGCTCAGGGTCCAAGAGAATGGACGTCCTGTCTCCTAAACAGCAGAATTGCTCCGTTCTTTCATTTTGTCAGTGGGAAAATAACATCAGGCTAAATCTTCTGCTTTCCATTTCTGTAGATCTTTATTTTCCTTCCACGTGATTGAAGCGTTTTGCGGTGGTACCCTGCCTTTCTGAAGCTCTTAGGTGTTCTGGGCTTGTTGATCAACACATCTCAACAGTTTACGCACTTCCGCAGTAGAACAACGGGATGTTCAGATAGAGAGAGAGAGTGAGAGAGAGATGATGATGATGATGATGATGATGATGATGATGGACAGGGGTGGAGTCGAGAGAAAAAAGGCGATTTCAATATGACTGTTTTGTTATACGACTTAAAAAATCGTTTTGTGTTTTACTCTGTGATCTGCCTTTGGAATTGACTTATGCTGTAACAGCATTTCGTTCTCGATTTATCTACATTTCGCAACATGTCTATACGTCATCATGTTACCTAACAAACCGGACACAAGCACTAGCTCGAGAAACAAACAAACCCAAGAACAACAACAACAAATGCCATATGCATAAGAACAAAAGGTGCAAGCGATGCTTAACTCATTAGACGCTAAAGAACAGACAAGCAAATTTTCGACATGTAAGCCTTTCAGAAAAGAGACACGCACCTAAAATGCATAAGATGATACTGCCTAGGTTTACAGTAGCGCTACGATCTGTGTTAGTCATCTAGTTCCGAGAAATATGGTGCGCTTGCTACATAGAGCGCCGTAACACATCAGTGGGAAGAATGGGCGTCGCTTAGTGCATTGTTAGCAATAAGAATACGGCTCTGAGGGCATCATCAATACGTCATTATGGGTATCCTTAAGGCGGCAATGAAGGCACTCCCCAGCTGACTTTCAGGGAAATTGTGAACATTATGCAAATATGGGTATAATGTAAAGATGAACGTCTATGGTTGTTTACATCTTATGCCTCCGTTTGGTTTCAATCTCGAGAGAGAGAGAGAGAGAGAGAGAGAGGGGGGGGGCATACCTATCCACTCACAGAGGCACGCACGCGCACAACAAATACACATGCACGCACGCGCGCACACACACACACACACACACACACACACACACACACACACACACACACAACTACACACACACTCTCTCTCTCTCTCTCTCTCTACACACACACACACACACACACACACACACACACACACACACACACACACACGCACACACACAACAAACAACACACACACACATACACACACACTCTCTCTCTCTCTCTCTGTCTCACACACACACAACACACACACACACACACACACACACCACACACACACACACACACACACACACAAACACGCGCGCGCGCGCGCACACACAGAAAGAGGGACTCTCTCTCACAGAGAGAGAGAGAGAGAGACAGACAGACAGAGAGAGACAGAGACAGAGACAGAGAGACAGACAGACAGACAGAGGAATGGATGGGGGGAGGGAAGGAGGGTTGAGAGAGAGGGAAATGTTGGGACTGGTGCTTCATGAGGGGCCGCCGTTATGCTCTACGCTCTGTTAGTTTGTGTATTTGAATGTAGGCATTGACAGACATGTGTATTTTAATGTAGGCATTGACAGACATTTGTTTTTTAATGTAGGCATTGACAGACATTTGTTTCACAGTCTGCTTTGCCTATGTTTGTTTCACAGTCTGCTTTGCCTATGTTTGTTTCACAGTCTGCTTTGCCTATGTTATGTGTGGACATCAGAGAGAGAGAGAGAGAGAGGGGGGGGGGAGAGACAGAGAGAGCGTATGTCGAAACAAACGAACATAAAGATCGCAAAAACAGCAACACAGAGACTGAGGGATGTATGGGATAGGTGAAGTGTCAATACGTCAGTGGCTCAGACTAACTAAACTTTTTTTTCTCCAACACACTCTAAAGAATGAAAGAAAAAAAAAAACGAGCTGATAAGACTGGTGCCAGACGATGTATGCGGTGTTTCAAGCCTGTTTTTGCCTCGTTGTGAGACAACAAAAAGCTAAATCTTCGATAGGATTAAGATTCCACCCCTCACGACAGCCTCATTTTGAGCCTCCTTTCAGTATGACATACTATGGTTGCTTTTCTTGTGTGTGTGGGCCTCCATCCTCCAATTTTTACCCATAAGTTTTTGGGGGTTTTTCGGTTTTTTTTTTCCAATTAAGTGCCCCCCCCCCCCCCACCCCACCCCCCACCCCCTTCTATTTTTACCCCACTTTTTAAATCTACTTCTTTCCTCCAAAAAAACTCACACATACCATGCATAGTGTATGTGTTCATTTCCAATGGACATTCTCTTGCTGATTTTAATGTTGTTGTTTTTTTTAAGTTTGATACAATGGCGTCTGGGTTTGCTGACGTTCTAGTGTTTGGTGTTGACACTTTCATTCTTTTGCATGTGACATTTTCAACAGCAAAAAAAAAAAAAAGGAAGACTACAGTAACAATCAATTATTTATCGTATAGCGATTGGTTAATCCACATTCACATAAGAGATGCCAATCGCGGGAACATCGCCAGTCGGAGCCACACCACGCCAGACGCAGGACAGAAAACCGTTGTCGCTCTTTAGATGTGATTTATTAAGTGCATACTAGTAACATTTTTAGGCAACAAGGACTATCAGTCAGTCATATCTTTTCTCCTTTTCCTTAGTTAAGAAAATCGTAACCCGTTTGTTGAACGCCCTTCCAGGGGCTTTAATTAAACATTAGCCTAGCTTTCAGTTTCGGCACCGACCAGTCGTTTTCAGTCTCGGCACGATATACCTACTGGCCTTTCAGTGCCAGCCATGTCCACTTAGGACGCTGAGAATGGTACCCCACACGAGGGCAGGTCCCAGTCTACTGATTCTCGAGATGAGATTAAAAGATAATTGATAATTTGTTTGGATACGAAATGGCAAAAAACAGTTCGACTCTCTTAAGAGTCAAATTGATTTCGGCGGTCCCAACCGCCAAAAAGACGATGAAGAGTCAATGCGCGACCACGAAGAGCCTCCGCGCAAATAGCACGCTGTCAGGACCCTGCGGATTGTGATATTTTAGGCATCCATGAAGATGAAGACATCGACGAGCTAGAGGAAAATTTTTTGAAAGAAGTGACTATAGATCAAAGTGGGAAGAAATGCGAAGAATCCCTCATACTCTTTTAGATGGGATCGAAAATGAATACAAGACAGAAGAGTCAATGGACGAAAAACTTGATGAAAAATTGGCAGGGATTGTGAACTAAAGATTCCAAGGGCGACTCTCAGACAAAGTGTCAAAGAAACGGTTTGAAACGCACAACAGAAAATTGCCCCGACATGACAACTCCAACAGTTAATAGAGAAATCTAGACTCAGACACCACCACATGCAAGAAACGGACTTGAAGTTGTCCGACATTTAGCGGGCTGTTACAAAAGCCGCTACAGCAGTCACGCGTCTAGTCAACTCACTACTGGCCGCTGATGTACAGCAGAGCAGGCGAGCAGATGAACTTCGCCACTGCACTGATACGATTGGCCTTCTGGGCCACGCAAGCCAGGAAATGTCTTTGCTCAGGAGAGCTGACATCCGGCCATTTGTAAACAAAAGCACAGCGAAAATCTATGACGAATCCGTTTCGGTTTCAGCTTTGTTGTTTGGCGACGACTTGCCAAATGCCCTGAAAGGAATGAAAGAAATGGACAGACTGGGGGCTGTTTTTGCACCAGACAAGTGAAACCAGCGCGGTTTCGAGGACGGATGGAAGAGTTTTTAATGTCAACAGAGCCGTCTAAACCCCAGCAGCCGACACACAAACGTGCCGATCAGAAGCCACATGACGAAGTGCCGGTTCCACAGCAGACGGGGCAGGTGCCAGAGAACATTCAGGCACACCTACTTTCGGTATCAGTGATGAGTAATTTTTTTACTCAAATGCCAAACTAATGGCACGTCTTGAATGTGAACCCTCCATGTTTCAGGCAGGTTGAATTAAGGAATTTATGAATTCTTGGTTAGAGATCATATCCAGACATTCTGAGAACAGTGCCAGGTGCAAAAATACAGTTCGATTGCCACCCAAACAGTGTGAGCAGGCCGGCTATGCTTTCAAACAAATCATGTCAGTGAAAGTGAGAGTTCTGTTATTGACACTGAAATTCAAAAACTTTGATCAAAAGGTGTGATATCAGCATGTAAAAAGCAAACAGCTGAAGTAATTTCTCTAGTTTTTACAAGGAAAAAGAAAAATACATCGCACAGGATGTTCCTGAATTTATAGAGACTGAACAGTGAAGTTACATACCACCATTTTAAAATGGAAACACTAGCCACTGCTCTATCCCTGGTTGAGAAAGATTGCTACATGAGCTCTGTTGATCTCAAAGATGCCTACTGCCATACACCCAGAATTCCGGAAACTGCTCAGAATTGTTTGGAGAGGTCAGCATTATGAATATTATGCCTTACCCAGTGGCCCCCCGCCTGTTCACCACGCTGATGAAGTCTGTGTTTGCTCAGCTATGGCTGAAAATCTATGACGATCCGTTTCGGTTTCAGATAGTTTGTTGTTTGGCGACGACTTGCCAAATGCCCTGAACTGGAAATGAAAGAAATGGGACAGACTGGGGGCTGTTTTTGCACCCAGACATGTGAAACCAAGCGCGGTTTCGAGGCACGGGTGAAAGATGTTTTTAATGTCAACAGAGCAGACTAAACCAGCAAGCCGAACACACAAACGTCGCCGATTAAGAAGCCTCATGCACGACAGTGCCGGTTTCCACAGGCAGACGGGGCAGGTGCCAGAGAACATTCAGGCCACACCTACTTTCGGTATTCAGTGATGAGTAATTTTTTTACTCAAATGCCAAACTATGGCACGTTCATTGAATGTAGAACCCTCCATGTTTCAGGCAGGTTGAAATAAGGAAAATTAAGGAATTTATGAATTCTTGTTTAAGTTCATTCAGACA
>CM065738.1:43687851-43691150 GCA_033310375.1 Conus canariensis | reverse complement strand
AAAATTGTATTAATTGGTTATTTGTGTACACCTGATGGTGGGTGTACCATCCTATGCTTGATGTGTTTATTTGTATGTTTGTTGATGGCTCGGGCAGCATAAAAAGAAAAGTGTTATTTTGTTGCCTGGCTGTCCATGTTCGGATGAGTGGGTGTGTGTATGTGAATTAAGAAAAAAGTCGTGCATGCATCCATAATTTCTGAGTGGGAGTCAGACAGATATCCACACACGCACTTCCATCCGTAACAGTGGTCCATTCTGTCTCCCGCCATACTCTGTCATCTTTCTTTATTGTGGTCCAGTCTGTCTCCTGCCATACTCTGTCATCTTTCTTTATTGTGGTCCATTCTGTCTCCTGCCATACTCTGTCATCTTTCTTTATTGTGGTCCATTCTGTCTCCTGCCATACTCTGTCATCTTTCTTTATTGTGGTCCAGTCTGTCTCCTGCCATACTCTGTCATCTTTCTTTATTGTGGTCCAGTCTGTCTCCTGCCATACTCTGTTGAACATCTTTTTGAAGTCTAGGTGGCAGAGCTCTCTCTGGTGCTGGAGACGTTTTGGGAAATGACACATAGGTTAAAAATCTGTTTGATGATATTTCTGCCTTGAAAGGACACACAGGTGAAAAATGTGTTTGATGGTATTCCTGTATTGAAAGGACACACAGGTGAAAAGTCTGTTTGATGGTATTTCTGTCTTGAAAGGACACAGGTGAAAAATGTGTTGATGATGTTCCTGTATTGAAAGGACACACAGGTGAAAAATGTGTTTGATGGTGTTCCTGTATTGAAAGGACACATAGGTGAAAAGTCTGTTTCATGGTATGTCGTATGTCCGTCTTTGTGGAATCCAGCCTGTTCTTCAGCAATGATGGTAACTGCTTGCGGTTGAAATCTGTTCCAAATAATTCTAATAATTCCTTTGCTGACGTGTCTGACCAAGCTTAAAAAACATCGTTCTGACAGCGTTGGAGATTTCCTTTGTTAGGAAGGGTTACATTTAGATTGAGTGCATGGCGTGGGACACTTCCCTGTGTGTTTGATTTTGTGGCGGATGGCGATTAGGATGTCAATCAGCGCACCTCCGGTACGTTTCAAGAGTTCTGCATGGAAGTTGCCGACACCTTCAGCCTTTCCCCGTTTTAGCCATTTCATTGCAGCTATGACTTCTTTACGGAGTATCGGAATGTTATCTTTAGCCTACTTGATGAATCCTGTGCTGTTACCACATTTGGATCTCCTATGCTCTGTTCGTGTAGAGTTGGGAGCAATATTCAGTCCACCTTTTAATGATGTCTTCTCCCTGTGTGAATCAATCGCCGTCTTTGCCCTGAATGGTGCTGACTGTGCTTTTGTTTGGCATAGTCATTTACAGTCTCTGAAGCTTTCTTCATGTCGTACTTGTGTATGGGTGTGTTTTTTTTTTCATCTCCCCACACTGTTGTTCGACCGAACGTTCCTTCGAGTTCTTCATTTCGTCATTAATCCTCTTGTTTATAGTATCCTGTTCCTCCCCCTTAGTCCTCTTTAATAGTTTGACTGTCCGTCTAGTGTCAAACACATCTCCAAGACTGTCGTAAGATCCATGGTTTCCATTTCCATCGGCTTGTTCCTCGGACCTCTGCTACTGTTTTAGTTATCACTTGCTGAACATTTGTGACGGCTTCACGATCTGTTTCTTAGAGAAGTGGTGGGACGACTGTTCCTCCCATGGCCACACAGCATTGTACAGCAATGTCAGGATCTTTCCATTTGTCAAGACTGTATTCCAGGTCTTAACTTCCGGTCGCCGGACTGACAAGACGCAGTTTAGCGTGTCTCTGCGAGGACAGTTGAAAAAAAATACAATCTTAGTCAAGGTCGGCCGGCATTTTGACAAAATTTTAACAGAAGTCACATCAACAAGTATTGTAATACAACTGTAATCAGTGTATTGTTGTTGTTGTTGTTGTTTTCTGGAGGTTACCGTTACAGAGAGAGTAGAACCATAAACTGAAGTTTTGTCAAGTGAGCTAGAGGTGTGATTGTGATGCAGTGGACTTTTACTGGGTGCTATGTTTCTTCTATTCGATGGATTATGGTATGTGTGTCCGTCACGTGTTTTTTTAAGGTGTGAATCATGTGAATGAGACAGCCACTGTCCAGGAGTGACAACCAGAATTTCTGCGTATCTTTCAAATAGATCAAAAAGGAAACAATCTTCTTCGTCCTCAGTGAGTGACGTGTGTCCGAGTCCTGAAACAGAGCAAAGTTGAATTAGGCAAGGCAAGAAAAAAGCAAAAGCAGGACAGTGAGAGTTGTGTCAGTGGAGGAATGGCGTTAATGGACACTTTACACGAAATTCCGGAAACGATGTACCAGTTAGCGACCAAAGAAGGCATCCTGACGTTGCGTGCCGATGTGGAGAAACTCACAGCATCATTGGCTAGAATAGAAACACTCGAAACTAAAGTCTTTGTCCTGCAAAACGAAAACGACAAACTTAAAACTGAAGTCGACAAACTGAAGGGGAACGGACGGAACTTCAGGGCCAGCTGTCACAACAACAAAAGGAGGCCAGCAGTGTCAAACGTGTCATGAACGATCATGAGCAGCACTGAAGACAATGGAATCTCCGTGTTTACGGTATCCTAGAGAAACAGCAACAGGGGTCTGTGGAAGATTGTGTGAACACATGTGTGCACATTTTCACCAAGAAACTGGGATTACCTGTTACAGACATTGACGTTGAGATAGCTCAGATCGAGAGGAAGGAGTAAAGACAGTAGGCCAAGACCAATTTTTATTCCTTTTTTCTCTCGCAGACAAAAAGGGCTGGTGCTTATGGGCCGTAGGAAAAACTTAAACAGTCTAGTGTTTCTGTTGCCGAAGATTTAAAACAAGGGAACTACAGACTCCTGCGTGAGGTCAGTTCCCACTCAGCTACAATGGCCACTTGGTCATCCAATGGCAAGATTCTGACAAAACTGAAGCACGGAAAGATACTAGACCTGGACGTTGTTACCGATGTAGATCAAATGTTGACAAAATAATTTGAGGGGATGGGGGAGGTGAAGGGGATGAGATGGGTGAGCACATGATCGGTGTTACTGAAGACAGCTTGAGAGGAATCTGTAAGAATGGATAAAAGAAGGATAAAGGTTAGGTTAGTGGTTTCTGGATTTGACATAGAAACGCGACATTTTGTTATCACACACACACACACACACACACACACACACACACACACACACACACACACACACACATACATGCACGCACGAATGCACACACGCACGCACACAAACGGCTATGGACAT
>CM065738.1:43370351-43682851 GCA_033310375.1 Conus canariensis | reverse complement strand
CCTTCGCCCAGGCACCAGTCGTTATTCAGACCTGAGGACTGGTGGTGCGGACTGGTGGTGGTGAACCTTGTCTCCTTAACTGAGACATCTGCCACACCTAGGACTGGAAGACCAGCCCACTACGAACGTCGCCCCTCTACAGGATCCACCTCCTCTGCGAACCTCCTCGGCTCATGGACTCGAGTTGAGTTTTCCATCTTGTGTAGTGTGGACGTGGGTCTGGCGTGCGTGTGCGTGGGTTTAAAGCCTGTCCCTGATTCGTTTTGTTTTTTTTTGTTTTTTTTATTTAACTCTAGCTGTGTAGGCCCTGTTGGATGTAGCATTGTTTCTATAACTGTCTTTCTTATGTCATTCCGCTGAATGTCCTTGTAGCGGGTTAGCGGGTTAGGTTGGGACGGTAGCGGGATCCTGGGATATTTGGGAGTTGTTTTTTTTTTGTGGTCTATTCAATTTACTTTGTCCCCTAGGTCAGCTAGTTCTGAATAGTGCCTTTCTCTTCTATGCCCCTTTTTTGTTTTTTCCTCTCGACTATCTTTTCTCTTCTTTGTTAGGATCCATACCCCATCTGGAGTGCTAGTGCGAGTGAATGATTGTAATGTGAATAAAAGTATTGTCGAAACTTCTTCCTCTTGTGGTCTGGTGGTGTGAGGGATTGAGTGATCGCTCCGTTTCTGCCACTGCACATTACTTGTATAAGAACCCCCCCTGTCAGGTATACTCACACTTGACAACTATGGTGGAGATGCGGGGTACAGGAATGTGAATGTGGTAGCGTAAAAGCGACACTCTGAACTCACTACCGCCCGACCTTGAGAGACCTGTCTATCTTTCTTTACGTGTATTTGACGGGTGGTTGGTTGGGTGGGTTCTAGAGTTAGTAGGGAACCCATTGGAGCGGACCGGTTTTGGGGGTGCTGTCGGCAGTAGAGTTCCGTGCTCCGTGGTCGGACCTTGGGCGCTTCCGTTCCGCGTTCGTCTCCGTGTTTGTTTTGTTTTGTCTAGTACCGCCGGCTATTGTTTCTAGAATTCCGTTCTTTTCTCATTACCTTGGTTAGAATAGGTACTTGGGTGGAGAAAGAAGGGGTTTTTGAATTTTAGATTGATAGGTCTTGCTTGTGCAGAGTCATTGATATCAGTGCTTGTGCTGATTTAGGATTTTGGTCTGCATTTGCCTGTACCCAAGACGCCGACTGTGTTAGTAAGGTGAGTGTAGGCAGGCTTGCCAAGCATTTGGTGCTTTGTTTACAAGGCAAACTTTGACATTTAGTTCCGATACCGTGTTTGCGCGAAACTCGGTCTTACGTAAGTCTACCTACTTCAGTTAACAAAAAAAAAAGAGACTATCTATTCTTGGTGGTGTGTTATTTCTTTTTTTATTACACACTAGGTTGTAGGATCTGTGTTGTTTAGTCTAAGGGGATTAGCCCTAAGTTGATAGGCTTTCCTCTTCTGTCTAGCGCACAGACAAGCAGTTTATTTGCTTTCCTATCTAGCTGTTGATGTTAGGGCTTTCTTTTTTCTTTTTTTTAAATACTTTTTTTTATTCGTTCCTCATTCTCTCTTCCATTCCACAGTTCCTTCTTTCTCTCTTCTCCATTCTTTCATCAACATGATCTTTCTCTTTGCTGTACATTTCTGGATGCAAATTATCACATTTTTTGTTGTTAATCATATTTGTACATGTCTGACAATATTGTAGTAAATAATCCGTGAAACTTATTAGAAACGAGTTATCTTTTTTTCGGTTTGAATGGATTTGAGTGAGATGTTAGGGCTTTCTTAATTGTTCAACACTAATTTGTGTGACTGTGGTGATTGGAATAATAAATTTGTCAGTCGTGTGTTGAGAATGGGAGTGTAGCGTTTTCTGACATATTTAAGTGTTTTTCCAAAGAGCCACTTGCGTCTTTTTTCTGTCGCCCCCTCCCCTCTCATCCGCTTCCCATTCAGTTACAGAGCAGTGATTTTAGCACGTGGTTCCCGTCTTTGGACTAGATCGTGTTGCACGGGAGTTTCGGCGCGCATTATCAAGCCACTGTTTTGATCGAGTCAGTTCTGTCCCGGTGCCCCAGTGACCGTGTTGGTGCACGTGCGCTTCCGTGTTTACGTCAGTCGCCGGTAGAATTTAGGTTAGCTGTTTGACCTTGCGGTACGGGCCGTTTAAATTCTATTGTCCGTCCCCGCCTTATGCGTGTTTGTTGATGTCTTGTTGCTTTTCTCTTTGGATAAGTTGGTTGCTGGTTGGAGTAACGCGTTGAGTTATAAATTCCAGTTGTATAGGTCTGTGATTTCTTTGGCCTCTTTGCTGGGTAAACGTCTTTGAAGTCTTATTTTGAGAAATCAACATTTGATCCGGATATAGGTTTGTTACCCAGGTGTGGTAACTTTGTTTGGGTTCTTGGCACGCCGGTGCACTAGGGCAGTCGTTGTTATACAGTGATAAGCTGTTGCTTTGTCGATTTGTTAATTCCACGTCGTGTCGGAATTGGTTCATGTTTGGACATTGTTTTCCATAGAGGAAAAGAAACTGTTGAGCTCGGACCACGTTTTCTGGCCAGCGGTTTTTTTTTTAAGATTGCCGCTCTCAATGCTCTGAAGTGTTAAAAACATAACTGGGTATTTCCGTCGTCGGATATCAGGGGAAATAACTCAAGCTCTTAGCTAGTTATTGGATTTGGACACTCGGTGTTCATTTGGTGAGAAGTTAGTTTGCTTTACTTATTGAGCTTAGCCAGGGTTAAGCGATTCAGTTCGTTGGGGCTAGCTTAGTGTCCCGAGACTGGAGTGGGCAGAGGTCGTCTCGGAGTCATGGCTCTGCCCATCGGGACGTGTGGGGCTAGCTTGGTTCGTGGAAGCATTCCTTCTCTTCGAGTTTGAACGGTTTTGGAGATTGACTACACTTAGTCATAAAGTCATACAGTGTTGACTTTGTTGTTCAAACTACTCTTTTGTCTTGTGAGACATACCTTAGACTGTAACCTACGGTTGGAGATTTGTTGGTGTTGACTACACTTAGTCAAAAAGTCATACGTAGGACTTTGTCATTTCTCCTTCCCTGTTTTGGGAATATTGTTACAGTTGTTGACTACCCTTAGTCATAGAGTTACATTTGTGGAACGTTATTACTCCGTATTTCCTTTTCGTGGGAATACAGCCACAATTTAGCGGATTGGAGTTGCTGATACGTTGTGAGATTACTCAATTTCGGTTTCCGTTCTTGGACTTTGACTTTTGTGGTTCTACCTGGGAGGAACTCGGACTTTGGAGGAAATATTGTTGGTGGACCACTCTTGGTTCGTTGGATAGTAGTACTTCCTCGTGGTGTTTTGTTAGGGTTGTCCATGCGTGTTTGACTTATATTAAATCCTAACGTCATTTCTCATTCATTATCGTTCAGTGAGTGTTGTCATTCTCGGTGAGGGTGGGTTAACCATCGTGTTGGTGTTACCCTATATGACTCACTGGTTTAAGATAGTGCGTTTTTCCCTTTGCAAATTGGGGATAGTTCTCTTCAAACCTAGTGACTATTCACAGAATCTTGGATTTATATCCATTTAGTGTCGTCCTATACTGTTGGCTTGTGGGTTCAAATATTTTGTGACCTTCGAAGTAGTCGACTGTGGTACTAAGTGCGAAGTAGACACACACGTGGGAACCTTCGTGGGATTTCGTTCGTCAGAGTTCTGCGTGGTTGTGCAAATCTTGTGTATCACTTGGTGATTCGGTGACTTCGTGTGAGGTGAGGTGTACTGTGAGTTATGGAACACGTAGACGACGGGCGCCGGATCACACGTTCTCAGACTCGTGGTGCAGGAATCCTACCAGGGATGGGGAGCCCCATGACTCAGGCGACGACTGGCCCTACTACCCAGGTCGTGTTTTCTTCTGGTGGGACTCGTCCTCCAGTCACCGCAATGTCCACAATGCAGGAGATGACCCCTCCTGGGTCACTCTCTCCGAGACGACCTCTGCCCACTCCAGTCTCGGGACTTCGCCCTCCGCCCGTATCTTCGAGATGACTTCCACTTTCGGCCTTCGCCTATGCCTCATCCTCCTGGACCAGCGCCCGTGGATCCACTTATGTTGATGAGGATTGAGAGAGAAGAAAGAGAGGCCAGAGAGAGGAGAGAGGGAGGAGAAGAGACTGGAAAAGGAAGAGAGAAGCGTAGAGAAGAGAGAGCGGGAGGAGAGAGAAGCCAAAGAAGAGAGACGATGGAAACTGGAAATGGAGAAGAGATTGGAGAGGGAGGTGAAAGAACGGCGATGGAGAGAGGAGAAAGAGAAGGAAGGCGATGGAGAGAGGAGATGGAGGAAAGGAGACTGGAGCGAGAGTCGAGAGAAAAAGAACAGCTAGACAGAGAGGCCCAGAAACAGAAAGAGTTGGACTTTGAGGCTCGTTTGGAGGAGGAAAGAGAAAGACTCCGGGCCGAGCTAGTTCAACAGTTGGATGCAGCCGAACGAGAGGAGGCACAATCTGTGGTTGCTTCCGAGCATGGCTCTGCCCATCGGGAAATAGCGGATTTTCATCAGGGCGTGGATATTCCGGTGGCTCCACCCATGCTACATATGCCAGTGTATAGTGCTAGCGATAACATAGACACCTACATCGAGCACTTCGAGGCGGTAGCCGCTGCGTACCAGCTGACCGACCAGAGGAAAGCCCTTTACCTCATCAGCAGCCTGACGGGGAAGGCTAAGGAGGCGTTTGTTGACATTCCACCCGGAGCTTCCTATACCGAGTTAAAAGCGGCTCTTCGCCGGAGACTGCACATGACTGCCGAGTCCTATAGAAAGCAGTTTTGCACAATGAGGAAACCTTCAGAGGAGACTTTTCACCAGTTCGGGGAACGCCTCCGGCGCACTATGGAATATTGGATTGAAGCCTCAGAAATGGAAATGGATTGTTTCCTCTTGGAACAACTTGTGAATTCAGTATCTCAGGAACTGCAGTTTAAGTTGGGTGAGGAGAAACCTAAGACATTCGCCAGGGCAATCGAGATTGCTGAAGCCTTCGCAGATGCGCGCCGTCACTATCGGATGCCTACACCAGGAACTAGTAGAAAACCCGCCGATCGGGAGTCACGTGACTTCAAACCACCGTCACCCTCCAAAAGCGATGTCCCCAGCAATTCCAGGAACGTCGGAGCCAAGCTCAAGCTTTGCTTCCTCTGTGGGGAAAAGGGACATTTCGTCCGGGATTGTCCGAAGAGGAAGGACAAGACAAAATCCGACGTCTCGCACGTTAGGGTGGCATTTGGAGAGAACGAGGTCACGTCCCCATCATATCCTACCTTCCCGTCGGTGGTGTTGTGGCAAGAAAGTGGAGGCTATTTGGGACACAGGAGCTACAGCGGTCTTCATCGACGAGCAGTTGGTCCCTACTGAGGCACCTCGAGGGGGAGAGTGCCAAGTGTCGGGAATCGAGTCATCCTTCAGGGCAACCCGATCTACAGTATTGGTAGATGTCTCTACGCCATACTTTAAAGGGAAGGTATGGGCAGTCGCCCTTCAGCGACCAGCGTACTCCCTACTGATTGGCAATTCAGTGTGCTTTGGGGATGGTCAACGTCGGGAGATATCGTCCGAGTTGCCACCTGAGGTGTTTGTGGCGCCACCACGCGTTCCCAAGCACACAGAGAGAGAAAGAGACACTGAAACCCCTCCTGAAGCCCCTGACTCAGCATCACATCTTGACCATGGATCCCTCAACTGTAAGCAGCTTGCAAAGGATCCATCCCTCAACAAGATCCGGAGTTTGGTTGGGGAACCAGCAAGGACGTCCCACAGCAGTGCGGTAGAGTTCGTGAGACGCAAGGGACTGGTACACAGACGTCATACGTCATCTACTTCGTCTGCCACTCAACTTGTCGTACCAGGAGCTCTCCACAGCACTGCCATGCGTCTATGCCACGACACCCCTATGGCAGGACATTTGGGGGCACGTCCGACCCTGGAGAGAATCCAGCAAGATTTTCATTGGCCAGGAGTGGCGAAGAACATCAAAAGGTACGGTCGCAGCTACGATGTGTGCCAGCGAACTACTCCGAAGGGCCGGAACACCAGGATGCCTGTGGCGTTGTTGACATCAGCAGGTTCTGCACCCTCGAGGAGTAGAAAACCATTGCTAGCAAAGCAAAGGAGCAGACGCAAAATGAGTCAAACATGCGCTGAAATGAGAGCGAATGAGAGGGAGTCGAACACCAACGAGGACCGCCTCACAGCCATGGAGCGACACCTGGGCCAGTTGTGTGACAGCTCTGTCTCCTACACACGTAAAACAGCACGTCTACGTAACAAAGGTGACCACGTATGTAGGAAGATAACAGAGAACGCAGAACATGTGAAATGGAACCCTTCTCTAAGCAAAGGCATGACCCATTTTGCTGAAAGTCCCTCAGCTGGTCGGAACTACAGGGAGGCTCAGGTGAATCGGCTAGGAAAGAAAGTGGTGTGTAATCTCAGTGGCTACGGACTGTTGTGCGAACAGACCAAGAATGACTTGAAGGAAGCCTGCAATGCCCAGTCCAAGGAAGCGATGCAGAAGAGGCAGCTGGAACAGATCAAGACGAAGATGCCACAGAACCGACAGCAGATTGTGCAGGTGGAATCGGATCTACAGAAGGCCAGTGTGGAAGCTTCTCGCAGTCATCACGCCTTGGAGCAACAGGTTCACAGCTTTCAGGCCAAGATCACAGACATGAAGAAAGTGCTGACAGAGTTCGTCAACACTGAGCTGGTCTTCCATGCCAGGACCCTGGAGCTCTACACACAGTGCTTCCAGACACTGAACGTCATCGACCCAGGTGGTGACCTGGAGATGAAGCCAGCCGAAGCAGTGCATTAGGACATAGCACGCACGGCTTCCCAGCAGTCCCTGAACAGCAACAACGGCAGCAGACGTACTGCTTCTCGTCGTACCCTATCTCCTTGTCTATCTCCAGTGCCCCGGTTAGCAATGGTGTGCCCAGAAAGGCACTGGACAATGTCACTGATGACTGTGAAGATGATGATGATGAAGGCTGATTACCTTAGCCGAATGGAGTAGTGAGTCATGGTTCAAGAGAGGAAAATCCACATGAATGTAAGGGTATACAGAACGTATTGGAGGCTGTGATAGGCTGTGCCTCAGTGGCACAAGCCTCTTTGGTTGGGGGGTGTTGTCACGGACGTACATACTTTTAGTTAAGATAAGGCATTTCTTTTCAAACCCAGTATAAATTGGAGTGTCACCAGTGACTTCTTTACTACACTGGCCGGGTGTTGACCAGTGTGCTATTTTTGTCATCCCGGGTGCGCTACGTCCGTGCATTTCGCACCCATCCTCCAATACTTCTCTTCATTTTTTCTTTTAAAGCTTTCTTTTCTGTTCTTTAATCGCTTTCCACGTGGTTCATCAGCTGTCAGGTGCCACAGGTGAGCTGTTTTACCTGTTGCCATCTTGGTTAGTCTAGTGGTGTGGCACTCGTTTACGGACCGTCGAGTCGGAGAGATCTCCATCTCTGCTAGCTGGGCCCACTTTTCTTTATCCACTTCGGTGTGGGTTGTGTGGAAGAGTCATTCACCCTTCAGCGGGTCGGAAAGTATTCCACTGGACACCTCTGGGATCCTTATCCCTGCCAGCTAGAAGAATCACCTTGGGTCGTCCCTGACCTGGAGTCCCCTTCGGTGTGGACCGGCACGGTTTCGGCTTCCACCCTTCGTTGGACTGGGGAGCGAACCGTTTCTCACCTCGCCCACCCGCCATTTTGGTAACTATATGTTCTGTTTTGGACAGTGTTTTCTTTTATTTGGGTTTTCTAACCTTTCAGCAGTTGAGAGGTTTTTCTTTTCCCTTCATGTGCCGTTGGCTTGGGCACACCTTTTCTGTGTGTAACTGCTTCAAAGAGGGGGAGCAGGTATGGAAACTGGCATAGTGATATGCATCTTGTTGTAGAATTGTAGAGACGCATTATCTTTAGTTGCATTTTCGGTCCTTAGCGGCTAGGGCTCTGTCGCTTTGGACTAAGTTGAAAATCTCTTACTATATAATATCCCTTCATTTCGGTCGATGAAAGCTGTTTTTTTTTCGATTATACAGGTTGAGTCAATGCTTACCTCCCTCTTTTCCAAAGGTGTCAGACTGGAATTATGTGATAAATATTGTCTTTCGCTCAATATGTGATTTTGGCCGGAAGGATATCAGAAATGTTAGTTTCATTTTTCCTTGTTGCTTCAGACACGAGACGGATCGTGGAACGCATGAGCGCGCGAACGGTTAAACATTTAGACCGCGGAATGTGGAATTCCTGCCGTATCGCCCCACATGTGGTTCCGTTCTCGTTGTGTCCTTGTCTTATGTGTTTGTGTGACAGATGTGTGGATGAACTCTAATTGTTTTGTTTTCATTGGAGCTTTGTTGGCTAAGGAAATTGTCCTTAGTAGAGGTCAAAAGGAAAGGAAAAGGGGAAAGAGGATATTCTAATTCATTTGCCCTTTTTGTAGTGACAAAGACATTGTTGACATTATCTACGGTATTGCGACCCTTCATACTGTGACGCACTGCCGGACCCACTATGTTGCCACACGCTGACTACAAGGACTATAGGGTGGTGACTTCTTGTCTAGAGACTGATCTCCGCCATAGGGCGGGATTTTTCGCCCTTTTCCTTCAGCTGCAGCTCCGGTCTTGGGCTGGCTGGGCGACCAGCATCTACAGACCCTGCAGTCATCCTTCGCCCAGGCACCAGTCGTTATTCAGACCTGAGGACTGGTGGTGCGGACTGGTGGTGGTGAACCTTGTCTCCTTAACTGAGACATCTGCCACACCTAGGACTGGAAGACCAGCCCACTACGAACGTCGCCCCTCTACAGGATCCACCTCCCTCTGCGAACCTCCTCGGCTCATGGACTCGAGTTGAGTTTTCCATCTTGTGTAGTGTGGACGTGGGTCTGGCGTGCGTGTGCGTGGGTTTAAAGCCTGTCCCTGATTCGTTTCGTTTTTTTTTTGTTTTTTTTTATATAACTCTAGCTGTGTAGGCCCTGTTGGATGTAGCATTGTTTCTATAACTGTCTTTCTTCTGTCATTCCGCTGAATGTCCTTGTAGTGGGTTAGCGGGTTAGGTTGGGACGGTAGCGGGATCCTGGGATATTTGGGAGTTGTTGTTTTTTTGTGGTCTATTCAATTTACTTTGTCCCCTAGGTCAGCTAGTTCTGAATAGTGCCTTTCTCTTCTATGCCCCTTTTTTTGTTTTTCCTCTCGACTATCTTTTCTCTTCTTTGTTAGGATCCATACCCCATCTGGAGTGCTAGTGCGAGTGAATGATTGTAATGTGAAGAAAAGTATTGTCGAAACTTCTTCCTCTTATGGTCTGGTGGTGTGAGGGATTGAGTGATCGCTCCGTTTCTGCCACTGCACATTACTTGTATAAGAACCCCCCCTGTCAGGTATACTCACACTTGACAACATCCATATAGAACAGGCTGACAGTTTCATTCTCACTGTCTTTCCTCTTTTTCCTTCCTGTTACTAGCTATCAACATACGGAACCCATCAAGCGGGAAAGTAGTTAGCAAGATGAATAGCGGCCAGGGAATGGATCAAGATGGAAGACATCTTAATTGCAGGTCTCCCATGAAGTGATAGCAATGGTTACAAAACTGAATATTGGGTTGTTTATCGAGGTTTTTGATCGTAGGCCCTTTGTATGAGGTTGGTTTCTATCTTATTTTACGGTGTTTTGGTAAAACATAAAGTAGAGAAATCGGACTCACATTCACATTCTTACGTACAAAATTAGAATATCAGAAAGGAAAGACTTTAGGCCTAGAATATTGCGAGGGCTTAAAGACAGACAATCCGAGAGATAACTTGGAAAATAGAAAGGACGAAAAATTTCCGACTGTCTTATTAATCCTTTAGAGTTTTTAAGTCCCTTTCAGTCTCTGAACCACAAAGAAAGAAGTGGCGATGATAATGCAGTTTCTGGTGACTTTCTTAAATCAAATGTTAAAGTGGAAAGCATTGACAAACGGGAAGCTTGCTTGTAATCATTTGGTTCTAAACAAACACATTGAAATGATATTCCTTTGTTCGGCACATGTTTGTAGTTTTTCAATAGTTTTAGATGCTGGTATTGTACCAGAAGAATGAGTCACATGGCCTATAGTTCTGCTTTATGAAGAAAAGCGTGACATGCATGAAGGCAGTAACTACAGAGGAATAAGACCATTTCTGTTAGGAAGCTGTTCACGTCGATCCTGAATGATAAGCTTACTGATCTTGTCGAAAGCCAGAAACCAAGCAGGGTTTACACGAAAGCTCGCAAGAATTAATCATACACTCGTTCTCAGTTTTTTTTTAAAGATCGTATTCGCCTCCTAAAAGCAAAAACTGTACTGTGCCTTTATTGATTCTGTTTCAAGACAAGCATTAAAGGTAAAGGAGTGTACTCCTAGGATACTTCAGGCTATAATAAAGATAGGTGACTGAGAACGATCTGTGTTTTTCTTGATGGGGAAAATGGATTGAGGAGGGGGGAGGTGGATGCTTGAAAGCCTGAGAGAAGTTCGGCATGGATGTAAAGCCAAAGCTGAGATTCACTTGACCTATTTTAGTTAATCTTAAATTATCTTCGAGTATATCTAATCAATAATGGCTGTTTTATTCTGCAGTGTGACCAGAACTTACAAGAGCTGAAATTTCTAAAATAGACTTGATTGCGTGTACTTTTAATGACTGTGACACAATCTTATTGGCTATTTTCAAATCTATTTTGCAGATGAACTTGATATCTTCCAAAAGTTTTGTGAGAAAATACAAACTTGAAAAAAGTGGTGAAATTACGGGAGAAAAAAAATCCATCTCACATTTCCTTTTGATAATAAAAAAAAAAGTTGAAAATTTATTGAAGTATGTAAGTACTGAGTTTAGCCAAATGGGTACAATGTTCAAAGTAAAAAATGAACTGATAATCAAGCGCTGAAGTCAATTTTCTGGTCTTCGCAGACAGAAAACAAAATTTGCCTGTTGGCGTCAGTGTCCGTTCTGTGCTGTACCCGTTTTGTGATATATGGAAGGTCGGGAGTGTTGCTGTTCTGGAAAGTTACAGTTCAGATTCCTATTGTTCAGATTCAACACGAATTCCATGAGTTGTACAATACAAGAAGAAACAGGCATCCATCGTATTTCAGTTCTTGTGAGAGCAAGAACATAACATCATTTGTGCAGGAAAGTATTACAGCAAATGTAAAATTAACCAAGAAAGATATTTTTTCACCGCGGCTTAATTAAGCATGAATAAAAACATTGTGGTTTAGACAAGGTTTAATTGTGTATGGGAATATCGACCATTCAGGAACAAGAATGGATTAGGTTGTTGTAGTAAACAGAAACTACAAAATATCTATATTGTGGTTTGCACAATTTACTGGAGAGCAGCAATAAACGTTTGTAGTATTAAAAGAAATTTCACAAATGATTTTAGGAGAGAAAACATATTTCTAACTTACCAGATATCTATGTAATAACTTAAATTCAGATGCAGTAGTGGCAAATTACCTGTCAAAGCTAGAACGCATTACAATTTCCATGGCGAATTACGTATTTATCACACTTGTGAAATGGATGTGACCGGAGACGAATTGCATTTTATGATGAACTGCCCGAAATTTGAATGGAGCTTAATTAAAGAAAGCAATTGAAACCACACTAAGTTTTGGGTTTTGTTGTTGTTGTTGTTGTTGTTGTTGTTGTTGTTGTACTTTGTTCAAAACCGAGCAGAGTGCGTGTTTTACCCGTACAAAATTTATAGAGATGGGAAAGACAGCGTCATAATCTGTTCCATTACTAATGCAATTACCACCTGTTTGCGCAACGTAATTACACTTACCGTTATCATACTCCATTGTTTGTCCAATCGGCAGATAAAAATAACCGATTATTGTTTTCAAGTGTGACTTCGGCTGCATTGCTTTTGCTCAGAGGAAGACTGATTTGACGCTGGCATCTACAATGCACACGCTCTGTGGCCGCACTGATTAGTCCTGAGGCTTAGACATTCTTCAGCTTGGCAAAGACTGCTCGTACCTTATGCCTTGCTCGTCTAGAACGTAAAGTGTCGGTTAATGCCCTCTCCAAACCTTGCCCCTTGCGCCCCCCCCCCCCCCCCCCCCCCCCTTTCGCCTCTTTCCGTCTCTGAGGTGCACTTAGCAGGTATAAACGCAGCTCTGTTTTCCTGACTGGCTGTCCTCTATTGTGATTGGAATGTTGGCAGCAGTAATTAAATAAACGCACTATAGTGTGCTGAGTGCAGATAGATAAATACATACATACATACATACATACATACATACATACATACACAGATGCATATATATATATATATATATATATATATATATATATATCTGAATGATATTAGTGCATCAGATAAGTATGTTTCTTTTGGCATCATGGAAGCATAGCTGTTAAACACTAATGCTGCAGTAATATTTGTGGAAGCACCCACAGAGATGTACTGTCCATCTATCTGTCTATCTATCTATCTATCTATCTTTCTATCTGTGTGTCTGTCTGTCTGCCTATCTATCTATCTTCTATCTTTCTATCTATCTGTCTAATTATCTGTCTACCTACCTATCTGTCTACCCATCGGTCTATCTATCCATCTATCTATCTCTCGATATCTATCTATTCATCATCTATCTATCTATTCTATTTCACTCTATTCTATTCCAGCGATCATCACTTTTTCTGCTTAGCTGGCATGCTAAAACCAGCACGATTGTTATTAAATTCCTGGCCCTAGACAAAGGAATATCAGAAACTCAACAAATTAATGATGAAAGCTTCGAAAAATAATCATCTTAAAACTAGTCTCAGGTCATTTAGATACTGTTTACAGCTTAAACAAATAGCTTCTTTTTATTGACTGACATATGATTACCTAGTTACAGCTGGGGAGAATAATACATCAGAGATATAATCTGAGCAATTATGTGCGGTTGGGTACTGCTTTATATATCCGTGCATGCTTACTTGATCTTTCCTCAAGCCTAGGCTCGTGATTAGCATCAGTCGTTAATTTCGTATGTATTTTTACTCATCACTATCGTGCAGTCTCATGTACTTCACTAAGTCATCTTCAGAGCAGCGTGTCATCTGAACAACCTTTCTCCACAAATGATCACGCACACACACACACACACACACACACACACACCGCAGTAGAAGTGCAGACAATGATCTGACCGGCACATTTCGCTAAAGACAGGAGAACAGCATATACTGGAGTGGTACATCCAGTTCACTGTTACTCTGGCCTGGTGGTTTCTTTTGGAATAAATTTCAATACAAGAACATGATTATTATTCACCTTTAATGTCAGAATTTTCAGATATACCTAGGAAATATTTTCTTTACTCTCTCTCTCTCTCTCTCTCTCTCTCTCTCTCTCTTCTTTGTGCGGCTCTGGCTCTGGCTGGCGCGGTCGAGTGTGTGCACGTCAGCAACGTTGTCTGTGTTTAATGGCCAAGTTCGACTATTTACAGTGCTTGATTGGTTGTGAATCTCTGCATAGTGCTGTGTGAAGGTACGTTCATTCGATCTGTTATTCTATTTGCGTAAAATACGTACTACTTCTGGCGGAAATTAATTATAAAAAATTAATACATAAATAAGAAGGAACTGAAAGCGTGAACTGTTTTTCTCAAATTACGGCAACACGTCTTCACCCCCATTTATCCACCATGAAAAAAACACGTGCAAATCGTGTGTTCAGTCGCAACAAAAAGAAAAGAAAAGGTAGTACACAGGCGTTCGAAATCAAACTTTGCTGGCCGCTCTCTTGCATGACTACACTGCTCATTGGATCTGTTGTGATAGCAAGTGTCTGCCTTGACGGAAAACAGGCTGTGGCAGGTGACTATGACTCTCCTACATTTCAACATGCACATGATGACATTAACAATACTTCCGCGATCGAAACGGCAATGGCCACACACCTCAATGTATGCCTCCCATTGTCTGAGATGGTCACGCATTTCAATACATACTCGCCGTCATCAACGATGGTGTGTCCCTCATCCACGATGGCGTGTCCTTTGTATTCATCGAAGGTGTGTCCCTTATCTATGATGGCATGCCCCTCATCTACAGTGGTGTGTCCCTTGTTTACATTGGAGGTGTGCCCCTTGTGTACATTAATCATGTGCCCTTGGTATACGGCGGCATGCCCTTCATCTGTGGTGCTGAACCCCTTTTCTGTGATAGTGTGTTCCTTGTCTACAACGGTGAACCCTTTGCCTACGATGGCATGCCCTTTGTCTACAGTGATGTGCCCCCTATCTACAAGAGCATGCTCCTTGTCTACAACAATGTGCCCCTTGCCTGTGGTAGTATGCCCCATGTCTGCAATGTCATGCCCCTCACCTATAGTGGTGTGCCTCCTGTCTACATTGGAGATGTGCCCCTGGTCTACAGTGGCATGTCCCCCACTAAGGTGGTGTGCCCCCTGTCTACATTGGAGATGTGTCCCTGGTCTACAGTGGCATACCCCTCACCTACGGTGGTGTGCCCCCTGTCTACATTGGAGATGTGTCCCTGGTCTACAGTGGCATGCCCCCCACCTACGGTGGTGTGCCCCTTGTCTACATTGGAGATGTGTCCCTGGTCTACAGTGGCATACCCCTCACCTACGGTGGTGTGCCCCCTGTCTACATTGGAGATGTGTCCCTGGTCTACAGTGGCATACCCCCCACCTATGGTGGTGTGCCCCTTGTCTACATTGGAGATGTGTCCCTGGTCTACAGTGGCATACCCCTCACCTACGGTGGTGTGCCCCTGTCTACATTGGAAATGTGTCCCTGGTCTAGTGGCATACCCCTCACCTACGGTGGTGTGCCCCTTGTCTACATTGGAAATATGTCCCTGGTCTACAGTGGCATGCGCCTCACCTACGGTGGTGTGCCCCCTGTCTACATTGGAAAAATGTCCCTGGTCTACAGTGGCATGCCCCTCACCTACGGTGGTGTGCCCCCTGTCTACATTGGAGGTGTGCCCCTTGTCTACAGTGGCATGCCCCTCACCTATGGCGGTGTGCCCCCTGTTTACATTGGAGGTGTGCCCCTTGTTTGTGGTGGCATATCCCTTATCTATGATGGTGTGCCCCCCTCTGTCTATGGTGGTGTTCCCCTCGTCTACAATGGCGTACTACTCAATTACAATGACTTGCCCTTCTTCTGTTATGGTATGTCATTCATCTACGATGGCATGCCCGTTATTTACGATGGTGTGCCCCTCACCCATGATGGCATGCTCCTCTTCTATTGTAGTGTGCCCCTCACCTACAGTGATTTGCCCTCGGCCGTGGTGAGGTGCCCTTTGTCTGCTATGGCATGCACCTTGTCTGCAATGGTGTCCTCCTTGGCTGGGTTGGCATGCCCATCAGCTGTGAGGGAGTGTTCCTCATTTATGGTGAGATGCCCTTCGTATATGATGATGTGCCCTCCTTCGTCCTTGGTGGTGTGCTCCCTGTCTACAGTGGCGTACCCAGTGTCTACAGTGGCGTACCCCTCTACGATGGCATGCCCCTCTCCATCAAAGATGGCGTGCCCCTCTTCGACTACGACGGCATGCACCTCTTTGGCTCTAATGGCGTGCCCTACTTCATCTACTATGGTGTCCCCCTTTTCATATGCGATGATGCGCTCCTCTCCACCCCTGATGGCATGCCACTCTGCATCAATGATGGCATACCCCTCTTCATCTACGATGGCGTGCCCCTCTTCATATATGATGGTGTGCCCCTCTTTACCTTTGATAGCGTGCTTCTCCATCTACGATGGCGTGCCCCTCTTCATATATGATGGTGTGCCGCTCTTCGCCTCAGATGGCGTGCTCCTCTTCATCTACGATGGCATGCATCTCTTCTTTTGCGATGGCGTGCCCTTCTACATCAGTGGTGGCATACCCCTCTTCATCTACAATGTCGTGCACTCTCCATCTGCAATGACGTTCCCTTCTTCAGGTATGATGACGTGCCCTTCTGCAGCAGCGATGGCATACCCATTTTTTTTTTTTTTTTTTTTTGCTGTCCCAACCTCTGGGTCACCTCAGAGGCAGTGCACCCACGCCGCTCATTCCGACACCCCGTCCACAGCCACAGCCCGGTCGGCCCCGCCGCAGCCCCGGCACCGGCAATCCACAGGGAGCAGTCTATGTCAAGTCGTCAAGAGGCAACCCACCGGAGGAGACACTGCACTGCTGCCGAGTCACTTCGGTGGTGTTCAGTGGCGCCTGTTCTGATCTAACATACGCAGGACACCACCTACTAAGCCCCCTACTGACGACAATAATTGCTTAGTCGCGGAGCCGGCGTGAGTGAGCTCTCCCTCCGGAGGGCGCCACCACGTCCGTCCAACGACAGCTCCCATGGCCTCGCCGATACCGGTGACCCCGACGGAACCAAACCAAGGCCACAGACGTGGAGAGGACGTCGAAATTGAGGTCACCATGAGAGCAGGGCATGAAGGGCCACAGAATTTGAGACATTTTTTTTTATGCTGATCGATGAGAATGAGGATGATTAAGATGATGCTACGGATTTCCATTTCGGTCTGAGACTACATGACGGGGCTGTACTCTACGCTTCCTTTCATAATATATCCCGGCGTCAACCAGGCCCGAGAGATACAGGCACCTGCAGTGTTGGTCAGGAAATTTGAGCAACACTCTCAGAAACGCATCCAAAATGGATGAAACTCGACTGTGTGGTCCCAGTCTTCCCAACTGAGTCCGCAGCAACTCAACTCTGGGTACGAGCCGGTCGGGGCAGAAAAACCCACATGACTTCTGATGGGATTCGAACCCACGACCTCCCAGCCGGGAGTCCGCGACGCTGACCACTTCGCCACGGCGGCTGGTGGCATACCCATCTTCATCTATGATGGTGTGCCCCTCTCCATCAACGATGGTGTACCTCTCTCCATCTATGATGGTGTGCCCCTCTCCATCTACGATGGTGTATACCTCCACGTATGTGACGGTGTCCTCTAAGACTGCAAGTCCTTCCTTGCCAACAATGCCGTACCCCTCCTCATATACTGTGGCAACACACCTCAATTCATACCACTCTTCAAATGATATGAACACACAATGGACTGAAATAGATTCACGCCCACGCTCGTGCCCTACAGAAAATCGAATAATTACACATCTGAATAGATTATTTATGTGGGCAGTGGCAGTACGCTTCGAATTTATGACGAGGTGGAAGAAAAAATCGAACGTAATTATTATCACGTTCCATTGCTCTTGGCTGGTCATATGCCTCTTTTTTCTTGAAACATCTATTTTACTAAGCTGGTTCCTCCTGTCTTGTGGGGATATAGAGGCGAACCCTGGACCAGTGCAACAAACTTCCCAAAATACCAGTTATGATGATTTTAGCTGTACAAGAAATTATTACGATCAATGTCATTACCCTGGGTCAGGACCATATTATCAGGAACATCCATCTCCCAGAGATCTAAGTGACATTCACAGATTCGATAACAATACAACGTATAAATCTTTGCAGCAGAGAATGTTTGCCATGGCAGGTTACCCCCAACACATTGACCACAAAAGTACATTAAATCAAAGCTTTGAAACCCTGGTGAAAGACAATGACCGGCTCAGACATGATGTCGGTATCTTCGCCAACAAATGCCACATCCTGGAAGAACAATGTGAAAATCTGTTTCGGTGGAAGGATCTCTTTATCAAAGTCTGCCATGAAATGGAGGATCATCTAGATAGACTAGAGTCCTTTTCACGCAGGAACAACTTGAGATTTTTCAATGTTTTTGAAGGCCCACAAGAGAGTGATACTGACTGCACCCGTAAGATTGTCCAACTGCTAAATAGATTCTTTCCTGCTAAGCAGTGGACATCCCAAGATATAGAAAGGGCACATCGTGTTGGACAAAAGAGAAAAACTCCACATTTTATCCGCCCAATTGTTGCTGCTTTCAGCCATTGGAGAGATAAACTACAAATCTTGAAATCACAAGACTGTAGGCGTCTCTTGTCTTCTGAACTCCACATTCGTGTCGCCTCAGATTTGACTACCCGCCAAAACCAGATCATCAGGGAAGAGAGGAATGCTGGAAGGTCTGCATACTTCTGGAATGGTCGCCTTTCCTATAGAAAGAGACAAACAAATGGTTCTCCACGAAGATTCCCAGAGAAACATGCTAAACACTCCAATGATGCACCAAACAGAAATGTAAATAATGATCAAGGCATCCATCTGAATCCCAAAATACAACGAATGAAAAGACATCAAACTCCCAGGATGATAGTGAATTACCTGGTTTGCAAGCTTGGACACCTTCCCACAGCTCAAAAAACATCAGAACACCGGAAATTCTAGAGATCAGCCAGGTGCAGAAATTAAAAGGAAAAGACAAGAAAGGAAGATACAGCCCCACCACACGCCTTCATCAAACAAATATAAACCTGCAGAAAAGACGACTGACCAGCCAGTGAATCCTCCCATGCCTCAACGCACCCACCATCTTAGGCAAAGGACAGTAATTGATAAGTGGGGAGTCAGGCTAGTGTCCCCCTCAGCACAAGGCGGTGAAGAGTCTGCCCAGGCTTCAGTCCTTACCGAGATGCTGGTCCTCAAGCTAAGACACCCGATTCTCCACCTTCCAGCAAGGAGGAGCCTATGAAGAATGCCCAGACAACCTATGCCACAGGGGTTAATACTAGTGGAATGTGCCAGACTCCCAATGATGATGCATCAACTGCATTACCTGCAGCACCTAATGCTATGTACAACACTTTCTGTCTTGGTGATGGACTCCAATCTTCAATGCAGCCTCTACATGGTACAGCTGCAAGAACAGCTCCTCCTGAAGTGACTCAGCCATCTGCACCACCCTCTACCCTCAGAACACCAGTCAGTGAATCCCTAGTCACACCATCCACAACAAAAAAACGAACTGGACTTAAGCCAAACATGTGTTAAGCAGCTGGCAGATCCATGGTCTGCTGTTGATGAGACAGAAAGACAGTCGTATGCTAGTGAATCAGAGAACGCCCCTGTGTATAAACACAGAACAGATAGATCAAATCTCCAGCCTGATCATTCTCAATATACTCTAAATCAGAGCATGACCAATGTAACAACTCCCCTTACCAAGGACAACACTCAAGACTATCAAACACCGAGACGAAAGACAAGAGCAGGAAACCAGCAACTTCTAAACAAATTACAATCTGAAAAAGAAACTGCGACAAGGAATCATACACAAGACACTGATGCTGTATTTCAGGATGACATTGAAAGCCAATCACCTGTCGACAAGCCTTCTACTAGGTCCAGTCCAGTCCCTCAAAACACCTTCATATCTTTGGAGGATGAGGAGGACCACACCCCTCGATGTGGTCCCCGTACACGAAGCAGGACTATTGGTAGACAGACTCACCTCACAGAAGCTTTCACAGTCACAGGTGGAAGAAGCACAACTAAACGCACAACCAACACCCCAGATACAAACACCTAGGGGGTCAGGACTTGCCCATTTTATTGTCCTGTAAATAATTCTAATGATTCAAACAGTACTCTTTCTTTTTTGAATTATAATATAGAAGGACTGTCTAAAATCTATGATCCAGAGATTAGATCATTTCTACAATCATATGATTTTATTTTACTGACAGAAACGTTCTCAGTTGATTTTCCGTTAGTCTTTTTCCAAATTACAAGGTTTTTGTGTCCCCGGGTGTAAAACTATCAAACATAATCACTGCTCGTCTGTCTGGAGGGATTGTGATGTTAGTTAAGAAACAATTTGTACATTTCATAAAGCTTATCCCTACAGAATTGGACAATTGTTTAACTCTCATTATGTCTGAAGATTTAACTGGGTATTCTATGGATTGTTTTCTGATAGGTATGTACTTACCTCCACTTCACAGTCAGTATTACTGTGAAGTAGAAAATGGTATATATCTTTTAGAACAGTACATACTTGACCTCACACAAGACCATGGGGACCTTCCTTTGTTGATCTTTGGAGACCTCAACACAAGAACTGGCAATACGAATGTTAAAGAACTTTGTTTACCAAATGGTGGAATGCTTGAGGATTTGAGAGAAGATTCTGATGTTAAATCTCTGTTTATACGTATATCTGAAGATAAAATTGTCAATGATTTTGGAAAGTATCTTCTTGAAGTGTGTGAACAATTCAATATTGTAATTCTCAATGGATTTCTTGCAGGTGATGTAAATGGCAGTTACACATATATAGCAAAAACGGGTCTAGTGTAATAGACTATTTTTTAATGTCAAGCTCCATTATTCATCTGGGTGTAAAGCTTAAAGTATTGTCTAAAATTGAGTCAAAACATATGCCCGTTCATTTTGAGCTACAGCTTGCTAAACATCATCCAAATGAAAAGAATGTAAAGAAAATATGCAAAGTAAACAAATTTGTATGGACTAAGGATAAAGAACCAGAATATATTGCACAACTATGTTCTCAGGATGTACAATTACTTTTTGTTGATGCTTTAAATCAAATTGATGTAGACATTAATTTGGCGCTGGGTAAATTCAATGAAGCTTTATACAAAGCAGGTCAGTGTATGCTAAAAACAATTACTAGTGGCAGTGATAGAAAGAAACCTTGGTTTGATTGAGATTGTTGGGGAAAAAAGACAGAAAGCCAGATTTGCCTTACGACAATTTAAACAGTGTAACAACGTAGTGATAAAAGAGGATCTCAGAATGATATATTGTAATCTCCTTAGAGATTATAAACATCTATTAAATGAGAAACAACAAGAACATAGAAACCGTTTAATAAAAGCATTAGAGGATAGCAAAAATGACCCAATACTATTTTGGCAAACTATAAAGAGTGTATCCAAAGCTGCTCCAACTACCAATGACATAACAAATGAACAGTGGTTTCAGCATTTTAGTAAAGTATTTAATTCTGATTCTATTATGCAAGATTTAGACACCTTTCATGAAAGCATTAATCATGCAGATACAGAGAGTCAAGATTATGATATTTCTGTCCTGGAAACAGTAATCTCTGAAAGTGAAATCAGGGATGCCTTGAGGGCCTTAAGGAATAATAAGGCTGCTGAACCAGATGGACTATGTAGTGAGTTCTTTAAATGCGCTGATATTCGAGTTATTCCTTTTCTTACAGTATTCTTTAACAAACTGTTTGACTCAGGACTGTTCCCTAGTGATTGGTCAGAAGCTTTGATACAACCGATATTTAAAAAAGGTGATATTAACCTTCCAGACAATTATCGGGGCATTCAACCGATCCTTAAAAAAGGTGATATTAACCTTCCAGACAATTATCGGGGCATTTCACTTTTAAACATTAGTGGGAAGTTATACAGTTATGTCCTAAATAAACGTCTAACCCTGTGGGTAGAAAATAATATAATTAGTGAAATGCAAGCTGGCTTTAGGAAGAAATACAGTACAATAGACCATATCTATACTCTCTTTGCCTTAGTTAAAAAAACAATTATCTAATAACCAGAAACTGTATATTGCATTCATTGATTTTAAAAAAGCATTTGATTTTGTTGACAGAAATTTACTATGGGAGATACTGAGAAAAAACGGAGTTAATGGGAAAATGTTTAAGGCATTAAAAAGTATGTATTCCGTGGTTAAAGCAAGAGTACGCTGTAAAAATGACCTTACAGACACCTTTTTCTGTCCACAAGGCTTAAAACAAGGAGATATATGCAGCCCCATTTTATTTTCTTTATTTATTAATGAACTGACAAATGAAATAATTTCTAAGAGCAAACATGGCATTCCATTATCACCTGACTTAATAGAAATCCTAATAATGTTATTCGCTGATGATATCATTCTGTTGACGTATACAATTACTGGACTCCAACAACAGCTCAATATTTTAAAGAACACAGCAGGTAAACTTAGGCTTACTGTCAATCTAGAGAAATCTAAAATAGTAGTGTTCAGGAAGGGGGGATATCTTGCAGTCCGTGAAAAATGGTTTTATGGCTATGATAAAATAGAAGTCGTTAACCAGTATAAATACTTAGGTATTATTTTTTCAACTGGGCTAACGTTTTCTTACGCGCTTGATGACATGGCATCACGAGCAAAAAAGTGTGTTCTATGTATACTACAAATCTTATGGAAACTTGGTAACCATTGTCCTCGTCTATTTTTCAAGCTATTTGTCAAATACAACCAATGCTCACTTATGGATGTGAAGTTTGGGGCCTTGTAGCTGATCACAACATAATAGAAAAAGTACATTTATTTGCAATTAAAAGATTTCTTAACGTCAGCGTACAAACACCTAGTGCTTTAGTATACGGCGAAACAGGCAGATACCTTTTAGATATAACAACTAGAACCAGATGTATTAAATATTGGCTTAAACTTCTGAAAATGCCTCAAGATCGTCTCCCCTATAAAGCTTATCAGACACTCTTTAACTTGCATTGTAGAAACAAAAATAATTGGGTTTCTTCCGTTTGTTTTACATTGTATTATCATGGATTTGGCTTTGTGTGGGAAAGTCAGGGGGTCGGAAATGATAGAATTTTCTTACAAGAATTTCAACAAAGATTACTTGATTGTTTTCGTCAAGGATGGAATAGTCAAATTCAGTCTAAGCAGCGATTTGAATTCTTTTCCTCTATCAAATCATCACATAGTCTTTCTCCATATTTATCTGAAATGAAAAATATAAATCTACGTAAACCAATAATTAGATTCAGATTAGGTGTGTCCTGTTTGAAACCCCACCGTTTTCGCTTCTCAAAGGCACAAACAGATCACACTTGTCCCTTTTGTCCCAACACATACGAATGTGAGTATCATTTTCTCCTTAAATGACCCAAATATCATGCTCTACGAGAGCAATTTTTGCCAAAGAAATTCTTCGTCAACCCCACGGTTTTTAAAATGTCATTACTATTGGCAAGCCCCAAACATACTTTTGGTCTTGCTAATTTCATTGCCAGAGCATTTGAACTTAGAAATTCAATCAACACTTAGTTTCGCTTGTGTGTGTGTGTGTGTGTGTGTGTGTGTGTGGGGTGTGTGTGTGTGTGGTGTGTTCTCTTCCCAACTTCCCGTTATTTAGTTCCTTTTATGAAAATACAGATTTTTTCCCCACCTCCCCTTAACCACGATCCTATTCATTCTCTTGGTCATGTATTGTGAGAGACCTTTTTTTTATATATACATGCAGATATTATACTGCATGCTATACTCACTGTGTTATGTCTCGTGTTTCCAGTGATATGTACTATGGTTTTTGCATTATATTTCATGTTTCCCATATGAATTATGCTTATTGTACTATGTCCTTTGTTTCTGATGCCTCCTTTTTCCTGTATGACATGGGCAAATGGCCTTGTTCATTAAACTATCGTTGATCGTTGATCGTTGATCTCTTCTTTGTGCAATTATTATTGGAAGCATTCGATTTACATATCGGGTTGTGTGCGTATGTTTGATTGTTTTCTTTTGTATGTCTGTTAGATTCTTATTTTTATCCTATCTTTTCATTCTTAACCTCTTTTTCAATAACAAATTCTCTCTCTCTCTCTCTCTCTCTCTCTCTCTCTCTCTCTCTCTTTTCTCTCTCTTTCATTCGAGTGGGGACGTGAGCGGATGTTTAGCATGAGAAGTCGTGCGCCGAGTGCTCAGTTAATTTGGGCTAATCAACACTGACATAGGTTTTCAGAGTGGTGGACGGACTTTTTAATGAACAATGCCTTCTGGTTCTGTCGATTTTCGGACAGTATGTGGCTGTTTTTTGCCACTATTCCAGCGATTTATGTTGAAACAGGCAAGGCAGAAATCAGCAGTGCGTGTCGCCATGTTGAGACTTAAGTGCAGAGGTGACGGTGCTGTGTTAGGATTGCTCCTCTCCTATTTGTTCGGGGGGGGGGGGGGGGGGGGGGGGGGTTACTTCTTCGATGTGGTGACGTGGAGAGCAATCCAGGTCTTAACCCCTCCCAGTCCAGAGACAGCACCAGGCAGACCTGACTGACCCGCGCCAGCGGAGGAGGAGGAAGCAGCAGGGCCAGTATGGAGAAACCTGGCCATCTTCACGGCGGAAAGGATCCTTCACTGTTTGACATCATGAGGAAGCCGAACACAGTGGAGCGTAAATTTTTAAAGGGGCTACGGGAGGAGGTCACCAGTCTACGGAAACAGAACGAAGACTTGACTAAGAAGGAGGAGCTTGAGAAGAAAACGGATGATCTAGAGGGGAGGTCCAAACGGAACAACCTCATCTTCTGTGGACTACCACGTCGGGAAAACAAGACTTTTGTGGACTGCGAGAATGTGTTGAAGGAGCTCATTACCAATACACTGGAGTTGTCTCAGGATTTTGAGTTCGATCAGGTGCATCGATTAAACAACAGGCGGGACTCTCCTATGATTGCAAGATGTGGTTTTTATAAGCAGAAGCTGGACATTCTTAAACTAGGGTGCGTGACTGTGGAGATTAACATCTCACCTTAAAAAAGCCAGGAGTGATGGTAAACGTGCCACATTAGTCTTCAATTACCTCCTCATCGATGGAAAACGATACACCGTTGGTACTGATAATGGACTTATTGAATTAAGATAGGAACTCGGCCGGTCCAAAATTGATCTTAGTTTAGTGTCTTCAACGGTGAAGGGAACCAACAGTGAGCCGACACCGGTTGTTTCAACCCAGCGCTGTTCATCGACAGCACGTGAAACAGTCGTAAGGTCGTGTGTTTTGAAGAAAAGTCAGTGACATCGGTGCCAGTTAAAAATGTCAGTAATACATATGGTGTTGTGTCTTCCGGTAATGCTCATTTAAAATTCTTGTCGCATCGAAATGATAAATCATGTCATATTGACACTTGTAAGAAAATAAAACGTTTTTCGTTTCTCCACTGGAATATGAACGGATTACTTTCTAAAATGTATAACAACGCTTTTATTTCTTATGTGTCCAGTTTTTACTTCATATGTTTTGTCGAGACATTTGTAGAAGTTTTTCAGTCGCGTGTGTTCTCTGCATACAAAGTTTATTGTGCACGTGGAAGGCGTTCTGGTGGACTGGTGTGCCTTGTATAAAACGAGATTTGTTCCTATTTTACACATGTGGATGTTGTATCTGTCATGTATATGTGTGTATGTGCATATATACCTCCTGAACGGTCGCCATACTATTATCATTTTTACAAAGAAAATGGAGTTTCCTGGTTAGAAGAATTTCTGTGTGACCGTTTGCTTTGTGTTAAAAATAATGTTGATGTGAAAGTGTGCGGTAACTTGATTAGTAGAGTCTCAAATTTTTCTTGTGATTTTTGAGCAAAGCATGTTTATATACATTGATCAATGAAAACGTGTACCACTGCATGTCCGAAATTCAGAAGACGCTGTCTTGAACAATTATGGAAAACTGCTAATTAACATGGGTGCTGCTTTGAAACTGTATTTTAAATGGTGTGTGTAAGGGCGACCTTCAAGGTCGCTACAAATACATATCTGACAGCGGTAGCATCGTTAATGACTATTTTTTTATGCCTTGTGATTTGATTTCTATCTTTTCTTATAACTGTGAGATGTGTTTATCTGAGAATCGAATCTGACCACATGCCTTTAGAGTTGACGTTCATTTCTCAGTGTAATGACTGCGAGTCTTCACAGGTAAATAACTGGCGCTATACAATTGAAAAATTCGTCTGGAGCAAAGCTCACGCTGATTTGTTAAAATATGTCATTCTTTCTGATGAAATGCGAGTGCGCATGCAAGAGGCAGTAAGACATTGAAGATGCACTGAATGTGTTTAATTCTGTATAAAAGAGGCAGCAGAATTTGTGAAGTAACAGTCAAAAAGAAGACGACTGGTTTGATATAGAATGCCGAGCAAAGAAAAGAAGTGTTCGTAATTCATTAAATGAATGTCGACGTTGTTTGTCAAAACCGACTCGTATGGCCTACTGCAAAGCTGGGCGAGAATACAAACATCTTTCAAAGAGAAAAGAAAAACAATATTATAATGCTCTGTTGACAGAATTACTTCAATCTGTGAACAATCAGAAAGATTTTTGGGACTGCATTAACAAGAAAAAGAAAACAACCTGTAAATGATATAAGTCTAGAAACCTGGTTTCATCGTTTTAAAGATCTGCTTGAAGGAAACGCTGGTTCTCATAATGATCTGGGAAATGAAAATCATATAAATGAAACAGATTACGACGATGATTATCTAAACTATCCCATTTCCAAAGAAGAAGTTTTAGTTGCTCTAAGAAAGATAAAACCCTGCAAAGCTGCTGGACCAGATGGAATCATAGGTGAACTAATAAAAACGTTGAATGCCTATCTTGCGCTGAAGTGATTGAAGGTAAGTGATTGCTCGTTCATTTTCGTTGTCCTAATTGTTTTGTATCTTGCCTGAGGAAGACCTAGGAGGTCCAAACGCGTCGTGTTTTGTCTTGTGATTCGTTTGTCCACGTTTTTTTGTTTTTTGTTTTTTGGTGTGTGTGTGTGTGTGTGTGTGTGTGGTTTTTTTTTGCGGTTTGCTAACATATATTTAAGATTTGTTTAGATTTCCACCTGCTGTCGTCTCACTTTGCAACTAGATCTAGATTTTTTGGTTAGATTCTTTAACTCCTTATTTGATCAAGGGGTATATCCCAGATGTTGGTCCGAATTTATTGTCATCCCATTGTGTAAAAAAGTGATGCAAACAATCCAAATAATTACAGAGGAATTTAGTTGTGTAATGTCTTTAGTAAACTGTACAGTGCTATTATCAACAGGAGATTACAGGAGTGGGTGGAAGAAAATAAAATTACCGGAGAATTTCAAGATGAGTTTAAGAAAAACTATTCTATGGTTGATCACATGTTCACATTGATGGCATTTATACAAAACAGTTTTGCTTAAATCGCAAATTATATGTTGCATTTATTGATTTTGAGAAGACTTTTCATTCAGTTAATAGAACTTTGCGGTTGCCTATCCTGCTAAAAAGTGGTATTCATGGGAAACTCTATAAATGTGTTATAAGTATGTATGACTGTGTAAAGACAAGAGTGCGATCTGGTGTTGCTTTAAGAGACTATATAAGTTGTACTTCTGGAGTGAAACAGGGTGATGCCTGGAGCCCTGTTTTGTTTTCTTTAATCATTAATGAACTAACACAGGAAGCTTTACATTGTGGCAGGCATGATGCAAATTTCATAAATGATGGTTTGGAGATTTTCTTTTTATTCTCTTTTTTTTTTTTTTTTTTTGACTGATGATGTGGCCTTGGTATCGGAAACAGCAATTGATTACAAACCCAGTTAAATACTTTGCAAAGAGTTGCTGCTTCATTAGAGTTAAAAGTTAATATGGTAAAAAGTAATATAATTGTATTTTAAAAAGGGTGGATTTCTCCAGCGAGAAAAAGATGGACATACAATGGATCTATAATGCCTGTTGTCAATGTGTATAAATACGTAGGAATACATTTCTCAACTCGTTTGAGTTTTGTCTTTGCTTGCAAGGATTTAGCCAGTAGAGCTACAAATACGTCACTGTGCATTCTAAAAAATATCATTGCTAAATAACGATTCCCTTACTTTGTTTTTGAAGTTATTTGATGCCCAAGTTCAACCAATGGTACAGTATGGAGCTGAAGTATGGGGCCTTGATGCTACTGCTGCCGTACATTGTGAGAAGATCCATCTTTTTGCCTTGAAGAAATTTCTTGGAATATCGTTGCAAACGCCAGATGATTTGATGTATGGTGAAACGGCTTGATTTTCTATATATTTGAATTCCGTTATCAAATGTATTCGATACTGGCTTAAGATTACTCAGATGCAGGATCACAGATTGCTACACAAAGCATATCGCTGTTAGAATTGGATGACAGAGGTAAGAAAAACTGGGTGACATGTGAGAATGAAACTGTGTGAATATGGTTTTGGATTTGTATGGATGAAGCAAAGTGTTGGTGATATGAATGTTTTTAAAGAGGTATTCAGAGAAAGACTCGTTGACTGCAGTTGGCAAGACGAATTCTCATGAACAGAACAGTGACAGATTTGAATTATATAGAATGTATAATCATTGACGATGTTTACCTGTATATATGTCAATGAAAATATACAAACATCTAAAACGTACTATGACTAAGTTTAGATTTGGTATATCTGAACTCTTCACTCATCACTTTCGTTATAGACTGTCGTCCAATAGAAATTTGACCTGTCTACTGTCAATATACAAAAGAGGATGAAATTCATTTTATATTGGTTTGTCCAGTATTAAAAGATCTTAGAGAGCAATTCATCCCACAAAAATATTTCAATAACCCTTGCCCTTTCAAATTAACCTTGTTAAAGTCATCATCAAATAAAGACACTGTAAAGCAGTTATTTATTTATACAATGCATTCAAGAGGCGAAGTATGTATGTAACATAGTGAAGTATGTATATAACATAAAGAATACCAATTTGCAACACGTATCACAATGTATATATCCCCATTCTAAGGGGATTTGGCCTTTATAAATAAAACATTTGAGCCTTTGAGTCTCTTATTCGAGCCTCGTCTTCTTCCCCAAAGGACGAGAGTAATTGCTCAGTCGCATCGTAAATGAGCGTTCCCTCAGGGGCAAAGTCTGCCCACCACAATCGTCGCACCCCGTCCATTCCACAACACGACAGACCCCATCAATTTGTTGACACTTAAGTGCTTGCATGACACGAACGCATAAGATGTATAGACCTGGACGGAGATGGGGGGAAGAGGGGGGGGGGGGGGGGGTTGGAGTAGGTGCTTAGGTGGGGTGAGAGGTTTTCAAAACTTAGACTTCGACAAGAGCAAGGCGTAAAAGACTCGAAAATGATGAGGATGAGAAGGGTGAAAAAGATGCTGTGGTGTTTCATTTTATCTGAGATTACATGGCATGGTTTTGTATTCTCCCTTCTTAAGATGCCTTGCTGTCAACCAGGCCTGAGAGGTGCAGACACCTGTGGTGCTGGTCTTGAAAGTTTTGAGCAGTAAATGAAGTAATGAAACTCGACTGTGGGATTCACGCTTTCCTGTCTGAGTCCACAATATTCTCAACAGCTATGAATAGCAAGGCGAAATAGACCCCATCCCCACCCAACACACATCTCCCAATCTACCCATCCTATTGTAATTATGCCCATACTCGGAATTAAATCACATGTCCTACACCACAACCTGTGACAGAACCACTGTGCCACAGTGGTTATTGCCTTTGTTGAGTTGTTAGTTTGTTGAATATTTTCTTGTCTCTTTGTTTGCTTACTTTTATATTTTTATATTCCCTGTTGTCTCTTTGTTTGCTTACTTTTATATTTTTATATTCCTTGTTGTCTCTTTGTTTGCTTACTTTTATATTTTTATATTCCCTTGTTGTCTCTTTGTTTGCTTACTTTTATATTTTTATATTCCCTTGTTGTCTCTTTGTTTGCTTACTTTTATATTTTATATTCCCTTGTTGTCTCTTTGTTTGCTTACTTTTATATTTTTATATTCCCTTGTTGTCTCTTTTTGCTTACTTTTATATTTTTATATTCCCTTGTTGTCTCTTTGTTTGCTTACTTTTATATTTTTATATTCCCTTGTTGTCTCTTTGTTTGCTTACTTTTATTTTTTATATTCCCTTGTTGTCTCTTTGTTTGTTTACTTTTATATTTTTATATTCCCCTCTCTCCATCCCAGCGGGCACCACCCCACTACCTGTCATTTCCTGTTTGGTTTCCTGTTTTGTTGGATATCTCAATTTTTAACAGACATTACAGAAATTATTAGTTTATTTGTTCATTCTTCTTTTTTCATTCATGTCTTTGTCCTTTTCATCCGTCCTGTGATGGAGTCAACGCTAAAGGGATGCAGGCACATTGCTTGACAGAAAACCCCGTCATTATGGTGAAACTGACACTGAGTGGACGAGAGGACTGGAAATAAGAGCCTTAATAAGCAGGATGGGCGAGCTTGACTGGAAATGGAAGACTCTGAGCTGGGCAGGAAATGTGGTTGGAAATAGGAGAGTGGATAAAGAGGGCTAGAAAGGTTGACTGAAAATGGGAGAGCTGATAAATATGTCAGAAAAAGCTTTACTTAAAATGGAGACATGAAAAACAAGGCAGGCAAGATTGACTGGCAATGTGAGACTTGTTAAACAGGGTGGGCACGCGTGACACGAAATGGAAGACTTGATAAACAGGGTGGGTAAGCTTGACCGGAAATGGAAGACTTGATAAACAAGGTGGGCAAGCTTGACAGGAAATGGAAGATGTGATAAACAGGGTGGGCACGGTGACACGAAATGGAAGATGTGATAAACAGGGTGGGCAAGCTTGACAGGAAATGGAAGACTTGATAAACAGGGTGGGAAGCTTGACAGGAAATGGAAGACGTGATAAACAGAGTGGGCAAGCTTGACAGGAAATGGAAGACGTAATAAACAGGGTGGGCAAGCTTGACAGGAAATGGAAGACGTGATGAACAAGGTGGGCAAGCTTGACAGGAAAGGGAAGACTTGATAAACAGGGTGGGCAAGCTTGACAGGAAATGGAAGACGTGATAAACAGCGTGGGCAAGCTTGACAGGAAAGGGAAGACTTGATAAACAGGGTGGGCAAGCTTGACAGGAAATGGGAGATCCTTACAGGCCAGGCAAGCTTGGCTGAAAATGGACTTGATGAAAAGGGCAGGTGAACTTGATTGGCAATGGGAGATCAGATAAACAGGCTGGGCAAGCTTGGCTGAAATTGGACTTGATTGTAAGGGCAGGTAAACTTGATTGGTAATAGGATATAGATAAACAGGCCGGGCAAGCTTGGCTGAAAATAGACTGGTTGAAAAAGGAAGGTAAACTTGATTGCCAAGGGGAGATCAGATTAACAGTTCGGGCAAGCTTGCTTTGAAATGAGACACTTTATTAAACAAGGCAGGCGGGCTTGCTTGGAGATGGAGACATGATCAACACAAATGGGGAAATTGATGAATGAGCAGGGCCACCCTGATTGGAAATAGAGTTTAATCGAAATTTGCAGGGTGGTTGAAAAATACCTCATAAACCTTCATCTGTTCACTCCCACCCACCCCTTTCTCTCTCTCTCCTCTCTCTCTCTCTCTCTCTTCTCTCTCTCTCTCTCTCTCTGTCCTCCTGGCTATGCTCTGTGAGTGTGTGTGTGTGTGTGTGTGTGTGTGTGTGTGTGTGTGTGTGTGTGTGTGTGAATGTTCGAACTTAGGATTAAAGAATAAGTTTCAGACCTTTTTTTATCCTCTCCCCCTCCTCTCTCTCTCTCTCTCTCCTCTCTCTCTCTCTCTCTCTCTCTCTCTCTCTCTCAAGTTTCCTGATGACCCACCATGGACATTCTTCACTCCAGAGATCCGGTTCGATTTAGCCTCGTACCATAAAGATTCCACTAGCTCCTTGGTGTACAAGTCCCTTTTCTGCCGAGCTATGTTCGAAGTTTCCATCCTTCAAAAGAATTTTCACTGATGGTTCCAAATCTGAAGACAGAGTTGTGTGTGCTGTGTTTTGTGCAACAGACCTCCCTCAGAGATGTTCTAAACACATTTCCACCGACAGCTCCATCTACACTGCTGAGTTGACAGCCTTAGTCCTGGCTCATGAAATGATCTCTATATAAACACATAAAGATTTCCTTATTTTGTCAGACCCCCTTTCTGCTTTGGGGGCCATTGCCAGCCATAATCTTAAGTACCGTCAACAGCTGAAAGTATTTGAACTGTACACCTCTCTGAAATCAGCTGGATACAACATAGTTTTGTTTGGGTTCTCAGCCATGTGGGCATTCCAGGCAACGAGATGGTTGATGAACTTGCCAAGTGTGCCACAAAGAAAGAGTTGAACAAATTGTCTGTTCTTCACATTGATCTGAAACCCCAAACACTGGCTTATGTTAAAGACATCTGACAAGAGGAATGGAACTCGCAGACGGATAACAAACTGTACCAAATCCATCCAAACCTGAAAGAGTTTATAGCTTGTTTCCGAGGCAGCCGTCAAGACGAAACAGTCTTGTGCCGTTTGCATACAGGCCACTCGTTTTACACCCATTCTTATCTTTTAAAAGGTGAAGGAGCTCCCTGGTGTATTCCATGCCATGTACCACTCACAGTAAAACATAGTCTTTTAGATTGTTGGGACTTGCACGATGTGAGACATAAGCACTTTACAGCAGATTCCATGAAAACCTTGTTTAGAGATGTCCCACCTGATGTGATCTTTGAATTTCTGAGGGAGAGTAACATTCTTCATCTAATCTAAGATTTTACGGAAAAAAGATTTTTAACGAAGTTTCTGGCGCGTTTTGTGTATTTTAAAGAGATGTGTGAATATATTTTTTTAATGACTTGAGTTGACTTCAACCCGATGGCAGCTTTGATATGGCCCTTTGCGGTCGGCTGGGCTACAAACAACATTACCTTACCCCCCCTCTCTCTCTCTCTCTCTCTCTCTCTCTCTCTCTCTCTCTCTCTCTCTGACCAACAGTGCATGTGTCTGACCAACAGTGCATGTGTCAGACCTGGTTGATGCCGGGACTAATTATGACAGTGACCATAAAATACAGCTCTATCATGAAGTCTTAGGTTACAGTGGAAATCCATAGAATCATTTTCATCCTCGTCCTTATCAATTAGCATAATTTCAAAAAGTCTCAAGTTCCGTGGCCCTTGTTACCCTGCTCTCATGATGACCTCAGTTTTGATTTTTTTTTCCCTCCACGTTTATACTTTTGGCGAAGTTCATTTCAGCGTCACTGGCATCAGAAAGTTCATGGAGACTACCGGTGGATGGACGTGGTGGCGTCCTCTAGAGAGAGAGCTTTCTCATGCTGGCTCTGCAACAAAGCATTCATTGCCATCAATATATATTGCCATCAATGCATAGCAGGTTTATGTTGGATCAGAACACTGACCACCACATGAACACCACCAAAATGAGTCAGTAGCAATGCAGTGTCTCCTCTGGTGGGTTGCCTCATGACGACTCGATATTGACTGCTGCCTGTGGATTGGTGGCAATGGTGCTATTGTGGGACAAGCCAGGATATGACTGTGGATGGGGAGCCAGACTGAGCGGTGTTTCAAGTAGCATGGAAAATGAGACAGGAACACAAATGGTTTCGTTGTTTTTGCGTAATCGAATTTGTGATTATTCATTTAACTGAAAGTGTCCTGATCAACAATGTTACCAAAACCTGAACCAAGGCAAAGTAGCAGCAACTGACCATCTTTCCATTGAATTTCGTTCAAATGGGTTCTGTCCTTGACATATAAACCAAGAAACAAGTGAATAGACACAGGTGGGAACAAAACTGCTTGCTTGATATTAAAGAACAGCGCTAGAACAAAGGCCACTCAGGAACACTTTTCATGTGTGTAAATCAAGCAGGCGGGGAAGGCGTCACTTCTGGTCCATCAGCACTTTCGCCAACTCTAGAGCCGTGCACTGGAAACTGAAGACATTCATTACCTGTCCTCTTCGACAGAAGATGATTGGGAGAAGGGAGTGAAGGGGGGCGGGGGGGGGGGGGGGCAGCAGGAGATCCAGGGCTTATATATGCATGGTGGTGTGGTGATGGCAGTAGGGGTCACGGAGGGCCGGACGTGGAAGGTATGGTGGTGGTGGTGGTGGTGGGGGGTTATGCATTGGTCGTTCTCCCCTTAATGGGGAAAACAGGGGAGAAGGTCAATGGGCGGGGGGAAGGGGGAGGGAAGGCAGTGACAGAGGGTGAGGTGATTAACCTGGGAATGGTATGTCACCAACGTTCAAGTCTCAAAAGACTATTGAATTATTCAAAACAAGACAAAGGAATGTCAGAAACTCAACAAATCACAAAAGTCTTGAATAATGATCATCATTATAACATTACCTTTAGGTCGTTTAGATAGTGTAAGAACAACAAAGTGAACATGTAGCTTCTTTTCATTGACTGACAAATATCTAGTATCTACAATTGGGGAGAGTAATGCATCAGGGAGGCATAATTTGAGCGTACAAATATGTAAGTTAGTCCCGTATGTACAATTGAGTACTGCACTGTGTAGCTGTGCCTGCCTTTTTATCTTTCCTAAGGCCCAGGCTCTTGAACAACATCAGTCATTAAATGCTGATTTTTGTTCTTTTATACTCATCACTATCATGCAGTCTCATGTACTTCACCATGTCCTCCTCACAGCAGTGTGTCATCATCTGAACAGCCATTCTCCCCAAACACACACACACACACACACACACACACACAATGATAGGTAGGTGCAATGATAGGTAGGTGCTCAAGGTCTGACCAGCGCACTGGGCTAAATAAAGAGGAATGACAGACACTGGGATGGTACAGCCATCTCATTTTAAATCTGATCTGGTGGGTTCTTTGGGAATCATATTTCAATAACACATGACACGTGATGTAGGTTCCATCCAAATATTTGTAAAAAGAATGTGACGTCAACCTAAATTATGACGTCAACTTGAAATGACATAGGTAACTACATGACGAAAATAATAATATTTGACGAGAGAAGAGAGCAAGAACTGACGGCCGAGGTTTTGGTGTCCAGCCTAATTTATTTTGTTTTAATCGTCGTTTTCTCCGTAGTGATACTATGTGGAGAGGCTGACTTTCAAGTCAGTAGTACGTCGATGTTCACCGTGTATGTGCGATACTTCCGATGACGGTACCAGCGAAATATGTACCAGGAAATATATTTGTTATAAAAATGTTGTGAATGCTGTGTCGCCGAGAGTGACTTAAAACTCCTGCAAGAATATTTATTTGCTCTAATTGTACCACCTCATGTGTGTCGGTGGGCTGAGTTTATTGATGTGAACATTGTAATAGCGGAGAAGCTAATTAATTTTTGTTTTAGATCAACAATACGTCGAATCGAAGTTTATTGTGTTCTATGGGACTTTGCTGAAATCGTGTTCTCCGGGGATTCAATATTGATTGCTGCGCCTTGTGAATCTCCAGTTCTTCAATGGTTCACTCTGCCTTGTGAATCTGCGGTTCTTCTTCGGTGGATTACTGTGCTTTATGAATCTGCGGTTCTTCGTCTATGGATTGCTGTGCTTTATGAATCTGCGGTTCTTCTATGGATTGCTGTGCTTTATGAATCTGCGGTTCTTCGTCTATGGATTGCTGTGCTTTATGAATCTGCGGTTCTTCTTCTATGGATTGCTGTGCTTTGTGAATCTGCGGTTCTTCTGCTATGGATTACTGTGCCTTGTGAATGTAAATCTGCGGTTCTTCTTCTGAAAGTTCTACGTGATTTATTGTGCTTGTTGTGTGGAGACTCTGTTTCTTCTTCTTCATCGCTTGTGTTTGTGAACGGCTGTGCTTATCACGTGGGGACCTTGGTTATCCTTCTATGTCTTCTTTTAGTGCTGTATACTGTGGCTTCGGTACTGTGGAACTGAGTGTGTTGATTGTATATGTGAGACACTGTGGACGGCGCCGGCGAGATCTGTGAGTGATATCAAGATACGTAATATGATACGCTGATATCTGATGATTGAAGTGTCTTATGTATTGATGTCTTAATTGACGTGAATTGATCTGTATACTATGCATGTATTGATTTTGTAACAATTCATATTGATGGTTCAGGCAGCATATAACGAAAGAAAATCTAACTCGTGTGTTGCCTGGCTATCCATGTTCGTATGGTGTGGGTGTGTGCAGGGGAAAAGTCGTACACGCATCCAAACTTTTGAGAGCGAGAGTCAGACAACAAAACACGCACCGCACACCATCCGTAACATCTGGTGACCCCGTAGTTAAATTTCTTTTGCTATTGAATTAAAAATCGCCTCAGTGGTAGGATTTGTTTTGTGCCCCTATAATTGCCCCAATTAGAAGTGATAGGTCACGTTCACAGACTTTCCTTTTGAACAATTGAGTCGTGTTGTATTGTTTTGTTTTATGACTGTTTTTGTCTACTTTCTTTCCCGTCTCCAGCGTAACGGGGTGTCTCCTTCTGTATAGTTTCTGGAGATACGAGGGCCTAGTTCCTAGTTCTTCCTTCCTTTGTGGGCTTTATTTTTGTTATCTTCTGTTACCCCTCAGATTATTTCTGTTTCTATCTTTACTTGGGGATTGTGTTGCTTCTTCAGCATTCTTAGGGCTCTTTTCTCTTGAATGAGTGAGTGTGTGAGTGGCTGCCCTGAACCAGTTTTATAAAAAATATATATATATTAGTTGTTTCATTTCAAATGTTTAGTGTGTGAAAAAAAACAAGAACACAACAACAGTGCATTTATTATATTCGTTATTACTCTCATGTCATTGCTTGATTTATACTTGTTGCTGGTTTTTTTGCATTGATTACCGATTGTGTTTTTCTTTCTCCCCATATCCCTGAATTTCTGTTTCATTGTTTATCTCTATCTTTTTGTTGGTTGGGTTTGATAATACTTAGTCTTTTTAAGAGTGATTGTCGTTAATGTTTGTTTGGGGCAAAAAAATCTTCTTTGGAATTCATAACATATTTTAGTGGACAAGGGTTTCAAACCTTTTTGGCTTGGGATAGCAATTGCATGTATTTGATCCACTAGCGTGTGTGTCTCAGGTTTGACAGGACATTATTTCATATTTTCATTATGGCACAGAAGGCTAAGGAAGAAAGTCCTGCTATGGACGAGGACAAAGTTTTCGCTAAATATTTACGAGGTAAGGTATGTGGTCTGGAGGGAGAAGATCTGTTGGCCTATGTGGATAAATGCATTGCTCAAGATATGGAAAGAGAGGAAAGAATCAAAATGAAAAGAATGCAGGAAGAAGAGATAACTAAAAGAGAGCAAATACAAGAGGAAACAAAAAGAATGCAAGGGGAAGAGGAAACTAAAAGAATGCAAGAGGAAACTAAAAGAATGCAAGAGGAAGAGGAAACTAAAAGAATGCAAGAGGAAACTAAAAGAATACAGTTACAAATAACTTCTCAGCAGAGTGCGATCTCAGGACAGGACAGTGAGAGTCAGAGTTCTGGTTTTCTCAGGCTTAAGGCCCCTCGTCCTACTTTTCCTAAGTTGCCCCCTTTCAAGGAAAGAACTGATGATATAGACAGTTACTTGTTTCGTTTTGAAACCCATGCTCGGTCCTTAGGATGGTCTGAGAGTTTGTGGGTTACATACCTGTCTGCACTACTTGAGGGTTCCGCATTAACTCTCTATAACAGTCTCGCTGAAAATAATGTTGTGTCTTACGAGCTTTTGAAAGAGAGCTTGCTGAAAAAGTTTCAGTGTACTCCAGATGGTTTTCGTAAGCGTTTCCGTGAGGCTAAACCTAGCTCAGATGAACCTTTCGAGACCTTTGCAGTTGAACTTAGGCGTTTGTTTGACCGTTGGGTCTCTTTGTCAAAAAATGGTAAGTCTTTTGAAGGTCTGGTGGATCTTATCTTGCGTGAGCAGTTTTTGGAGTGTGTCTCTAAGGACTTGGCTACTTTTTTGTGTGAAAAAGATGTGAAAACTTTTGATGAAATGATCAAGTCTGCAGAGTCATACAGACATGCTCATCCCACTAAGGTGCTTTCTAGGAAAGCTGATGTAAACATTTTTGCTTCTGTTGGGTACAAAAATCCCGGTCAATTTGATAGAAATCCATACTGTGGTCAGTCTGAAAGAGGAAACAGATACTCTACTTTTCACTACTCTGGTTCCTCAGCTGATCGCGGAAGTAACTTTGGTTGTAGCTGTTACTGTGGTCATCAGAGCTCTGGTTACTCAGCTGGTCGTGGAAATAACTTTGGCGGTAGCCGTTATCGTGGTCGTGGCGCCCGTCATACCTCTGGTAGTAAGAGTTCCCCAGAAAGTGCTTCTGATCAGTTTGCAAATGTAAATGTTGTGTGTTTTTTGTGTAAAAAGACAGGACATGTAGCTGCTAGGTGTCCATGGAAATCAGGTAGAAACCCTTGTAGAATTTGTATCCTTAGCCACCCAGATGAATGTCCTTTTATGGTTAATAACTCTACTGTCGAGAACTCAGCTGACAGCAAACAGTCCATTGCTTGTTGCACTGTTCTTGATACTCCTTTTGCTTGTCTAGCAGCTGGTGAGTTCACAGGCAAATTACGTTTGGAGTCTGGTTCTGTGAATGGCACTTTGAGTTCTGTTCTGCGTGATACTGGTGCTACTATCTGTGGCGTTCGCAAGCAGTTAGTTTCTTGACGCTCAGATGTTAGGAACCACAGTGAAGTGTGTTTCTTTTGGTCGTCGTGTGGGTGAGTTTCCACTGGCTACAGTTTCAGTCAGTTGTCCTTTTTTTGTGGGCGATTTGACTTGTTGTGTCTTGGATAGCCCTGTCGCAGATCTCCTTGTGGGTAATGTACCTGGAGTTTCTGTGAGCGATGAGTTTAGTGATGTATCTGGTGAACCTTTCTCTTTAGCCGCCGTTACGAGGGCTAGAGATAAGCATGTTGGGGACATAAAGCCTTTGTGTCAGATCCCTGATGATCTGAAAATTTCCCGTTCTGATCTTGTTCAGAAACAGAAGGATGAGTCATTGAAATCTTGCTTTCAGTTAACGTCTTCTGATGTGTCTGCTGTGTCTACTTCTGATGTTGTACCTACAGTCGTTCTTTCACAAGGTACTTCAGTGCTTTGGTCAGAGATAGCACCTTTGGCTTGTGAGCAGGAACATGTTTCTCTTGAGTGTTCTCCAGGAGTTGGTCTTTCTGTGGATCCCTCTCCAGAGTCTGTTAGTACTGTTCGTGAAGTGGTTTGTACTGTTGGTGTCGTCCAGGACTGTGATGACGCTTTACCCATTCCCACTTTAACTGTTCCGATGGCGTCTTCTATGCCAGATGAAGATGTTCGTCCTGTACAGTTTGATTGTACTTTGTCTGACAAAAGTACCAGGGAGTTGCGTGTAATATTTGATGATTTTCAGGACATTTTGACTCCCAAACCAGGTTCTTTCTCAGGTGATGTACTACTACAGATCCCTCTTACAACAGAGGTCCCTGTTAGAAAGAAATGTTATGAAATCCCCTTTTCTGCGAAAGAGGTTGTTGAGAGAGAGATTGGTATCATGTTGGATCTTAGTATCATTGAACCATCGAATAGTCCGTATGCATCTCCAGTTGTGTTCGTCAGGAAGAAAGATTGTACGTATTCTTTCTGCATTGATTTCAGGTCTATGTCTTGGACTCCTGAGTGTGCTGAAGCTTTGAGGAAGATTCAGGGAATCTTGCCTTCTGCACCTGTGTGTTGCTATCTAGATTGGTTGATACTTTTGTGTTCAGGACTGATGCTAGTTCTGTTGGTTTGGGTGCTGTATTGCTCCAGGAGAATGATGATTTTCTTCACCCAGTTGTGTTCACTAGTCGAAAGTTGCTGAATCGTGAGAAGGTGTACAATATTATTGAGCGGGAATGTTTAGCCATTTTCTCTACCCCGTGGGGGTATGGAGAGGCTGACCAAGTGGTCAGTAGAAATGTGTGGTCTCTACCCTGTGTGGGTATGGAGAGGCTGACCGAGTGGTCAGTAGACATCGTATGTGCATTGCCATCCGGGTGTGGGGTGCAGCCCGTGCCCAGCCATTGTCTCTGCCCTGTTGGGGTATGGAGAGGCTGACCGAGTGGTCAGTAGATATGTGTGGTCTCTACCCTGTGTGGGTGTGGAGAGGTTGTCCGTGAGGTCAGCAACGAGCTAGCATGTCAAAGGGGTTCAGAGTTCGTTGGGACGACAACTTGTGTTTTTCTGTGAGCCGTGAGTGGCTTCGTTTTCCGTCGAGTGAATGTGATTTCTGGGTTTGTGTATTCTGCTGTTTGTTTACTTCTTTTTCCAAAAAAACAATTCGGTCATTGTTTTTTCTTGAGGAGGGGGAGTATTGTGACGTCAACCTAAATTATGACGTCAACTTGAAATGACATAGGTAACTACATGACGAAAATGATAATATTTGACGAGAGAAGAGAACAAGAACTAACGGCCGAGGTTTTGGTGTCCAGCCTAATTTATTTTGTTTTAATCGTCGTTTTCTCCGTAGTGATACTATGTGGAGAGGCTGACTTTCAAGTCAGTAGTACGTCGATGTTCACTGTGTATGTGCGATACTTCCGATGACGGTACCAGCGAAACATGTACCAGGATATTTATTTGTTATAAAAATGTTGTGAATGCTGTGTCGCCGAGAGTGACTTAAAACTCCTGCAAGAATATTTATTTGCTCTAATTGTACCACCTCATGTGTGTCGGTGGGCTGAGTTTATTGATGTGAACATTGTAATATCAACACACGGAGAAGCTAATTAATTTTTGTTTTAGATCAACAATACGTCGAATCGAAGTTTATTGTGTTCTATGGGACTTTTCTGAAATCGTGTTCTCTGGGGATTCAATATTGATTGCTGTGCCTTGTGAATCTCCAGTTCTCCAATGGTTCACTCTGCCTTGTGAATCTGCGGTTCTTCTTCAGTGGATTACTGTGCTTTATGAATCTGCGGTTCTTCTTCTATGGATTGCTGTGCTTTATGAATCTGCGGTTCTTCTATGGATTGCTGTGCTTTATGAATCTGCGGTTCTTCGTCTATGGATTGCTGTGCTTTATGAATCTGTGGTTCTTCTTCTATGGATTGCTGTGCTTTATGAATCTGCGGTTCTTCTGCTATGGATTACTGTGCCTTGTGAATGTAAATCTGCGGTTCTTCTTCTGAAAGTTCTACGTGATTTATTGTGCTTGTTGTGTGGAGACTCTGTTTCTTCTTCTTCATCGCTTGTGTTTGTGAACGGCGTGCTTATCACGTGGGGACCTTAGTTATCCTTCTATGTCTTCTTTTAGTGCTGTATACTGTGGCTTCGGTACTGTGGAACTGAGTGTGTTGATTGTATATGTGAGACACTGTGGACGGCGCCGGCGAGATCTGTGAGTGATATCAAGACACGTAATATGATACGCTGATATCTGATGATTGAAGTGTCTTATGCATTGATGTCTTAATTGACGTGAATTGATCTGTATACTATGTAGTAGCATGTATTAATTTTGTAACAATTCATATTGATGGTTCAGGCAGCATACAACGAAAGAAAATCTAACTCGTGTGTTGCCTGGCTATCCATGTTCGTATGGTGTGGGTGTGTGCAGGGGAAAAGTCGTACACGCATCCAAACTTTTGAGAGCGAGAGTCAGACAACAAAACACGCACCGCACACCATCCGTAACAAAGAACATAACTGTCATTTACATTTATTGCCAAAATATGCAGATATACCTACTTAACATTTTCTTTAAAATCTCTCTCTCTCTCTCTCTCTCTCTCTCTCTCTTTCTCTCTCTCTCTCTCTCTATTCCACACACACACACACACACACACACACACACACACACACACACACACACACACCTTGTCAATCATTTGTGTACGCCTCTTGAATGTCAGGGTCACCCTCTTGTGCCCCTTGAGGGTGGGACTTTGTTTTAAGTGGGCTTTCTTTTTCTCTGTTTTTTGTGTTTTTTCTGCCTACCCATGGTTCTTTCACCTGCATTTCTCTTTCAGCATTCTCCTTATTAATCTGCAGTTTTCTGTTTTGTCTATCTTCTGCCTTTACGGATCTTTACCCTATTCTTTTCCTTTTTTCACAAGTCTTCTGTAGCACTTTCTATTTTCTCTGTGGCCTCTTGGTCCACCGTGTTGACCGTGCGGTGCGGCCCGTGTCGGGGGAGAATGGTGTCCTGGTGGTTGAGAGGGACTCGGAGTAGGATCCGTGCCCTCAACACGCCACTTTGGCCCGGACTTCCCCTAGACGGGGGGCAGCATGGGGCCCAATGCTGTCAACCGGTCGCCTTCACAGTGTGGGCATGGCATGGGTCAAACCGTGTGCCACGTTGCTTGTCCTGGAAGCCAGGTGAGTGGCCTCCTGTCCGTTCCCGGCAGTTGGTCATGAGCCTGGTGGATGGGGTGGAGCGCATGCCACGCGGTGTATACCTGCACTATAACCCTGGTGTTTCCCTTTGCTGGAGGACCGCTTAGGGGCATCGCCCTTGTGGGCACTCGATGGCGGGTGGGGAGTAGGGGAGGTGAAGTTTTTTCCTTTCATTATGACATCTAAACAATTACCCCCTAACAAAAAGAGAAGAAATGATGATGGACATGGCACGCTTATGGACGAGACTATGAATAGAGATTCAGATTCAGATAATGAGATAAGAGAAGTGGCAAAGAGAAAGGGTATCCAAAACACATGGCCAAGCTTCCTTTTAGTGGAAGCAAAAGATCCGAAAGAATCCATTGCTCGGATTTCTCCGTTCGCTGTTTGCAAGTGGTTCGAGGGAGTTTCGTCCACAGGATTTAAAATGATCAAAAGACTCCGATCTGGTAGTTACCTTGTTAACTGTGCTACGGAAGCGGTGTCTCGGTTGCTGCTGAAAAGGGATGGTTCTCAACTCATGCAGATCACAGTTAAGGTTTCCATTCACCCCTTTCTCAACTACTCGAAAGGGGTAATCAGATGTGTTGACTTGGCTGGAGTTGCTGAATCAGAAATTCGGACTGAGATGGAAAGTCAGGGTGTTCTGCAGGTCCATAGAGTTAAAATCTCTAAAGGAAGTGACTTAATCGAAACCAACACACTATTCTTGACTTTTGCTATGCCATCTCCCCATAGTTTGTCAAAGTGGGTTATGTCCGAGTGAAAGTTACGCCTTTTGTACCATCTCCTTTGCGGTGTTTCAAGTGCCAACGCTTTGGGCATTCCAGCCGAGCTTGTCGGGGTCAGGAGATCTGTCGTGACTGTGGACAGAAGAAGCATGATGAATCTTGTATAAATGCTGTATACTGTGTCAATTGTAAGGGTGATCATCCAGCAAATTCAAAAAGTTGTCCAGTGTGGAAAAAGGAATGCGAGATTCAGAAAGTAAAGATTGAGAGGAAATGTTCCTTTCTTGAGGCTAGAAGGCTAGTGGAGGCCAGGACTCCTTCGGCTGCGACTTATGCACAGAAGGTGGTTAACGATTCTGCGAACCGGTCATCGGGTGATGATCTGGGAGCAGCTCCATTCACTGCTCTGGAGAAGAAATTGACAGAATTGTTGTCATCGGTTTTGGATCGGCTTACTATACTTGAACAATCAGTTGAGGTTTTGTCTCAGAAATGCAATAGTGTTCCGTCCAGCAGTGTACAACAGGCTTCAGTCCCTGCTGGTGAGGGAAGAAGTGTTTCAGTTGCACAAAGTGCTGTGGATCAGAGGTCAGGGGTGAAGGATCGGAGGAAAGAGATGTCCCCTCGCTCACAGGCCAATAACAGCAGTACGAGACAGGCACGCAGTGAGGAGCGTCCTTTTCGGACTCCAGACCCTCCTAGGGGAAAATCTCGAAGTCAGGTATTTGGTGCAGCAGGTTTCAGTCCAGTAAGAGCAAATTCCAAGCATGGCAACAAACAACTTAGAAATTTATCAGGAGCATCGGCTTCTGACCTTGTCTTGAAGAACCGTTTTAGTTCTTTGGTGGACAGTGAAGTTTCTGGAGAAGAGGGCTGATAGATATTCTTTTAACAACCTAACATGGACATACTCCAGTGGAACATAAGGGGAGTTAAAGCAAATTGTCGGGACCTTGAGCTATTATTGACAGAGTATAGATCTTCGGTAATTGCTCTTCAGGAAACCCTTTTAACTGCAAGTAAGAAGCATGAGATTCCTGGTTTCTCCTGCTTACTCAAGCCAGCTTCTGCAGACTTTTCAAGGAGAGGCGTTTCTCTTTATATTCATAATTCGGTACTACATACAGAAATTCCACTTCAGACGGATCTGGAGGCAGTGGCAGCTCGTATCTCGTTAAACAAGGTCGTTACGATATGTTGTTTGTATCTGTCTCCATCTTCTGTGATTTCGAAGAGTCAGTTGGATGGTTTAATTTCTCAGCTCCCTCGCCCATTTCTTTTATTGGGTGACTTGAATGGCCATTCTTCACAGTGGGGAAGTAACTGCACCAATTCTCAAGGGAAAGTTCTTGAGGATTTTATATCGGATCATGATCTCTGTCTTCTGAATTCAGGCTCACCGACCTTTTGTTCTCCTTCTGGTTCTTTGACTCACTTGGATTTGTCCATTTCCGACCCTTCCTTATTTTTGGACTTAGAGTGGCAGGTTCATTCGGACCTAAGCGGGAGTGATCACTTTCCGATTTTTATTTATTTTACAAAGCAAATGCAGGAGTCCCCTCGGGAAACATGGAAGTTTCGCTCTGCAGATTGGAGTCTTTATCAGCAACAGATTTTAAGTAGACTGCCTATGAATCTGTTGCGGAGTTATGATGATCCTGTTTTGCAGTTCACTAAAGTGATTGTAGAGAGTGCTAAGGAAGCTATTCCCAAGTCCCGTGATAAACCAAATGATGTTAAGACCCCTTGGTATGATAAAGAGTGCAAAACTTTGAAGGGTAAGAGAAAAGGTGCTCAAAGACTTTTTGCTAGGTTTCCTATGGTGGGGAACAAAGTTAAACATCAGGCGTGTAGGGCTAAGTGTCGGTATACTTTTAAAACTAAGAAGAAAGAATCTTGGAAAAATGTTTGTTCAAATCTGTCCTTTAAGGTCAATTCAAGGAAAGTCTGGAAACTAATCCGTAAGATTAAGGGAAAGTCGGTTACATCAGTTATAAAATGTTTGCAAGTAAATGGATCGATTATTACTAATAAAAAGGAGGTTGCTAACTTGTTAGCTGTTACTATCCATCAAAATTCGTCAGCTGATCATTATTGCAAGGAATTCCAGCGTATCAAAAGATCAGCAGAGTCAAAATCTTGTTCCTTCGTGCCAGATAGTTCTGAGGATTACAACTGCGTTTTCAGCATGGATGAGTTAAAGGACGCCATTTTGAAAGCCAACAACTCAGCTCCTGGACCAGATGACATTCATTATCAATTTATTCAACATTTGCCAGCTGAGGGTTTAAAGGTGTTGTTGTCTCTGTTTAATCATGTTTGGTGTTCAGGGTATTTTCCACCTTCTTGGAGAGAGGCGGTTGTTATCCCTATTCCTAAACCAGGGAAAGATCATTCGGACCCTAACAACTATCGTCCTATAGCTCTCACTAGTTGCTTATGTAAAACTATGGAGAGAATGGTATATTCTCGATTGTTATGGCAGTTAGAATGTCTGGGGGCCTTAGATGTTTCCCAGTGTGGATTTCGGAACAACCGCAGTACTACTGATCACCTGGTTCGATATGAGTCTTTTATCAGGAATGCTTTGATTAATGGAGAACATGTAGTTTCTATTCTTTTTGATTTAGAAAAAGCTTATGACACAACATGGAGGCATGGAATTCTCCAGGATTTGAAGGCACTTGATTTCAAAGGTAATTTACCAATGTTTATTGCTAATTTTTTGTCTAACAGGCATTTCAGTGTTAGACTTCATTCGACCTTTTCGGATCCTTTTGAGCAGGAGATGGGTGTCCCTCAGGGTAGCATCCTTTCTCCACTTCTGTTCAATCTCAAGATTAATAACATTGTCCAGTCAGTAAATTCTGGAATTGATAAGTCATTATTTGTTGATGACTTCTCCATCTCTGCCAAGGGGAAAACTTTGGCTGCAGCTGAGCGTCAACTTCAGTTGTGTGTTAATCGTGTTCAGCAGTGGGTTACTGAAAATGGATTTAAGTTTTCAGCTACTAAGACAGAGTGTGTTCATTTCCATAGGAAAAGATCTCAGGTCTTAGAACCAGCTATCAGTCTCAATGGTCAAGTAATTAAAGTTTCCAAACAAGTGAAATTTTTGGGGGTTATTTTTGATAATAAGCTTTCTTTTTTGCCTCACATTAAGTACATTAAACAATCTTGCCAGTCAGGTTTGAATGTTTTGAAGGTTATTAGTCACACTGATTGGGGTGCAGACAAGCGAACTTTGTTGCGATTGTATCGGGCTTTGGTGAGACCAAAGCTAGATTATGGGTGTGTGGTATATGGTTCTGCAAGAAAATCTTACCTCAAAGCTCTTGATCCAATTCATCATCAAGGACTGCGGATTGCTCTGGGAGCATTTCGCACATCTCCAAAAGAGAGTTTGTATGCTGAATCTGGTGAACCCCCTCTGGAGCTAAGGAGGTTGTGTCTTTCCATGAATTACTATCTGAAACTGAGGGCTAATCCAGAAAACCCTGCCTATGATATTGTCATGAACCCGCCTTTTAGAGCCAAATATGATCTAAAGCCAAATGAGATTCCTCCACTGGGTATTCGTATTTTGCCCCACTTCGGGGCAGCTGGCATTGACCTTGATGCTGTTGATGACGGTCCATTACAGACTGATGTACCTCCCTGGAAAGTCGCCAATCCAGAGATTAATTTATATTTAACTCAATTTCGAAAGGTCACCTCGAGTGCTGCATATAAACAACTTTATCTTGGGCAATGTGAACTTTATCAAGATTTTATCAAGATTTTTACAGATGGTTCTAAAAAAGGTGAGAGGGCTGCAGCTGCCATTGTGTGTGATAACAATTTTCAGGAGCCTACTTTGTTAAGATTGCGGGATTGGTCGTCTGTTTATACTGCTGAACTAAAGGCTTTAAATCTGGCCCTCAGTGCGGTGTCCAGGTCAGATCAGAATGATTTCCTTATTTTATCGGATTCATTGTCGGCATTGTCGGCTCTATCGACAAGAGAAGTTTCACATCCAGTTTTGGCTGATATTCATGATCTTCATACTCGGCTTGTCTCTTCGGGAAAGCATATAGTTTTCTTGTGGGTCCCCAGCCACATGGGAATCTATGGTAACTCAGTGGTGGACAAAGCAGCCAAACAAGCTCTCGGTGCAAGTCTTTCCAGGAGGCCTATGCAGTTTGTTCCTCACTCTGATCTACGTCATAAATCTAGTTTGTATTGTCGTGAACTGTGGCAGAGTGAATGGTGTAATCAAATTCATAATAAATTGTTTAAAATTTGCCCAGATTTAACTATTCCTTTCCCATCGGTGGTATGTAACCGTAAAGGGAATCGGTTTTGTCACGGTTACATATTGGGCACAGCTATATAACGCACAGTTGGATACTCGGAGGGGAAGACCCCCCATTGTGTGTTGCGTGTGACAGCTTGTTCAGTGTTAATCATTTTTTGACAGAATGTGCTGATTTGATGTGCATCAGAGAGAAGTTCTTTTCCACCAGTGATTTATCAGTTCTTTTTCGTGAGATTTCAGTAGATCTTATTTTTTCTTTTTTGAAAGAGGTAAACTTATTTTATAAAATATAGTGTTTTAATTATGTATACAGGTGTCGTCGGAGTTGAACAGATAATTGTGCTTTTGTCCTCATAAATTTTAAGCTATGTGTTAATACTAGTGTGGGTATTTGTATTTAGAGACTTAGATATGATAGCTGAGGTCCTGATTTGGCTCCTAGTAGTCCGCTGGACCCTATAAACACCAACTAACTAACTAACTAACTAGCCTCTTGAATGGAAATAAATTGGACCGCAATTCTTACATTAACCAGTCCTCTTCCCCTGCTTCAAACCCCATCCCCGCCAAAATACCTCTATTCTACCCACCTCTCTTCCCACTCATATGACCTTGCATGAATTCATCTTCCTTTTACTCCTGATTTTTACCTGTCATATTGATTTTATTGACAATAACTTCAACACATTTGCTGTTATTCGATTTTATCTTTGAGTACCTGCTCTCTCTCTCTCTCTCTCTCTCTCTCTCTCTCTCTCTCTCTCGTCTTCTTCCTCAAAGGACGAGAAGCCATCGTAAATGAGCGTTCCCTCAGGGGCAAAGTCTACCCACGACGGTCATCGCGCCCCTCCTTTCCACGACACGACAGACCCCATCAATGTGACGACACTTTAGTACTTGCATGATACGAGCGCTTAAAATGTGTGGACAGGAATGGGATATGGGGGCGGCGTGGATGCGTGGGTAGAGTGAGGAAGGTTTTAAAACTTAGATCTCAACGAGGACAAAGTGTGAAAGACCCGAAAACAACAAGAACGAAGAGAATGTACAAATTTCCTGTAGTGCTCCATTTTGTCTAAGATGACATGACATTTTTGTTACCTCCTTTCATAAGATGCCCCAACGTCAACTGGGCCCGAGGGACATTGTGTCATGGCGATATTGGTCATGGAAGTTTTGAGCAGCGGATGAAGTGAATGAAAGTCAACTGTGTGGTTCCAATTTCCCCAACCCCAACCCCACACACCTACCAACCCACCCACCCATCCTACTAAAATTATGCCCAAACAGATTCAAACCCCAATGTTCTATACCACAACCTAAGACAGTATAGCAATATCACAGTGGCTGTTGACTTTCTTTGTTGGGGTGTTAGTTTGTTGAATACTTGTTTGTTTATTTGCGTGTGCGCTTGCTTATTTTTTCCTCTTTATCTTCCCCTCTCACCATACCCAACCACCTCCACTACCCTTAATTTTCTTTGTCATTTGCTGTTTTGGGCCTAAATTTCAATCCATAACAGTCTTTAATCAAAATATCAGGGTTTTTTTCATTCTTCCTCCTTCATTCACGTCGTCTGACCTTTTGATCTGTCCTGTGATGGATTCAAGTCAAACCGGGTTATGTGATCTCCACATGAAATCTGCTCTGCTTGATAGAAAACCCCATCATTATGCAGATGTTGCGAAATATTGACACCGAGTGGGCGAGAATGATTGGAAATAAGAGTCTAGTTGGATAAACAGAATGAGTGAACTGACTGGAAACAGAAGAAAGCTTGGTTGGAAATGGGAGATCCTTACAGGCCGGGCAAGCTTGCCCACCCTGTTTATCAAGTCTTCCATTTCCTGTCAAGCTTGACAAGAAATGAGAGATCCTTACAGGCCGGGCAAGCTTGGCTGAAAATGGACTTGATGAAAAGGGCAGTTAAACTTGATTGGCAATGGGAGATTAGAAAAACAGGCCGGGCAAGCTTGGCTGAAATTGGACTTGATGAAAAGGGCAGGTGAACTTGATTGGCAATAGGCGATCAGATAAACAGGCCGGGCAAGCTTGGCTGAAATTGAACTTGATGAAAAAGGAAGGTAAACTTGATTGGCAATGGGAGATCAGATAAACAGGCCAGGCACACTTGGCTGAAAATGGACTTGATGAAAAGGGCAGGTAAACTTGATTGCCAAGGGGAGATCAGATTAACAGTTCGGGCAAGCTTGCTTTGAAATGAGACACTTTATTAAACAAGGCAGGCGAGCTTGTTTGGAGATGGAGACATGATCAACACAAATGGGGAAATTGATAAATGAGCATGGCCACCCTGATTGGAAATAGAGTTTAATCGAGATGTGCAGGGTGGTTGAAAATACCTCTTAAACCTTTATCTATTCACTCCCACCCACCTCTCTCTCTCTCTCTCTCTCTCTCTCTCTCTCTCTCTCTCTCTCTCTCTCTCTCTCTCTGTTGTGTGTGTGTTTGTGTGTGTGTGTGTGTGTGTGTGTGTGTGTGTGTGTGTGTGTGTGTGTGTGTGTGTTCGAACTTAGGATTAAAGAATAAGTTTCAGAGCTGTTTTATCATCCTATCCCCCTCCTCTCTCTCAAGTTTCCTGATGACCCACCATGGACTTTCTTTACTCCAGAGATCCGGTTCGATTTAGCTTCGTACCGTAAAGATTCTCTAGCTAGCTCCTTGGTGTACAAGTCCCTTTTCTGCCGAGCTATGTTCGAAGTTTCCATCCTTCAAAAGAATTTTCACCGATGGTTCCAAATCTGAACACGGAGTTGTGTGTGCTGTGTTCTGTGCAACAGACCTCCCTCAGAGATGTTCTAAACACATTCCCACCGACAGCTCCATCTACACTGCTGAGTTGACAGCCTTGGTCCTGGCTCATGAAATGATCTCTATATAAAACATAAAAGATTTCCTTATTTAGTCAGACCCCCTTTCTGCTTTGGAGGCCATTGCCAACTGTAAACTTAAGCACCGTCAACTGCTGAAAGTATTTGAACTGTACACCTCTCTGAAATCAGCTGGATACAACATAGTTTTGTTTGGGTTCTCAGCCATGTGGGCATTCCAGGCAACGAGATGGTTGATGAACTTGCCAAGTGCGCCACAAAGAAAGAGTTGAACAAATTGTCTGTTCTTCACATTGATCTGAAACCCCAAACACTGGCTTATGTTAAAGACATCTGACAAGAGGAATGGAACTCGCAGACGGATAACAAACTGTACCAAATCCGTCCAAACCTGAAAGAGTTTATAGCTTGTTTCCGAGGCAGCCGTCAAGACGAAACAGTCTTGTGCGTTTGTATACAAACCACTCGTTTTACACCCATTCTTATCTTTTCAAAAGTGAAGGAGCTCTGTGGTGTATTCCTTGTCATGTACCACTCACAGTGAAACATAGTCTTTTAGAGTGTTGGAACTTGCACGATGTGACACTGTCATGTGATGTAGCCTCACATGGCGACATGTGACGTTCCGTCGCGTACGCCCTATTTGTTATAAAGCATTTCCCTAGGTAGGGAAGAGAAAAGGTAAAAGAAACAATAATTTGAATGGCCTGACCAGTGTGATCGGTGTCGCTGGTGGCTATAGACGTAGGGCGATCATTGGTTGAATGGACGGACGTTGTCCATTGGTCAGCAACCATGGGCTGGTAATGCGTAGAGTTAGACGAGTACTCACTGAACGTGTACTCAGAAAGAGCGCAGGAGGGAAAAATAAGGAATAGGAAGGAGATGGCTTGGGGACACTGACCGGACAGGTTGTTTGAAGAACGAGTTCCACCTGCGACTCACCATTACCAGCCCTTCCCAGTGCTGTGGCAGCACCAGTTAGGCAGTCGCACAAATATTTGGGCTACAGTGCTGCGGCAGCACCTAATCGTCTCCAGGGTTGGAGAATCGAGCTGTAGAGGACAACGACTGCACCAGTTGTGAGAAAAGAAAGCATTTGTCATGTTGGTCCATAATGATTTTGTTATTGTCCCCTGATGAACTCAGTTGATACTACTGTATTTTAAGCCATCTTTTGATTTGTCTTTGAAAATATATACATTGTTTCTCCGGTGAGGAGGAGAAACCGGTAAAAGATATATTTGTGAAGTATTATGTATAATGAGGTGAAATTTGGTCCCAACTAGTGGATCTGTGGAATGATTGTACCTCCACTGGAGAGGAGGAATGAAAAATAATTCCTTGAAAACAAACCAGTTGAATATGATGGAAAATTGATTATTGTTTAGTAAATTATTCCCCGGAGAGGAGGGGGAGAAGAAGAGTATCGTAGTGCGCCTTCTGGTTGTTTGGAGAGAGTGCGTGTGCACGGAGTGAATGCTGAGCTGAGTGCAGGCATGCATGTATGCACAGTATGACAGTGGTGACCCCGACTAGGACTAGGGCTTAGGACAAGGTTTTTTTTTGTACCCCTCCAAGGAAAAAAATCTATTTGTACCCCTCCAAAGACAAATTAAGATTTCCCCTTCAAGAAAAAAAATCTGTGCAAAGAAAAATTTGTATAATTGATTGTTGTCTTTATTGTTTGTAGTCTTTATTTTCATTAGTTTCTGTATGTGTGTGTTCGAATGTTGTTGATTTCTTTTGATTGCTCTGCTCTGTTAGGGTTGTTTTTTTTTTTTTGTAGGATTTCCTTTTGACCCTTTTCCACCTCAGGACCGATAGCCTCAACCTCCTCTTGCTCGTACCTGGCAGCAAGGGGGCAGGGCGTTGAGGAGTCGTTGTCCTTCCCCTAGCTTAGATTTTGTTTTGTCCCCTTCCCCAGGACTGATAGCCCCAACCTCTTCCTGCTCTGTTTTAGCAGGGGGGCATGGCGTTGGGGAGTCAATAGTCCCTCCCTCTCTCATTACTATCTAATTCTTTATCTTTCCTCTCGTTTTATTTGGATTTTTCCCCTTTCCCCTCTGAGTGTGGGATCGACTTCACCTCCGTCACTCAACTAGTGTAGGTGGTGGAGTGGATTACCGCTCACTCCAAATAAACGTCTTTTTTTTTATTATCTTTTGGGTTTTGGGTTCTTTTGGGTGTGTGTGTGTTTTTTTTCTGATTGTATATTTATTAGATTGTTTATTGCATTGAGTTTCAGTATATTGTGTGTATTATTATTTGAATACTTCCCCGTCTCCAGCTTTACGGGAGACAGTTGCCATTAGGGTGCTGTCTGAGGGCCTCTTTCGCTTTTTCTAATTTCCTCTTTCTATACCGGACCTGTCTATTCTTTCATTTCCTTTTCACCCCCTTTACAAAAAAAATCTCCAAACCTTCTCTTCAATAGGCACCTATCTAGTTTCTTTTCAGCAGTGTCATCTTTTAGGTAGGATTTCCGTTAGTGTACGTTTTCTCCCCCTCTTTTTAATTGTTCGTTAATTCATTTGTTTTGTAATTTTGTATTCACTTATTGTTTAAGGCGATTCATTTGTTTTGTGAACTCATCTATTGTTTTACCAAGAAACTAAGTAAGAAAGTAACAAGTACAGTAAGAACAGTTAAGAACATAAACATTATAAAGAATTTATTTCCGGGAAAAAACTTTAGTCTGTTTTCTTTTCACTGGAAACAAGAGTTATTAGTATTGCATTTCATTTTCTTAGCTGTTTTTGTTCCCTTTCGGAAAGAATATTGGTGAAAATCTCTTTTGGAAAGACCACATTGTCAATTCTTATTAGTGCTTTTCTTTTATAAGCCTTTATTATTTTTCTGTTTATACCGGCATTTAAATTCTTTATTTGTACATACTGTAACAAAAGTTGTTTTTTTTGAAAACGTATATAACATCACATATCGCCTTATTTTAATCATATTTAGTCATTGTTTCTTGTTTCTTTGTGGTAACTATTCATGATGGAAAATTTTGATGAATATGTACGACAGGCCGAGCGTTTAGGCTTTGAAGGTGATAAATTGGCAAACTATGTCCAACAATGTCTGGATAGGGCAGACAGAGAGATAGAGAGACAGGAAAAACAGAGACAACTAGAAGAAAAAGATAAAGAACGACAAGAAAAGGATAAAGAACGACAAGAAAAGGATAAAGAACGACAAGAAAAGGATAAAGAACGACAAGAAAAGCTAAAAAGATTAGAGCTTGAAGAGAAAAAACTACAGAAAGAGATGGAAGAAAATAAAAAAAGATTAGAGTTTGAAGAAAAAAAACTACAGACAGACAGAGAGGAGGTTCAGAGAAAACTAGAGCTAGAGGATAAGGATAAGGAACGGCAGTTTAAACTGAGACAACTTGAATTAGAGACTGATGCGGAAATTAAAAAATTACAGGCATCGAGAGAACCTCCACCACCTCCATCGGTCGGTTCCACGAGTTCATTTCATCCGAAGTCAACATACATTCCGAAGTTGCCGCCGTTCGAAGAAAAAACCGATGATATTGACAGTTTTCTTTTTCGGTTCGAGAACCACGCTACTTCTTGTGGTTGGCCGAAGGAGAAATGGACGTTGTTTGTCGCGTCGCTGTTTAAGGGAAGTGCTTTGGCACTATACCACACACTTGCGGCAAAGGAAGGGTTGACTTGGGATCAGTTAAAAGAAGAACTCTTAAAGAAGTTTCAATGCTCAGCTGACCGTTTTCGTGAGCGTTTCCGATCTATTCGTCCTGACAAGGGAGAATCATTTCCGTCTTTTTTGATAAGAATGAGTCATTGTTTAGACAGATGGATAGAGCTAACAAAGACAAATAAAACTTTCGAATCACTGCGAGATTTGCTACTTCGAGAGCAACTTTTTCAAAGCGTCAGTAAAGATTTGGCCACTTTTCTTAAGGAAAGACAGTTCGATAGCGTTGACGAAATGTGTCAGATGGCGGATCAGTACTGTATTGCTCATCCGGATAAAGGTGTTGCCCGCAAGGAAAATTCGTCCCTTTTCGAGTCTCACGCGGCATTTCAGATACATTCTGGACAAGGAAACTTTAGAAGAGGAAATCGCGCTTCATTCCAAGGTCCGCACTCTTACACGTCTTTTGGCAACAGACAACGACCTTTCCGTGGTCAAGGCCATGTCGGTTCTGGCGATTTCCGTCAGTACGAATACTCACCACCGGAAAGACTTTTTCCTTTCCGAGGGCGTGGTGAACAACAACCGCGAAGACCCTTTGGTCCAGTTCGTGGGCAAGGTCGAGGTTCACAGACTAATGGTAACCAGTTGTCCGCCAACCAAACCATGCGTTGCCACTTTTGTGAGTGCAAATTCCATTTGAAACGGGACTGTCCTTTCAAAGGAAGTGGAGCAAAGACTGGATTTGTTTCCACTACATGTGAAGAAGGTCTTGTTTTGGCACCAGATCAGTCCATTGATGGTCTTCTTTTGGAGGATTGTGCCATTAATGGTTTACAAGGTTCTGTTTTGCGAGATACAGGTTGCACCACAGCTGGTGTAAGGAAATGTTTTGTTCTACCTGACCAATATCTTGACAGTGTTCAGAAATGCAGATCGTTTGGTGGAAAAATTGAAACTTTTCCACTTGCAAAAATTTCCGTTGATACACCATACTACTCCGGGTCACTTACCGCCTGTGTTATTGAGAATCCAGTTTGCGATTTGATTTTGGGAAATTTACCAGGTGTTGCGACAGTACATGGTGGTGCCGGAGGATCTTTCGTTCCTTGTCTCATCAGTACAAGGTCAAAAGTCGTAGAGCAGGGAAAACCCACAAAACCGCTCACGGTTTCAAAACTAGATGAACTGAAAGTTACACCAGACATTTTGAAGACTATGCAGAGAAGCGACGAGACATTGACGACTGTACTGTCTACTGCAAAGCAGAGTGTCTCTGACAAACCAACGGACAAGCCGACGTACATACTGGACTCTGACATCCTCTACAGGCATGTACCTGGACAAGACAACGAACAGATTGTGGTTCCCAAAGTGAAAATGGCAAATGCTGAAAAGGTATTCCATGTAAACATGCTAAAAAAGTATGTTGAACGTACAAATGTTGCCATTAATGAGTCAATTGAATGGATGTGTCCAGTGTCTGAAACGGATGTGGCTGTTACAGAAATCATTGATTCTGATTTTGTACCTGATGTTACATACAGAGACAGAGCAAAGACTGTGCAAACAACAAATGTGGGATTGTTAACGTCTACCAGTATAGATGATACTGTACATCTGCCCACTCTTTCTGTCAAGGGGGAAACTTATCATGATGTCATTGTGTGTGATGATTTGTCTTTGATTCAGAAAGAACAATTGGAAGGTATTTTGAAGGACTTTCAGGATGTTCTGACTGATACCCCAGGGACAGTGACAGCAATTGAACCCCATACTATTCACTTGAGTACGGAAAACCCAGTCCGAGTCAAACCATACCCCCTCCCATTTGCGAAAAAACAGGTTGTCGAAAGAGAGATTCAAGTCATGCTCGGGTTGAAAGTTATTGAACCGTCCTCGTCACCATACAGCTCACCAGTTGTTTTGGTGGACAAGCCTGATGGCTCGGTGCGGTTTTGCATCGGTTACAGGAAGTTAAACAAAATCACTGTGTTTGATGCAGAACCTATCCCAGACATTGAGGAACTTTGTCAACTCTCAGAAGGAAAATATTTTGTCAAAATAGATTTGACTAAAGGATATTGGCAAATCCCGATGGCTGAAGCAGACAAGGAAAAAACAGCTTTTCAGACACCTTTTGGACTGTTTCAATGGACGAAAATGCCATTTGGATTACAAAACGCCCCAGCTTCTTTTGCCAGAATGATGCGTGCACTAAAACTTCATGAGTGTGGAGCAGTAAGTTTTTTTGATGACATTTTGCTTGCTGCAAAGTCATGGAATGATCTGGAGGAAAACTTGAGAGCTGTTTTTTGTAAACTCCGGAATTTTGGTCTGACGGCTAGACCGTCCAAAATACGTGCTGGATTCCAGACTCTTGAGTTTTTGGGTCATGTCATTTCTGTTGGAAAAATGACACCAGAGGAAAAGAAAGTAGAAAAGATCTTGGCCTTGAAGAGACCCAGTACAAAGAAACAGATCAGATCACTCATTGGATTGTTGTCCTATTACAGAAGATATGTACTGCACTTTGCGTCCTTGACAGCCCCTTTGAGTGACTTGACAAAAGGAACAAAAAACAAAAGTATCGTCTGGTCAGATGAGTGCCAGAAAGCGCTGGAATGTGTTCAAAACATCCTCAATTCATTTCCTGTGTTGCTTTTGCCCTCTCTTTCAGAGGATTTTGTTTTGAGAACTGATGCCAGCTCCAAAGGCATGGGAGCTGTACTGTTGCAGGAAAAGAATGGATTGTTACACCCTGTCCAATATGCAAGTAAAAAGTTCTCTAACACACAAGTCAAATACTCAACAATTGAGAGAGAGTGTCTTGCCATTGTTTGGGCTTGTGAGAAATTTGCCAGATTCCTGACTGGAAGACAGTTTCGGTTACAAACCGACCACAGGCCATTGACGTTTTTGCAGTCGTCCAAGACCAAAAATAGCAGGCTGTTAAGATGGGCTTTGTCATTGCAGGAGTTCAAGTTTGACATTGAGCCATTACCTGGAACTCAGAATATCATGGCAGATTTTCTGTCTCGTGCGTGAGTGCACAGTATCCTTCGTGCTGCTGTAACTGCTGTTTATTTTCATTGTGGACAGATTTTTTATTCTGCTGTTTGTTTTCATTGTGGAAAGACTTGATTGATATTTTGGCAGCGTTATGACTGCTAACGTCAGTCTGAATTGATAAGTATTTGTGACTGATCTTTCTCCAAAATTGCATATGTATTGGCATTGGTGGCTCGTGGTGGGATGCTACTTTGTGAATGGGTACAGAATACTTCATTTGATGTGTTACAAGTGTTTTTTGTTGTTTTTTTCACGTTGGTCCATTGTGAAGAATGAAAAAAGTGTTTAACTTTCGAGTGGATTACTATATTGTATATTTTGCTTGAACAAAGACTTGTCACTTGCCAAATTTTTCTCAAGTGAGTCATGAGGAAATTCTCATTTTGTGATGATGTTGGGACATATGATTATGTGACAACACGCTAGAAAAACTGTTTACATTTTGCTATATATATATGATTGGCATTTGGAATAATCAGTATCATATGTTTTTCGTGTCGCTGTAACTTGTGATTTGTGGTGATGGAGTATGAATTTGTTTTTAAAAAAACTGAACAAAACTGATTGTATTTTTTTTTCCCAAACTAAGATTTTGGAATATGATTTTGGATCTTTATGATGTTCATAAAGGTTAGTTCTATGCATTGATGGAAACTCTTGAATGATAAAAAAATTGATGATTGATGGCTGAAGTTGTATATTAATTAGATATGTATGTGTATTAAAAAAAAAAAATTTTCTTGGCGAAAGTTTTTTTTTCACCCCGGGATGGGGGGTGTCATGTGATGTAGCCTCACATGGCGACATGTGACGTTCCGTCGCGTACGCCCTATTTGTTATAAAGCATTTCCCTAGGTAGGGAAGAGAAAAGGTAAAAGAAACAATAATTTGAATGGCCTGACCAGTGTGATCGGTGTCGCTGGTGGCTATAGACGTAGGGCGATCATTGGTTGAATGGACGGACGTTGTCCATTGGTCAGCAACCATGGGCTGGTAATGCGTAGAGTTAGACGAGTACTCACTGAACGTGTACTCAGAAAGAGCGCAGGAGGGAAAAATAAGGAATAGGAAGGAGATGGCTTGGGGACACTGACCGGACAGGTTGTTTGAAGAACGAGTTCCACCTGCGACTCACCATTACCAGCCCTTCCCAGTGCTGTGGCAGCACCAGTTAGGCAGTCGCACAAATATTTGGGCTACAGTGCTGCGGCAGCACCTAATCGTCTCCAGGGTTGGAGAATCGAGCTGTAGAGGACAACGACTGCACCAGTTGTGAGAAAAGAAAGCATTTGTCATGTTGGCCCATAATGATTTTGTTATTGTCCCCCTGATGAACTCAGTTGATACTACTGTATTTTAAGCCATCTTTTGATTTGTCTTTGAAAATATATACATTGTTTCTCCGGTGAGGAGGAGAAACCGGTAAAAGATATATTTGTGAAGTATTATGTATAATGAGGTGAAATTTGGTCCCAACTAGTGGATCTGTGGAATGATTGTACCTCCACTGGAGAGGAGGAATGAAAAATAATTCCTTGAAAACAAACCAGTTGAATATGATGGAAAATTGATTATTGTTTAGTAAATTATTCCCCGGAGAGGAGGGGGAGAAGAAGAGTATCGTAGTGCGCCTTCTGGTTGTTTGGAGAGAGTGCGTGTGCACGGAGTGAATGCTGAGCTGAGTGCAGGCATGCATGTATGCACAGTATGACAGACACATAAGCACTTTACAGCAGACTCCATGAAAACCTTGTTCAGAGATGTCCCACCTGATGTGATCTTTGAATTTCTGAGGGAGGTTAACATTCTTCATCTGATCTAAGATTTTACGGAAAAAAGATTTTTAACGAAGTTTCTGGCGCGTTTTGTGTATTTTAAAGAGATGTGTGAATATTTTTTTTAATGACTTGAGTTGACTTCAACCCGATGGCAGCTTTGATATGGCCCTTTGCGGTCGGCTGGGCTATAAACAACATTACCTTACCCCACCCTCTCTCTCTCTCTCTCTCTCTCTCACCTCCTTATTGACGGTCGAAAGTACTATCTGGGGGAGGGGGGAACTCTTACAGACTCAAGATAGGGGGGAGGCCAGCCCAACTCGACACCGGTGACATTCTACAGATCTGCACGTGCCAGTAGTGCGAAACGCCAAAAGGGCGAGTGCGAGACAAGTGGTGTGCGAAAACTGTGTTGTGAACCGGTGGACATTATAAACACTGGGCGCGCAAGGGTGGGACGGGGGGCACATGCAAATATGGAAGAAGGATTTATATTGAATGATAATGATCGAAATGTTCCGATTGATGTAAACGTGACTGATTATATTGATACAGGTGAAGCGACTTTATTATGTACCAGTAAAGATATTGGTGAGGGGAACGGAATGAAAGGCAATTACCGAGCGTTGATATGTGATTCGCAGACTGACAGTGACAGTGACCTAGTTGTTGAAAGGGGAACATCTCAAGAGAAAATTGTTGACACAGAAAGAGAGGACAAGGGTGAAAATGATTTGTCGGATGATCGAGTGGAGAGAAATATACTGAGGGTGAAAGGAAAGATTACAGCGAGAATGAAAGTGAGGTACATACTGATGGTGGTTGTGAAGATGATAAGGTTTGTGGTGCTTCATTCTCGTTCTTACACTGGAATGTAAACGGACTCTTGTCTAAAATCAATGATAAAGACTTTACTACTTTTCTGTTGAAATTTGACTTCATATGTCTTGTCGAAACTTTTATAGAGGATTTCTCAAACTTAGTATTTCCAGGTTACACTGTTTTCTGTAAACCGGCACTTAAGTTTACAAAACAAGGAAGACGTTCTGGAGGAGTTATGTGTCTCATTAAAACTGAATTTACATCCTATGTCCATGAAATTAAGACAGACTGCCCCAATACTCTTTTATTTTTGATTGATAAGAACGTGTTTGGCTTTGTGGAAGATGTCTTGTATGTATGTACTTATATTCCACCAGAGGGGTCGCCTCATTACACTTATTTTGATGTTGAAAACGGTATTTTTGAGCTTGAAGAATGTCTTTTTGATTCATTATTCGAGTTTGAGGACGTGCATGTGATCTTGTCAGGCGATTTGAATAGTAGGACTTCTGATATTTCTCCACATATTTTTGATGAAAATAATTCTTATGATCACTTCGATTATAATCATTCTTTTTCTACTAATAGCATGAGAAAGTCTGCAGACTGTGTTCTCAATAATTATGGGAAATGTTTGTTAAATATGTGTACAACCCTTGGACTGTGGATTTTAAATGGCACATGTAATGGTGATACTGATGGTAACTTTACGTACTTATCACAGACAGGATGTAGCGTTAATGATTACTTTCTTCTGTCTAAGGAACTGTTCTTTATCATTGTGTCTTCGTGTGAAATGGTGATTTCAGAGAGAATAGACTCAGATCATTTGCCTATTGAATTACATTTTAGATTTTCAAAAAGACAAAATGGATCGCAAGTTCAACCCGCAGAAATGAACCAGTTCATTGAAAAGTTTGTGTGGAACAAGGATCTAGAATCAGTCTATACTCAGAAAATGCTCTCAGATGAAACACTGTCCGTACTTGATCATGCCACACATTTGATAGATCATGATTTCAACGGTGCTCTGTATATGTTTAATGACTGGATTAAAAAGCAAGCTAGTTGTATGAAGAAATTAATCTGACAAAGTACGATAAAAACAGTGACTGGTATGATAAAGAATGTAGGCTAGGCAAAGTTAAGGCAAAAAGTCTGCTTTCTATATTTAGAAAGACGAGAAGAACAGAAGACAGCGATGCCTATTGCATAGCAAGAAGGGAATATAAACATCTGATAAAAAGGAAAGAAAAACAGTATAACGATATGTTACTAGATAGGCTTATTTCATCAGTAAACAATCAGAGAGAATTTTGGGAAACTGTGCATAAAATATCTTTTAAAAGAAAACATGTTCAAAACACTTTAACAGTTGATGACTGGTTCAAACATTTTAAAGATTTACTTGAATTAGAAGTAACAACAGATGTAACATTTGTAACAAACTCAGCTGAAAATGGCAATGATATCGATGAGGAGGAGGATAGTTCTATAAACCGTCAAATATCAAGAGAAGAAGTTTTGCTAGCTGTAAATAAGTTAAAGAACGGGAAGGCTGCTGGACCAGATGAAATTATTGGTGAGTTGTTGAAGTATGGTGGGGACCGAGTTGTTGACTTTTTTGTAAAGCTTTTTAATACATTGTTTGATAAAGGCGTGTTCCCAGACAACTGGACAAACTCCATTGTTCAACCCTTGTTTAAGAAGGGGGACGTTAACGATCCAAACAATTATAGAGGCATTTCACTGTGTGATACGAGCAGTAAAATTTACAGCACAATTATTAATAACAGATTGCAGGAATGGATAAAAGAACATAATTTGACAGGTGAACATCAAGCAGGATTTAAAAAAGGTTATTCCACAGTTGATCACATGTTTACATTGTTGGCATTCGTACAAAAACAGTTTTGTTTTAATCGTAAATTGTATGTAGCCTTCATTGATTTTGAAAAGGCTTTTGATTCTGTTAAAAGATACTTGTTATGGCCCATCATATTGAAAAATGGCATCAAAGGAAAGATATTTAGGTGTATTTGTAGTATGTATGACAATGTCAAAGCCAGAATTAAATGCGGAAGTAGTGTAACAGATTTCATTAATTGCACCCATGGAGTGAAACAAGGAGACGCCTGCAGCCCTGTATTGTTTTCTTTATTTATCAATGAACTAGCATTAGAGGTGATAAGGGGTGGTAGACATGGTGCAATGTTTACGTCTGAGTGTTTTGAATTGTTTATATTACTTCTTGCTGATGACGTTGCTTTACTCTCTGAGACTGTCATTGGTTTACAAACGCAGATCAACAGTCTTCAACGTGCAGCTACTGCTCTGCAGTTGAAGGTCAATATGGCTAAAAGCAACATAGTTGTATTCAGAAAAGGGGGGCATTTAGCTGCAAGAGAAAAGTGGACATATAATGGGATTAATCTTAAATAAATGTTAGCGAACCGCCCAGAGAACGTTGACAAACGAGTCACAAGACGAAACACAACTAGTTTCGACCTCTTAGGTCTTCATCAGGTGAGACATTAACGAATAAAACAATGAAAATTCACTTAGCTTTGATCGCTTCAGATCACTTCGTAGGGTTCAGAGCAAGGAAGAATGGGATTGTTATGCCGGTTGTGAATGTTTACAAATACTTAGGAATTCATTTTTCAACAAAGTTAAGTTTCGTTGCTGCATGTCGTGATCTCAGTAGCAGAGCAAAAAACGCGTTATTTTGCATTTTGCAAAAGTTATGTAAATTGAAGTGTTATTCTTATTCTTCCTTTTTTAAGTTATTTGACTCACAAGTTCAACCTATTGTTCAATATGGTGCAGAGCTATGGGGACTCGACAATGCAGCAATCCATTGCGAAAAGGTACATTTGTTTGCTGTCAAAAGGTTCTTAGGCGTAGAAAGGCGAACACCTAATGACATGGCGTATGGGGAAACGAACCGATATCCTATTTACATAAACTCAGCTGTAAAATGTGTTAAGTTTTGGCTAAAATTGACGAGAATGGACGAATATAGACTACCTTACAAGGCCTATAGAATGCTTTTTGATTTGGATCTGCGTGATAAGAAAACCTGGGCTTCAAATATTCGCTGTAAACTGTACATGTTTGGATTTGGATATGTATGGCTGAATCAAGGCGTGGAAGGGATTAGCGAGTTTCTAAAAGCTTTCAGGGAAAGGTTAATTTGTTGCAGATGGCAAGACTGGAATTATCATATCAATAACAGTGACAGGTTTAGTGTGTACAGAACCTTCTGCACTGTCCCTGATGTTAAAACGTATTTGTTAGTCAATTTAGACAGACATTTAACATTTAATTTGATCAGATTTAGGCTTGGCATTTCCGAAATTGCAGTACATCATAATCGTTATAGAAAACACAGTGAAAACGACTTAATATGTCCACTTTGTCAAAAAGAGAAAGAAAATGAGATGCATTTTGTTTTATGCTGTCCTGTTCTACATGACTTAAGAGCGCAATACATACCGTCGAAATATTATAACACTCCAAGTCAGTTTAAATTAGTATTGCTCATGACGTGCACACTAGAGAAAACAGTTAGAAATTTGTCAATCTATATTTATAAGGCTTTTAAGCTACGTTCTATTCTCATTTCTTAACATTACTGCTAAGTGTGTTATGAACGATGTCAATGTTTATGAATGCAAGACTGGACAAATGTTTGTGTCTATGCACCCCTACATGAGGGGCAATGGCCTAATCATGATTAAAGTTTCCGTATCCGTATCTCTCTCTCTCTCTCTCTCTCTCTCTCTCTCTCTCTCTCTCTCTCTCTCTCTCTCTCTCTCTCTCTCTGTCTGTCTGTCTCTGTCGCACGCGCGAGCACATGCTCTCAGAGAAATCAGTGAACTTTGGAGAAAAGAACAAATGTTTGACCAAGTTATATCAACATCTAGCTCAAACTGATATTGATGATGAAATTACAGCACCTGAAGTGGATGAAGCAATAGCTAAATGCACGAAATATATTGCACCAGATCCAGTCAAAATATGTTATCCATATATCAAACAGCTCTCAGAAGAAGGCAGAACCAATATCTTCAGTTTTTACCAGGACAGTTTCGATAAAGGCTATGTCCCAAGCGACTGGACACACAGTTACCTAAAAGCTGTACTAAAACCAGAAAAAGATCATCATTGGCTAAATGGCTACTACATGGTAACTATGCAATTATATAGCACGAAAGGTCATGGAACAAGGCACAGCAAGAAAATTCATCAAACACCTTGAAAGTAGACAGATCTTCCCTCAAAATCAAGGAAACTACAGTACAGGTAAAGGCGCACGGGAAAATGCGACTGCTTTTGCCTATGAAGTATATGAAGGATTCCAAAAAGGAAGAAACACTGGCTGGAAGATGCATACAACAAAGTCCAGTTCTCGCTTCCCATGGACCTACTCCTCGACTGTGGAGTCAGCAGGACACTGACACAATGGATTCCAGCAGCACTTCAGGAGCGAACTATTATCCTACGGTTTGGAGATTTAATCTTCGAACTTCGTAAGCTCTCCATTGGATTACTTCAAGGTTCTTCTGTCTCCCCTGTTTTGTGCAATGTTTATACTTAATGCTTTGCAGACCTCAATAGAAACGGAATCGCTTGAATGTTGATACTAGCAGATGATAGTCTGATCTACAAAACATCAAAGTATTTGAGCTCGAAAGCAGTTCAGCAAAAGTTGAACAACATTGCTCAGTGGTGTCAAGAAATGAGATCGTCAATCAACCCTACAAAACTTAAAAAATGATTAAAATACCTCCGCCAAACAACATGGATAAACAAATCATAAGACAGAACACGACACGTTTCGACCACTAAGGTCTTCTTCAGGCAAGATAATCAACACGCAGGACAAAGAAAACGAAAAATGAGCGATCGCTTAGCTTTGTCAAATTCAGTTAAACTTACCCAACAAAGGCCCAGACACTGGATCGCACACTCAACAACAAGACATTAGGACACTTACCCTCACCAGTTTCCTTCAATGAAATACAAACTCAACCAACTGACGATGTACCGTTATGGTATAGGCCTGGATAGAATGATGATTTTTAGAAAACATGTTGAGAGTACTGTTCTTAAATGCAAAAAGGGCCTGTCTGCAATGAAAACAATGGCAGATAAAGGCATTAAACAGTCCTATCTCTACTTACTGTATCACACAATTGTATTCAGTGTGATTGATTACGAATCAGGGCTTAAAACACTGTCCAAGAGCAATCTCCTCAAAATATAAGGAATTCAAAATGAAGCAATGAGACTGATCTTGCGAACTACAAAGGACAAATGAATTGAAAAGGACAAATCAATTGAAACTATGCAATACTTTTTGTACCGTCATTGAATGCGGGTCTAACACAGCTAGAACAAGTAAACGCACGTTTTAGAGTACTTGACAAACCCACGGCATGTGGCAGTCAAGAAAACAAAAGGCATTCGTCTAGGACGTGGAAAATCATAGATAGGACAGGCATCACACAATACACAGCTCGTGTGCCAGTTATCAGATCGCAAGGGAAACGGAGGAATGGGATAAAGCATCCAGAGCACTTGTAACATCTCTACCAAACTGCCATCACACGAGAGCTTAGAAGACACTTTCGAGAATGGCCAGAAGGCAAAACTAATGCAGATTACCAGATGCAGCTCGAAAGAAAATCTGCTTCAAAAAGGGGAAAGAGGAATGGGAAGCCCTGCATGGCATGAAGTAATGTGCAGCCTTCAATCGGAGAGACTCATTTGGATGTATTGCCCAGGACATACAGGTGTCAAAGGAAATGAGAGAGCAGACACACTGGCAGTGAGGCAACAATATGAACTGGATTACAGCTTGGCCGATCTGATGTAAATTTTAAAAGCATTTTAAGGACTCAGCCGAATAACGTAGACAAACGAATCACAGGACAAAACACGACGAGTTTTGACTTCTTACGTCTTCTTCAGGCAAAGTACACAACATTCAGGAAACGAAAATGAACGACCAATCACTTATCTTCATTAACTTCGGCGCAAGATGGGCGTTGAATGAAAACGAGGCAGTCGGGAAGGAAACAATGTAAGTCAAAGTCGCAATAATGATAATAGTAATACTAATAGCAATAATAATAATGATGACAATGAAATATTGAAAAAATAATAAAGAGAGGATTACTACCACTTTTGGTGGTAATATGGCAATAGTACTTGTAGTATAGGAGAAAAGAGAGTAGTTAGAGGGAGCATGGTTGTCGTGGCAAAAGTTAGTGGCGATGACGATGGTGATGATAATGGTAATGATGGTAATATCAATACTAACACTGGTATTAATGATAATAATGCCAACAACAATAGTAACGGTAATGGTTGTGATAGTACTAACAATAAATGCAATGGTACGAAAATATAGTGAAAAATAATATCATTAATAGTAATAATGATAATAGTACTAATACTAATACTAAGGGAAAGAAGGAAGAAAAAGGAGGAGTGGAAGGGGGGTTAGGAAGTCATAACAACAATTATATTGATGATAATAATTTTTTTTTAATATAGGATTGGTAATAATGATAATGATCATAACAATGATAGTAGTGATGAAGATAATGATGATATTAATACTAAGTGAGGTAATACGAATAATAAAGTTGGTAGATTTTGTTTGTTTGGTGTGTGTGTGTTTTTTTAATCATCATATCATTATTATAATTACTATCATCATCATCATCACCATCATCATCACCATCATCATCATCATCATTATCATCATAATAGATGTCTTTGTTGTTGTTGTTATTTCTATCATCATTATCACTGCCATTACGCATATAATAAAATTGTAACAATTCATAAATGTTATGTTTCCCATTATACTTTACAATATTTCTGACTTTCCAACCTACCACTTTTTCAGCCTCCTATAGCATCACTATCAGTACTATAGCGTTTCAAATATGATTGTTATTAAAACTATTAATATGCCTATCATAACTTAATATGCATATTCGATTCCATCCTTTCCATAATTTGTACCCTCCGTCTCCTCTTTGTTCTTTCTGCCCCCCTCCCCCTCCTCCTTTTTCTTCCTCCTTTCCCTTAGTATTAGTACTATTATTATCATTATTGTTAATATTATTTCTCGTTATATTTTGTACCATTGCTTTTATTAGTAGTACTATTATTACCATTACCGTCACTATTGTTGTAGTATCATCATCATTATTACAAATACCAGTGTTAGTATTGATATTACCATCATTTCCATTATCATGACCATCGTTGTCGCCACTAACGCTGTTGCCACGACAACCATGCTTTCTCTAATCACTCTCTTTTCCCCATACTAAAACTGCTATTGCCATATTATCACCGAAAGTGGCAGTAATCTTCTCTTTATTATTTTTTCAATATCTTTGTCATCATCATTATCATTACTGCTATCAGTATTATTATTATTATCATCATTGATACTTCGACTCACATTGTCTCCTTCGTTTTCATTCAACGCCCATCTTGCGCCGAAGTTAATGAAGATAAGTGATTGGTCGTTCATTTTTGTTGTCCTGAATGTTGTGTTTCTTGCCTGAAGAAGACGTAAGAGGTCGAAACGCGTCGTCTTTTGTCTTGTAATTCGTTTGTCTACGTTATTCGGCTGAGTCCTTAAAATGCTTTTAAAATCTGTTTAGATTTCCGCCTGCAGTCGTCTCACTTTGCGACTCGGTCTGTTGTAATAAGAAATCTAAAGAATCCCCTCAACAATCAATATCAAAGCCGCTATACCATAGATCATCTTTTAGAGATCAACATCAAGACAAGAAGTGGCTGCACATCCAGACTTAAAGGAAGAGCCAGAAACATCCCAACCAAACAAATAGTGGAATAATCTGAAGCCAACACTGCGAAGACATCACGAGAATGGGACAGACTCATCCTGGGCCTTTCCAATGTCAGACACAAATGACCCAACACGCGTCAACTGAGGTAAGACTTTGAATTTTTTAGGGGCTCTCAGTTCTTACCGTAAACGTCAGTGACTAGTACATGTGCATCAATGAAGCTATGCAAGTGTACAAAATGGAGAGCGCTTGTTGTTGTCGTTGTTGTTGTTCTTGTTGGTGCTACTGATATATAAAACTAAGTCATCTGCTGAACATTCGTTTCCCACAAATGATCAAATGCACACACACACACACACACACACACACACACACACACACACACACACACACACACACACACACCCCTTGTTGTTCTTGTTGGTGTTACTGATACATAAAACTAAGTCATCTTCTGAACATTCGTTTCCCACAAATGATAAACACACACACACACACACACACACACGCGCGCGCGCGCGCGCGCGCGCGCACGCACGCACACACACGCGCACGTGTGTACACACATAAACATATACACACACGTACGTACCTACACACACACGCACACAGAGAGAGAGAGAGAGAGAGTGTGTGTGTGTGTGTGTGTGTGTGTGTGTGTGTGTGTGTGTGTGTGTGTGTGTTACGGATGCGATTGTGCGTGTGTCTGTCTGTCTGTCTGACTCTCAGAAATTTGGATGAATGTACAATTTAAATTCACAGACACCCACACCATTCGAAACATGGACAGCCAGGCAACAAGTCAACGTTTTTTGTACTCCCAGTTCTTATAGAACAGGGAGTACTTTAGAATGAGAACGAAGAAATGCTCTGTGTGTGTGTGTGTGTGTGTGTGTGTGTGTGTGTGTGTGTGTGGGGATAATGTGTCCCACTCGCTCCAGACAAAACTACTGGGCCGTTCTTTCTGAAAATTTGTAGGTAAGTTCATTATGGGTCAAGGATGATGCCCAATGTGTTATTTTACCATTCCAGCCGTTACTAACGGCCATAACGGCCCATAACTGTTGTCCTTCTTTATGGAATATCTCAGAAACTACTGGGCCGATCTTTCTGAAAATGAGTAGGCATGTTCATTATGGGTCATGGATCATGCCCGATGTGTTATTTTAACCGTTATAGCTGTTACTAACGGCTGTAACGGCCCATAACGGTTTTTCTTCTTTATGGAATATCTTAGAAAGTACTCGGCTGATCTTTCTGAAAATTTGAAGGTATATTCATTATGGGTCACGGATCATGCCCAATGTGTTATTTTTACGAAATAGCCGTTACTAAGGGCCATAACGGCCCATAACGGTTTTTCTTCTTTATGGAATATCTTAGAAAGTACTTGGCCGATCTTTCTGAAAATTTGTAGGTATGTTTATTATGGGTCACGGATGATGCCCGATGTTTTATTTAACCGTTATAGCCGTTAGTAACAGATGATGGCCGATGTTTACCAGAATAGCCGTTACTAACGGCTATAACGGGCCAAAACGGTTTTCCTCTTTATGCAATATCTCACGCGTATTAAAGATAAACTGGGAGTATGTTTATGAGCTTTGCATCTTGTCTTTTTTTATGCTGCCCGAGCCATCAACACACAAATTAACACAAAAACACAACAATATCAATAGAGTGTACGCCGTAACGCCAGGCGTACAACACGTGAGGCATATATATGTCAATCTATTTCTTTTGGCCCAAACCCGGGCGTAGTGGCAGATCGGGTTACTGTCGACTCCCTCGTCGACCTCTCCACACCCTCAGCAGGGGGAGACAGGGGTAGACTCCGGCTACGCCCAGACCCTCTAGCAGTGGCAGCCAGTTCCCGGTCACACCAGGACAATGACTCTGCCTGGGGGAACTGATAACTACCTTGATTATCTAGCCTACTATAACATGACTATTATTCGTCATGGTTATTAATCATATTCATAACCAACAGTTACTTTATATTTCACCAGGATTTCAACAGGATTTCCACATAGACCTTTTCGAAATCATGCTTTACACATTGGGGAAAAGGATTTCCACACAGACCTTTCTACGATAAACCAAGAATATAATCCTTGCATATAAGAAACGATTTCCTTTCATCTCTTTCATCAAGATAAGAATGTTTTTATCATTTCACATAATCACTACATCTCAGAAAATTATTCATTAGTAACAGTAACAGCCCTTAGATACATATCAAGGAATCATTTGCACACACTCTTGTTTATCAACACATAGATATTCATTATTCATATCAAAGGATGGTTTAAATACTTATCAATAGATGAATACATATAGTTTCCAATGAATACATATAGTTTCGTGCAATACATGATAGTTTCCATGGCTCACTTCCGGAGCTTACTATCATTTGTATCATTATCATACATTAGCCAAATAAACAAAAACTGTTTTGCATCATAACGCCATGAACTAGCTAAGCCACCTCCTTTTCCGATCACTCATCAACAACATTTTTTTTTCCTTTCTATTCATACTTTCTAAAAAAAAAAAAAAAAAAAAAAATTTCCTCCTATCATCCTATCAAGTCACAAGATATCCAAAAAAAAACAAAACAAATATTTTCATTCTTTAAATAATCTTTACTAGGCGCTGAGAAAGAGTTACAGTCGCCTATAGGAGGGGAGAACGATTTCGGATTGAGATTTCAAATGGCTGATAATGAAATGCCTGACTGCCACAGCAACTCGTCTGGAGTCCCTCTTCGGCCACTGGGAAGTTGCACTGCCGGAACTGCTGTAGAGACTGCCTGATCGTTTCAGCTCACCTGGCTTATACAGGGCGCAGGTGAGCAGCAGTCAGGTAAACTAACCAACCAGTTTTCTGGTGAAGATGTTCCGGCCAACATGGTTGTAAAAAAATTTGTAACCGGACAAAAAATGGTCAGAGAGTCAGAGAGTGGAGCACTCAAAGTAGAAAAACTTGGAACATATCTCCTGTAGAAGCTAAGTAAACCTAACAAAGATATGACTTGCTTTTTGGTAGTAGGAGTGGAAATGTTCAGGATCTTATCGATATTTTTCTGCTCAGGGCGCATAGTACCACCTCCAACGATATGGCCGAGAAATTCCAGAGAATGGAAGCCTGCCTCGATCTTCGAGGGACGAGCTGTGAGGTTGAAAGACCTCAGACACAAAAGGACGCCCTTCACATGATGAAGATATGCATCCCATGATACACTATGCACAAGAATGTCATCAAAGAAACGGACAGCAGAGAACTGATCCAAAGTCAGCATACGCATCATGTGTGCAAAAACTGCAGGTGCCGACACAAGACCAAAAGGTATCCTAACAAACTGAAAAAGACCCATATGCATTGTAAAAGCTGTCTTCGGTCGATCTCGGGCTTAACAACTATCAGCCAATATCTTCGTAACAAACTGAGCGTCAGCTACCCTTGCAAACAAACTTTCCACTTCAGGGTATGGGCTCAGCATCGAAGACGGTCATCTTATTCAAAGATCGAAAATCGATACAAAAACGACATGTACCATTTTTCTTCCTGACTAACACAACTGGGGAAGCATAGGGACACACTTGTCTGCAGAGGAATACTTAGTAGAAGACAAGGGCAATAACTTCTGGCCGCCTACCGGTCGCAGAGGAAAGGCGAGAGTAAAGGGATGGAGATGGCCGCAGTTAGAGTAAACAGCACACTGCAGCCTACAGCTGCCAGCTTCCCACAAGCTTTCCTCCCTACGCGTAATGTGATACTAGCTGTCTGGCTGATAGTGTGTCGGAAATAGGGTGCTGGGTTTCTTCATTAATACTTTGCGCCAGAATGCAACGAACTGTGGTCGATTGATGTCACTGGATTGTGGGGTCTTTGACTGACAGAACGATACCAAACACGAATGGGTCTTCTTCCATACGCATTGCTGGCAAGCAACACAAAGATTTGAAAAAAAAAAAATTGAAACAGACTAACAAACACTCAAAAAATGAAATGAAAGTTCAACTCAGTGGAGAGCATGCGTCGTCCTTTAAATCACGCTCAAACGCAGACATATTGGATATGCATATCTTTCCTTTACAACTGACAGAAAATTATTCGTGGTATGCCTACCTGACAGCTGGTACAGGGCCCAAATAAACAGTCACTGTCGGCACTGGTCAGCTTCACTGGGAACATGGCGGCGGTTTCCCCAGCACGGCCTAGGCACGGCATGTTTTGCTTGTTTATCTGCGTGCTCTACATGCTTGTGAAGCATGCTGATACTGATTATATCACAGCCACACCATGCTTTTAGTAAAGCAAGATTTTAGCATGCTACACATGTCAGATGTCAGTTATAAACAATGAAATGCTTCCTACCTGACCTTGTACTTTCACCCGTTCCAATCATTTGAAACTGATGTCACATGTACACACACCAATGCAAAATGTCGCATTTTCATCTTCATAGTGAGCCTACTCACGACTGGAGAGAGAGAGAGAGAGACAGAGAAGAGAGAGAGAGGAGCACACATACACACACAAACACACACACACATACACACACACACTGATTGACTGACTGAAACCAATTTATTGTCAGATTAACTCATGGTTCTACTGACAAAAACACACACACACACAGCACACACACACACACACACACACACACACACACACACACACACACACACGTGCGCGCGCGCACACACACACACATATTGACAGAAACCCACACACCAACAACAGCGGTATATAAACAGATGGATAACACATACGTGTTGTGTTCACTGAAGTTGTATGAAAACGCCTCCACCATTGTTGGCGCTACAAACACGCACACACCTACAAAAGGTCGGAATGAAGTAGGCCTACACGTCAGCAACAAGACTAGCCAATGCAGGGTTGGTCACACACACCACACCCACACACACACACACACACACACACACACACACACACACATGAGAGAGAGAGAGAGAGCACTAGGTATTACAGCTTACTCTATCATTAAAACACTCGTGGGTACTCACTTGCACACTCTTACTCTTATGTATGCACAGAGAGAGGGAGATAGCAACAACAACAACAGCAACACACACACACACACACACACACACACACACACACGCACACGCACGCACGCAAGCACGCACGCACGCACATACGAGAGAGAGAGAGAGAGAGAGAGAGAGAGAGAGAGAGGAAAATAAGCGTTTGGTGGAGTGTAAGTCTCAGCACTGCAGCGATGAATCACACTGTTGCCACACAGAGCCGCCTGGCAAGTCACCAGCACTGGCACTCCTCTCCGCCGGCAACTGATGAAAACAAATGTGCATAAACAACACCCACGACAAAAAAAACACTTAAGAACGCGGTATGAACTGAAGTTATATCAAATGGCACAAAGAAGAATCACAACACACAAATCACACACAGAGTTAATTATATCCAGTTATGGAGTTAAGAATAATAATGCATTAATCACAAGAGAAAACTTCAGCACAAAAAATCACGCAGAACTCAAAGTCTGCAGCTGCTAAACACGCGCGTGGTGTGCGCCCGCTGCCAGCGCTCATCACAGCGGTGAAGGTCACGCACAGCCCGAGTTCAGTGCCGGGGCAAGCAAGAAACTAAACAGAACGATTTTCATCTGGGCCGGAAGGCTGTGAAGGCTCAATGATACCGAGTTCCAACATGATGACAACTTCTCTTTCAACAACCTCTCTGGCAGAGAAGGGGATGTCGTAACACCTTTTCCTAACTGGAACATCCGTTGTAAGTGGAATCTCTAGTAGTATGTCACCTGAGAAGGAACCTGGTTTCGGAGTTAGAGTATCCTGAAAATCGTCAAAGATTGTACATAACTCCTTCGCATTGCTGTCAGACAAAGTGCAATCAAATTGTACTGCATGAATATCTTAATCTGGCATAGAAGATGCCATGGGGACAGCTAAGGTAGGATAGGTAGCGTGTCATTACAGTCTTGGACAACACCTACTGTGTATGCAACCTCGGGAACATGAGAATCTGGAGAGGGGTTCAAAAAAGGCACAACTCCTGGAGAACACTTCAAAGAAACCTCCTTTTGGCCAGAACTCAGAGGCACTATGTCTGACCATGGTACTGAATTGCCCTGTGAAGTGACTGTCAACATAACCTGAGAAACCGACCTAGCGGGACGGCAAATGTACTTTTTCAGCATATTTGCATGAAAAACCTTTTCTTTGCCTTTAATAAGGACTTTATAGTCAGAGTGCAGGACCTTGGTAACCGGAAATGGTCCTGACCAACTGGCTAGTAACTTGTTTGAGTCAGTGGGTTGAAGAACAAGAACTTCGTCATCAACCTGGAAACGACGTTCCCTAGCCTTGCGATCAAATTACTTCTTACCCCTGGAAGCTGAATCGAGAGAATGGTCCATAGCTAACTTGCATGAGTCAGCAATGACATTCTTGAGTTGGAACAAGTAAGCATAAAGGGGTTTGGCCTCAGTATCCTGACTATCCAACTGGGTCCACGACTCCTGTAATAGAGTGATAGGGCCACGAACTTGGCGACCGAACAACAGCTGAAAGGGAGAGAAGCCTGTGCTCTCTGAGGGCAACTCTCTGCACGCGAATAATAGTGCAGGGAGATATCGATGCCACGCCTTTGGGTAGGAACAGACAGTTTTTTTTTAGCATCGACTTCAGAGTGCCATGAAATCGTTCAACATGTCCATTTGCCTGGGGATGATATGGTGATGTGCTAATGCCTTTAGTACCACACAACACATGACACTGTCTCATAACATCAGAGTTAAATTGAGTATCATGATCTGAAAGAATCTCCTTTGGAAAACCTAAACGGGAGAAGATCCCCAATAGTGCTTCTGCCACAGCAACAGAAGAGATGTCCTTCAAGGGAACAGCCCCCGGAAAACAGGTGGCAATGTCAATCAAGGTCAATATATATCGATGACCTTGCTCCAAAGGAGACAGCAGACCAACAAGGTCAACAGCCACACAGTCAAATGGAGTGCTGATGAATGGAACAGAAGAAAGGGGTACTGGACAAACTCTACCTTTAGGTACTGTCTTCTGACAAACATCACATGAAGCAACATACTTGGCCACATCTACGGTTACTCCAGGCCAAAAGAACTTATTGAGGACACTAGATAGAGTTCGGTGAGAAGTTAGTTAATTAGTTAGTGTTTATAGGGTCCAGCGGACTACTAGGAGCCAAATCAGGACCTCAGCTATCATATCTAAGTCTCTAGATACAAATACCCACACTAGTATTAACACATCGCTTAAAATTTATGAGGACAAAAGCACAATTATCTGTTCAACTCCGACGACACCTGTATACATTATTAAAACACTATATTTTATAAAATAAGTTTACCTCTTTCAAAAAAGAAAAAATAAGATCTACTGAAATCTCACGAAAAAGAACTGATAAATCTCTGGTGGAAAAGAACTTCTCTCTGATACACATCAAATCAGCACATTCTGTCAAAAAATGATTAACACTGAACAAGCTGTCACACGCAACACACCATGGGGGGTCTTCCCTTCTGAGTATCCAACTGTGCGTTATATAGCTGTGCCCAATATGTAACCGTGACAAAACCGATTCCTCTTTATGGTTACGTACCACCGATGGGAAAGGATTGGTTAAATCTGGGCAAATTTTAAACAATTTATTATGAATTTGATTACACCATTCACTCTGCCACAGTTCACGACAATACAAACTAGATTTATGACGTAGATCAGAGTGAGGAACAAACTGCATAGGCCTCCTGGAAAGACTTGCACCGAGAGCTTGTTTGGCTGCTTTGTCCACCACTGAGTTACCAAAGATTCCCATGTGGCTGGGGACCCACAAGAAAACTATATGCTTTCCCGAAGAGACAAGCTGAGTATGAAGATCATGAATATCAGCCAAAACTGGATGTGAAACTTCTCTTGTCGATAAAGCCGACAATGCCGACAATGAATCCGATAAAATAAGGAAATCATTCTGATCTGACCTGGACACCGCACTGAGGGCCAGATTTAAAGCCTTCAGTTCAGCAGTATAAACAGACGACCAATCCCGCAATCTTAACAAAGTAGGCTCCTGAAAATTGTTATCACACACAATGGCAGCTGCAGCCCTCTCACCTTTTTTAGAACCATCTGTAAAAATCTTGATAAAATCTTTATAAAGTTCACATTGCCCAAGATAAAGTTGTGTATATGCAGCACTCGAGGTGACCTCCTTTCGAAATTGAGTTAAATATAAATTAATCTCTGGATTGGCGACTTTCCAGGGAGGTACATCAGTCTGTAATGGACCGTCATCAACAGCATCAAGGTCAATGCCAGCTGCCCCGAAGTGGGGCAAAATACGAATACCCAGTGGAGGAATCTCATTTGGCTTTAGATCATATTTGGCTCTAAAAGGCGGGTTCATGACAATATCATAGGCAGGGTTTTCTGGATTAGCCCTCAGTTTCAGATAGTAATTCATGGAAAGACACAACCTCCTTAGCTCCAGAGGGGGTTCACCAGATTCAACATACAAACTCTCTTTTGGAGATGTGCGAAGTGCTCCCAGAGCAATCCGCAGTCCTTGATGATGAATTGGATCAAGAGCTTTGAGGTAAGATTTTCGTGCAGAACCATATACCACACACCCATAATCTAGCTTTGGTCTCACCAAAGCCCGATACAATCGCAACAAAGTTCGCTTGTCTGCACCCCAATCAGTGTGACTAATAACCTTCAAAACATTCAAACCTGACTGGCAAGATTGTTTAATGTACTTAATGTGAGGCAAAAAAGAAAGCTTATCAAAAATAACCCCCAAAAATTTCACTTGTTTGGAAACTTTAATTACCTGACCATTGAGACTGATAGCTGGTTCTAAGACCTGAGATCTTTTCCTATGGAAATGAATACACTCTGTTTTAGTAGCTGAAAACTTAAATCCATTTTCAGTAACCCACTGCTGAACACGATTAACACACAACTGAAGTTGACGCTCAGCTGCAGCCAAAGTTTTCCCCTTGGCAGAGATGGAGAAGTCATCACCAAATAATGACTTATCAATTCCAGACTTTACTGACTGGACGATGTTATTAATCTTGAGATTGAACAGAAGTGGAGAAAGGATGCTACCCTGAGGGACACCCATCTCCTGCTCAAAAGGATCCGAAAAGGTCGAATGAAGTCTAACACTGAAATGCCTGTTAGACAAAAAATTAGCAATAAACATTGGTAAATTACCTTTGAAATCAAGTGCTTCAAGTCCTGAAGAATTCCATGCCTCCATGTTGTGTCATAAGCTTTTTCTAAATCAAAAAGAATAGAAACTACATGTTCTCCATTAATCAAAGCATTCCTGATAAAAGACTCATATCGAACCAGAGTTCGGTGAGAACCACAATGACCTGACAGAATGAGATCATGTGCTACAGACAGCACTGTAGGTTGGAGGTTCATGGGAACAACAACCTGATTAAAAGGAATGTCATTTTTGATGAAATGCCTGTACAAGACGCCGTCTGACAAATAGTAATAGAGGTGGTTGTACCTGACTTCTTTACCTCACCAGAAAATGCCAACTGAAAACATGACTTTAAAGACCCATTATCCCTTTGTTTCTGAATCAGATCAGAACGTGAAATGTTCAGATAATCAGGGATCTGACATAAAGGCTTCTTGTCCACGACATGTTTAGCTCTAGCCCTCGTAACGGCAGCCAAAGAGAAGGGTTCGTCAGTCACATCACTGGATTCACTGCTTTCACAAACACAAGGAACGTTACCCACAATGAGATCTGCGACAGGGCTTTCTAGGACACAACAGGTTAAGTTGCCCTCAAAGCAGGGACAACTGACAGAAACTGTAGCCAGTGGGAATTCATCCACATGGCCACCAAAAGAAACACATTTCACTGTAGTACCTAGCATCTGGCTATCAGAAACCAATCTCTTGCGGACACCACAGATGGTAGCACCAGTATCGCGCAGTACAGAACTTAGAGTGCCATTGACAGAACCAGACTCCAAGTGTAATTTCCCTGTGAATTCTCCCGCACCTAAACAAGCGAAAGGAGTACGAATAATAGAACAAGCAGCTGTAGAGAGTTTGTTAGTTGACTTGTCGACGACAGTTGAGTTGCCAAACACAAAGGGACACCTATCTGGGTGGCTGATGGTGCAAACTTTACAAGGGTTTCTACCCGACTTCCGCGTACATTTAGAAGCCATATGTCCTGTCTTCTTACACAAAAAGCAGACAATATTGGTAGACTGATCCCATGTATTTCCTGAGGAAATGTTGTTGCCAGAATAGTGACGAGCACCACGACCACGGTAACAGTTACACTGAAAAAAATGGCACGACTAGCTGAGGTACTAGGATTCTGGACAATGAGGAGCAGAATACCTACGACCTCTATCTGACTGACCACGGAATGGGGTTCTATCCTACTGTACCGAAGTTACATAGGCAACGGAAGCAAAAAAAAAATTTACATCAGCCTTTGTGGAAAGGAGCTTAGTGGGATGGGCACGCCTGTATGACTCAACAGACTTAATCATACCGTCAAACGTCTTTTCATCTTTTTCACAAAGAAAAGTAGCTAAATCCTTTGAGACACACTCGAGAAACTGCTGTCTTAGAATAAGATCCACAACACCTTCAAAAGATTTCTCAATCTTGAACAAAATCCAACGATCAAATAGACGTGTAAGCTCAACTGAAAACGTTTCAAAGGGTTCATTTTGCGCTGGGTTTAGCCTCACGAAAACGTTTACGAAAGCCATCTGGAGTACATTGAAATTTCTTTAACAAACTCTCCTTCAGAAGCTCGTAAGAAACCACGTTATTTTCTGCAAGACTGTGATAAAGAGTTAGGGCCGAACCTTCACGTAATGCAGACAGGTAAGCAACCCATAAATCTTCTGACCAGCCCAGAGAATGGGCATAGGTTTCAAAGCGGAAAAGATAGCTATCAATATCATCTGTCCTTTCTTTAAAGGGAGGTAATTTCGGAAAGGTAGGACGAGGGGCGTTAGACCTGGGTACGCTAGCACTCTGATTTTCACTGTCCTGACCAGAAATTACACTTTGGCGATAAACTTGTAACTCTATTCTTTTAGTTTCCTCTATCTCTTGTGCTCTTTTAGTTTCCTCTATCTCTTGTGCTCTTTTAGTTTCCTCTTGCATTTGTACCTCCTTCAAATGAAATTCTTTCACCCGCATTCTTTCCTCCCTATCCATATCTTGGGCAATGCATTTATCAACATAATCTAATAAAACCTGTCCTTCAAGACCGAATGCTTTACCACGTTGTAAGTATTTAGTGAAAATTTTATCTTCGTCCACAGAGGTCATACTGAAAAACTAAGTCAGTGGACCAAATACAATCAAAAGGAGTTTAAACACTATGTCCACTGGAATATATTTCAAAGAGGGCTGTTGTTGTTGTTGTTGTTTTTTAGTTTTCACACAAACATTTATATCTATCACACTTTAAAAATATTGACTATTATTCAGACCCAACGACACGACAGTAATAACTAATAAACAGAAGTTTAGGGGTATGGAAAACGCAATTAGCAATCAATGATAAGTAATAAACAAAGGCATCAATCAATAATGCCATTAACGAATAGACATATGCAGAAATCAATCAACAATAAATAAACATATGCATAAATCAATCAGTGATAGTAATAATCAATAAACGTATGCATATATCAATGAATAATAGAAATAATCAATCAATACAATATTGTTTTTCTTTTCTTTTTGCAAAATTATTTTTTAAAATGGCCCAGGCAGCCAGCCATACACACATTCATTCAAGAGAAAGGATCCTAAGAACGCTATAGGAGCAACGCAATCCCCAAGAATAGGCAGTAACAGACACAATGAGGAGAGGTAACAAAAGATAATCAAACTAAAGCACACAAAGGAGAAAAAGAACTAGGCCCTCGTATCTCCAGAAACTATACAAAGGAGATACCCCATTACGCTGGAGACGGGAAATCAATTAAATACAATCAGTCATACAACAACACAACACAACAGAAACATCTCAATAGAAAAGTCTGTAAACGTGTCCTATTCTTAATAACTGGGGAACGCTACAGCGGTACAAAAACAAATCCTAATCCTAAAACAATTTAGAAGGTAAAAGCCGATAGTTTTCTACGGGGTCACCAGATGTTACGGATGCGTTTGTGCGTGTGTCTGTCTGTCTGACTCTCAGATATTCGGATGACAAGTCAACGTTTTCTTTTTTTTTATGTTGCCCGAGCCATCAACACACAAATACACACAAAATCGCAACAATATAAATAGAGCGTACGCCGTAACACCAGGCGTACAACACATGAGGCATATACATGTCAATCTATTTCTTTTGGTCACATCCCGCCCAACACGACGTCACAAGTCTTCGCGAAGAACACTGTAGAGGAAGTTCTCTCCTGGGACTCACACAGTCAGGAGGAGCAGCTCGCAGAGTCCCCACAGAACCGAAGCGACGGCTCTGTCCACAACAGGAGCAACGGCTCCAACACAGCAAGAGCTGCGGCTCACACACAAACAAGAAGTTGACACCACAAAACCGACAGCCCTGGTACAGCAGAAACGACGGCTCTGGTACGACTGGCCCAACAGGTCGCTGGTTCAAATACCTCAAGAGCGGCGGCTCTGGCTTGGAAGCAGTGGCGGCTCTGGCACAACTGGCACGTCGGGTTACTGTCGACTCCCACGTCGACCTCTCCACACCCCAGCAGGGTGGAGATAGGGCTACGCCCCAGACCCGGGCGCAGTGGTAGGTCGGGTTACTGTCGACTCCCTCGTCGACCTCTCCACACCCTCAGCAGATGGAGACAGGGTAGACTCCAGCTACGCCCAGACCCTCTAGCAGTGGCAGCCAGTTCCCGGTCACACCAGGACAATGACTCTGCCTGGGGGAACTGATAACTACCTTGATTATCTAGCCTACTATAACATGGCTATTACTTCGTCATGGTTATTAATCATATTCATAACCAACAGTTACTTTATATTTCACCAGGATTTCAACAGGATTTCCACATAGACCTTTTCGAAATCATGCTTTACACATTGGGGGAAAAGGATTTCCACACAGACCTTTCTACGATAAACCAAGAATATAATCCTTGCATATAAGAAACGATTTCCTTTCATCTCTTTCATCAAGATAAGAATGTTTTTATCATTTCACATAATCACTACATCTCAGAAAATTATTCATTAGTAACAGTAACAGCCCTTAGATACATATCAAGGAATCATTTGCACACACTCTTGTTTATCAACACATAGATATTCATTATTCATATCAAAGGATGGTTTAAATACTTATCAATAGATGAATACATATAGTTTCCAATGAATACATATAGTTTCGTGCAATACATGATGGTTTCCATGGCTCACTTCCGGAGCTTACTATCATTTGTATCATTATCATACATTAGCCAAATAAACAAAAACTGTTTTGCATCATAACGCCATGAACTAGCTAAGCCACCTCCTTTTCCGATCACTCATCAACAACATTTTTTTTCCTTTCTATTCATACTTTCTAAAAACAATTTCCTCCTATCACCCTATCAAGTCACAAGATATACCAAAAAACAACAAATATTTTTATTCTTTTAATAATCTTTACAAGTCGCTGAGAAAGTCACAGCCGCCTATAGGAGGGGAGAACGATTTCGGATTGAGATTTCAAATGGCTAATAATGAAATACCTGACTGCCACAGCAACTCGTCTGGAGTCCCTCTTCGGCCACTGGGAAGTTGCACTGCCGGAACTGCTGTAGAGACTGCCTGATCGTTTCAGCTTATACAGAGCGCAGATGAGCAGCAGTCAGGTAAACTTACCAACCGGTTTTCTGGTGAACATGTTCCGGTCAACGTGATTGTAAAAAAATTGTGACCGGACAAAAAACGGTCCGTCACAGAGAGAGAGAGAGAGGAGAAGAAATATCAATTACAATAATAAAGAATTGAAACAGACAAAAACACGAAATAATGCACTCGAAGAAATCCAAAACTTCAAATAATCGAAACGCTGAAAACATTTCGTAACTATCAATATCAATTTTGTACACATTTCAGTTAACATTCTGATTTAATTGTTACGGCAGCTTCAGTTTAATTCATGTTGCTTACAGCCCAGCCGATCGCAAAGGGCCATATCGGGGCTGTCATCTAATTGAAGTCAACTCTCAAAACAGATTTCTAAAAATGCCATACACACAAAACTCATTAAACCAGATTTCCTGAAAAAAAAAACAAGCCGCACAACCAGACCTTGAAAAATGAGAGAGAGAGAGAGAGAGAGAGAGAGAGAGAGAGAGAGAGAGAGAGAGAGAGAGAGAGAGAGAGAGAGGAGAGAGAGAGAGCGGGAGAGAGAATAATCTGTAAATAGTATTTCAGGATCTGCGGTAATTTCCGCCAACTTGTTTTTCAATACTTTTCAACGTATCATTTTTTTTCTCTCACTAAGATTCAGTACATGTAAAAATGAGGCACTAGACCTCGCCCTTATTTGTATCACAGCTCTCTTTTGTTTCGTTTAGTTTTTCGAAAACACAAGTGGTACGTTCAGTCCAGGTAATTATAAATAGAAACAAAAGGCATACTGCATTTACAAATACATGGACATTCCTTTCAAAACAGGTGCTATGCAATTTAATGCCCGGATTTTGTTTAAGCTAAAAGAATTCACTCCCAGTATGAGAGACGCCAAACATAGTAGGAAGTACGAGGTACATGGAAACCGGAAACTCAGTTCCATGTTTTGCCATGTCCCTATTGAATTCCATTGCACAGTATCATGGTCAAGACACAGGAAAGTCGTGACTACCATCTTGATGGTCAGAATCAGATGTCTGGCCGATATATTGAAAACGTCCTTTTACCTTCGTGCCAACAGATTAAGCGATCTCAACCATCCACCTATTAGGGTGCCAAGAAACATAACTAATTGAACGGCTGAAAAACATGTATGCTCTACGCCGACCCACCCAAGATATGTCTGTCAGCAATATTGATTGCAGAGCACTAACAGGATATAATTTCGATTTATTTAGATATGTAATTATCTGATTTGGTTATTTCGGTTTCACTCCTTGTCAAAACAGCATATTTCTTTCTGCTGACGTAGATTCAGTCATAGATTTCAAAGTGTACCTGAGTACATGAGTGTACATGAGTTCAAAACACGCATTGAATTCAGATATGTCAGCTGAGCTGAAACATGTTCAACTGCACAGCATCAATTCAGAATTGAAATTCGGTAAGACAGAGGTGGCACACAATACAATTATGTATGCAGGCTTGAGTATCTGCGAGTGTGCGTTTTAGAGTGGGAGCTTTGTAGTTTACGGCAACGTGTGCGTGCCGTCTTACTTCGGGGCGGAGACGTGTTGGTGATCTGGGTTTCCTCCATTTGTTCCCCATACCTGGAATGAGTGTGTCACCGAGGCCTCAGTGTCTATAGAATCGCTGGGATAATATACGGCGGGACAAGCTAACGACAGTCGCCTTCCAGGGATGATCTCTCTATTCAACCAGGCTCCGATCGTTCTCGTCAATAGAAGATTTAGCAGGCGGTTACCTGTGTATACTAGGTCAGAACCGGCAGCACTGAACATCACACAAGTAATTCATCAGCGCTGTACCGTCGCCTCTGGCGGGTGGCCACATCGCAAAATAATTATTAATAGCTCCCTGTGGATTGCTGGCTCTTGGGTTAGGAGACAAAACGCTTGATTGTGGCTGTGCCTATCAGAAATAGAGATGTGGTAGAAAACCGCAGATCTCAGAGCTGCTATGGGACCACAGACAACTAGGCAGCAACAAAAAAGACTTTCTCTTCACCGATCAACCCATGAAATTTAACATCTGGCGTCTAACGCTTATGTTGTGAGATAGTGTCAGAACGAACAGACAACGCATAGAGATGAACCAGGGGGTTATCCGTACAGAATAAAATGACATAGCTCAAAACAGAAGGAGGGGCAGGGTTGGGGGAGGGCTTAAAGAAGTATAATCACATTTAAAAGATGTAAAGCAGTTCGTTAAAAACTAAGCGGATAGAAAATCAAACAGGGAAATTAATGCTTGATGAGTGAAACGAAAAAAAATGAATCAGGGAGAACAGACCTTAAATAATAAAATGACAGAGCATAAAACAAGGAGAATGGTTCTACGAGAAGTATAAGGAGATGGAATGAAACAGGGACAGCAATTATTGAAGAAGTAAAGTGACGGGGAAAATGGAACAGTGATTGTGGTCCTTGAAGACCGAAATGACACGGTTTGAAACACAGAGGGTGGTTTGAGAAAAAGTGCTAGGATACTAAAAATGAAACGCAAAGAATGGTTACTGAATAATGAAACTGCATGAGATAGGGGAACGATCCCTAAAGAAGAGAAAGGCTGGTTATGAAAGATAAAGAGTGTTCCCCGAAGAATGAGATAACCTAGCATGAAACAGAGAAAGTGGCTCATGAAGAATTAAAGGGACAAAAATTTAAACTATGAAAGTTGCCCTTGAAATATGCTACAACATAGCTTAAAACAAGGAGACCAGACCTTGAAGAGAAATATGACAAAACATGAAACATGGAGAGTAGTAGTAATCCTTACCGAGATAAAACAGAAGAAAACAAAATGTTGAAAGTAGTCTTTGAAGAATTGAACGACAGCACGAAACATGGAGAGTAATAGTAATCCTCACCGAGATAAAACAGACACAACACAAAATGTTGAAAGTAGCCTTTAAAGAATTAGACATCAGCATGAAACACGCTGCGTGTGGTCATTGAAGAAATATGAGGACAGGGGATGAAACGGGGAAAGATTCCTTGAAAGATGTAAAATGATTTCAGAAAATGAAACAGGGATGCTGGTCCTCGAAATGACGCAGCATGAAACACGGAGAGTTTTCCTTGAAGAAGTATACGTACATGTAATGAGAGTGAGGATTATCTTTGGAGAAAGTAACCAGCAGAAACTAAAAGCAACCGTTCCCCCGTGACACCGTTTGCTATAGGTCTACCGTTCCCCGTGACACCGTTTGCTAAGGTCTACCGTTCCCCCGTGACACCGTTTGCTATAGGTCTACCGTTCCCCCGTGACACCGTTTGCTATAGGTCTACCGTTCCCCCGTGACACCGTTTGCTAAGGTCTACCGTTCCCCCGTGACACCGTTTGCTATAGGTCTACCGTTCCCCCGTGACACCGTTTGCTATAGGTCTACCGTTCCCCCGTGACACCGTTTGCTAAGGTCTACCGTTCCCCGTGACACCGTTTGCTAAGGTCTACCGTTCCCCCGTGACACCGTTTGCTATAGGTCTACCGTTCCCCCGTGACACCGTTTGCTAAGGTCTACCGTTCCCCCGTGACACCGTTTGCTATAGGTCTACCGTTCCCCCGTGACACCGTTTGCTATAGGTCTACCGTTCCCCGTGACACCGTTTGCTATAGGTCTACCGTTCCCCCGTGACACCGTTTGCTATAGGTACCGTTCCCCCGTGACACCGTTTGCTATAGGTCTCAGGACCCAGCGTGTGTCACCGCAAACAAAGCTTTCTGGCCATGTATCAGAAAAGACACTACTGAACACAGCTGAAATATGACTCAGCTGATAAGCAGCGCAGTGCCTCCTAAGATCTTATGTTGATGGCTCTCCTGTGGACTGCCCAGCACTGAAGCCGCAAGAAGACGGACCTGGATATAATTGTGTGCATTGGAGGGGAAGCAGACAGCAGATTAAATAATGAAAATGAAAAGGGCACACGAGAGAGTGCAGACCCCCACAAAGGTTTCGGACCCACCCTTTCCTGATACAGGAAGTAATGACTGGTACGGATTGAAATAATTAGCTCCCATGTACTTTTTAATGGGACACGGAAAAGAAATTCTTACGAGATTTTTCATATTCCATGAACTTTTACACATAATCAATTTATAACAATATCTTCACAGTGTGGCATATATGCCATGGAAAATGCCAATAATGTGTCTGCTGAAGAGTTCCCACACAGGAAACAAAAGTCGACTCTAAACGCACGTAAACAGTACGGTTCAAAATACAGAACTCCATTGATTCCATTGCTGTCTGTAAACGATAAAACATTTACACAGTGACGTCATCTTTTTCATCCCCTTTCCCCTTTTCTCCCTTTTCCTTCCGTCTCCATCCTTTTCAGATCCTGTTAACCCAGTTAAAATCATTTCCATGGTGGGTGAGATCTTGTCCACCTGTGCTTGTTTCTCTCTATTGTTTACTTCTTTCCATTGCTTATTTTTTTGTTTTTCATACCCTGCCTGCCAGAAAGAAACCAATAGTTGGAGGCTCGGTTTTTTTTTTTTTTTTTGTTGGTTTTTTTTTTTGCTTGTTTGTTTTGTTGTTGTTTTTTTTTTAAAGTGTTTGTTATATTTATCTGACGACTCAAAATTGCAAAATTTGTTTTTTAAATTCAATGAGTTCACAATGTACAAGTTTTGTAAAAATCGGTCCCGTAATTAGATAATTAGTTCAGTTGAATACAGTTCTCCAGACAGGTCGAACAGATTCTGGATTACACTTTGAGTTCGATCATGGGTGAAAATAAAATTGATTTTTCCAAGCAAAGGAAGAAATTGTTGGTACGAACCGAAAGACTTCATTTCCATACACTTTTATAATGCGACATGGAAAATACAAAATGTCTTCAAATTCTTATCGCTAGAAAGTGTTTATAATTCATGAAAAGATAGTACATAAAAAAACTGTTATCCAATCGTAATAGTAACTTCAAAGCGTCCATGCTTAACAGAAATTCTAATCATCTTGCTGAACTGAGAACTGGATCTAATGTTTCATCTGCATCACAACACGGTTCAGTACCAAAAACTGGGGTTTGATCTGAGGCTTTATACAATCCGTTCATTAAATGTCATTCAAATTGCTTTCGTATCAGCCGCCATGGTGAAGTGGTTAGCGTCGCGGACTCCCAGCTGGAAGGCCATGGGTTTGATTCCCAAATGAGACATTTATTTGTGGCATTGTTCTGCCCAGATCAGCTCCTATCGATATGGACTGAAGTGGGAAGACTGGAACCACATAGTCCAGAATCGTTCACTTGATGGATACATATTACATCATATTATAAAGAATACTTACATAGCGCCTATTCTCGGTTAGAGACCAACCTTTAAACGCTTTACAAGCCACACTCGTTTACACTACGGGCTGCCTACCTGGGTAGTGCCGACTGAAGAGCTGCCACCTGGCGCTTCATTCAGTCGTTTCCCGTGTCATCCAGTCATATTCAATATTGTTCACTCAATTTCCTTACTTCCTTCATTCTTTCCATTTCTCCCTAGGGTGCATGCTATGTGTAACGTGTCATCTCTGACAGCGTTGTTCAAATTTTCTGACCAAGAGTGCATGTGTCTGTAGCTCTCAGACCTGGTTGATGCCGGGACTAATTATGACAGTGACCATAAAATACAGCTCTATCATGAAGTCTTAGGTTACAGTGGAAATCCATAGAATCATTTTCATCATCATCCTTATGAATTAGCATAATTTAAAGAAGTCTCAAGTTCCGTGGCCCTTGTTACCCTGCTCTCATGATGACCTCAGTTTTGATTTTTTTCCCCTCCACGTTTATACTTTTGGCGAAGTTCATTTCAGCGTCACTGGCATCAGAAAGTTCATGGAGACTACCGGTGGATGGACGTGGTGGCGTCCTCTAGAGAGAGAGCTTTCTCATGCTGGCTCTGCAACAAAGCATTTACTGTCATCAGTAGGGGGCATAGCATGTGGTTTCCTGTTTATGTTGGATCAGAACACTGACCACCACATGAACACCACCAAAATGAGTCAGTAGCAATGCAGTGTCTCCTCTGGTGGGTTGCCTCATGACGACTTGATATTGACTGCTGCCTGTGGATTGGTGGCAATGGTGCTATTGTGGGACAAACCAGGCTATGACTGTGGATGGGGAGCCAGACTGAGCGGTGTTTCAAGTAGCATGGAAAATGAGACAGGAACACAAATGGTTTCGTTGTTTTTGCGTAATCGAATTTGTGATTATTCATTTAACTGAAAGTGTCCTGATCAACAATGTTACCAAAACCTGAACCAAGGCAAAGTAGCAGCAACTGACCATCTTTCCATTGAATTTCGTTCAAATGGGTTCTGTCCTTGACATATAAACCAAGAAACAAGCGAACAGACACAGGTGGGAACAAAACTGCTTGCTTGGTACTAAAGAACAGCGCTAGAACAAAGGCCACTCGGGAACACTTTTCACGTGTGTAAATCAACCAGGCAGGGAAGGCGTCACTTCTGGTCCATCAGCACTTTTGCCAGCTCTAGAGCCGTGCACTGGAAACTGAAGACATTCATTACCTGTTCTCTTCGACAGAACATGATTGGGAGAAGGGAGTGAAGGTGTGTGTGGGGGGGGGGGGAGGGGGGAACAGCAGGAGATTCAGGGGTTATGTATGCATGGTGGTTTGGTGATGGCAGTGGGGGTCACGGAGGGTCGGACGTGGAAGGTGCGATGTTGGGGGGTTTTATGCTCTGGCCCTTCCCCCCTTGATTAATGGGGGAAACAGGGGAGGAGGTCAATGGGGGGGGGGGGGGGGGGGAGAAAAGGCAGTGACAGAGGGTGAGGTGATTAACCCAGGGAATGATGTGTCACCAACGTTCAAGGCTCAAAAGACTATTGAATTATTTCTGGAGGGAAAGAGGGAGGCAGATAGATACAGAAAGAGAGATAGGCACAGAGAGAGGGGAGGGAAAGGTGGAGGGTGGTGACGGACGGGGGGGGGGGGGGAGCGGTGGTGAGGTGAATAACGCAGGGAGTGTTACGTTGCTAAGGATCAAGTCTCACAAGACTGAAGAAATATGTATCATTTGGGGAAAGAGAGAGAGAGAGAGAGAGAGAGAGAGAGAGAGAAGGGGGGGGGACCGACCAACCAACTGACAGACAGCTGAACTCCACATCATTTTATGTCAGACTACAATGAGAGCACAGACAGAAACAGGTGACGAAATGCCCTCCTCCCAACAATGTGATTCTCCAGTTAGAGGGAAACAGTAAAAGGTATGTTAAATCATGTTGCATATAGCCCAGTTGACCACGAAGGGAAATAAAAACAGCTACATAAATACTGTACACTGTGCACCACTAGCACTTTCTGGTAGCATGTAAAACTCGATGAACAGCTGTTGAGTTTCGTACCCACCCACCGTATCCAAAATCACCGCGAACGTGACAATTCGCCAAACTGGCCGTAACCCCTTCAAAACACAAACCCTTGTCAGTCAGTCTTATTTTCTGTTGCATCTCACCATTCAGCACAACAACACGAAAAAAAAGTGCCGGTGATCATATACGACGATAGGCACTAGGTGAAACGGATAATGACTTTTGGGAAAATGGCGATTTTGTATTTGGCAAATGGGGAACATTCCGACCTGGGGAAAAAACCTGAAATGGTACGCATATGTGACAAGATCGGCGGATTCTGCACAGCCCTCTTGCAAGGAACATATCAGGTGAAGTGAAAACAGGGCAGAGTGAGAAAGAGGTAAGTAGACAACAATGGCCGAATTGAAGGGGAAGAGGTTTGCCACAACCCAGGGCCTTGCACAAAACCACATTAGAGGGAAGACAACTAGTGCAACGTCCATTATTGTTGTGAAGGTACGGCCCTGGTGAGTTCTGGGAGCAGAGATCTGTGACACCACCTTCAGATACTTTGCTCTCACTGGATCTCCCCTATTGTGTTAGCAGACGAGGCAACCAAGGCTAAGCCCACTAGCTTAGCCTTCAAAATGTCACGAGCGTTAAAAAAATCAAAAGGTCAATTCCTTGCTTGGATTTTAAACCAAAAGTCAACGAAATGTTAAACACTTTAAACAAAAAGAATGGAAAAATACATTGACAATGAAATCTCAGATTTTCACCTTGGTTGCAATGTGGGAAGTAATGTTTTCGTGCATTTTCTGTATCTGTTGTTTCCGAGTCCTGAGAGAGAAGAGTTGTCAAAAAAAAAAAAAAAAAAAAGCTTCTTTGTTTTGTGCATTCAATAATGTTATTTTGCGCCTTCTGTTTTGTGTGCTCATTCAAATTTGTGTCCTGCAGATCAGATCAGACTGGTGAGTCTTTCCATCAGTGATCACAAACCCAAAAAGAAAAAAAGTGACTTCTTGGCAACATACTGGTTATATTGTCCTTACACTTTATAGTGAAATCTGAATGGTGCTTTTCACTTGCGGGTAGCAGGTCGTAGGTTCGAGTGCATTAAAGGCATTTATTTGTTATGGGAATTTTCGGCCATGTCCGGCTCTTTCAAACAGGTGAATGTGCTACAGGCTCAGATGGGAGAACTGGAGTCATGCAATCGAGTTTTATCCAATTAAGCGAAGCGTCTCATAGAGTGTTGCTCAAACTTCCTGAGCAACTCTGCGGGTGCCTGAATCTTTCTTTACAGTATGCACATTCCTTTTATGCAACTTCTACAGTGTCTCATCATTGTCATCGTGGAAAAAGCGTCAAATTCTGTGGCTCTTCATGTCGTATCCTCAGGGTGGCCTCAGTTTCTAATACCTCTCTAGCCTCAGTTTCTCTGACGTCTTGGGGGTCATGTCTGTGTTATATTTGTGTCCAAATCGTCATTATCAGCAAGACCATGGCGACTATTCTTGGATGGTCTTGGTGACGCCGTCTGAAGGGGGACGCTTACTCACGCTGACCCTGCGACAAAGCGATCACTTTCTTCATTACACGACTTTATAGATGGTTCCTTGCGTTTGCTGGATGAGAAGTGTCACCTCACAACACCTCTTGGTGACTCAGCAGCAGTGCAGTGTCACTTCTGGTGAGTTTTCTCGTGGCTGCTTGATACCGATTGCCCCTGTGGATCGCTGGTGCTGGAGCTGGGGTGCAGGGAGGGGGAGGGATACATAGAACATGAGACCTAAAGAAGAAGTCTAAGGCGCTTCCCAAATCACAAACTATTGGGCAAAATATATTCTCTGAGCGCTAAAAATCATACATTAAACAAGACATTCTCAAATATAGTGTGAATTTTTTAATGAAACGATTTTTTTTTTCGCTACATAAAATCTTCAACCGCGAGAAAACTTTAGGTTAGACTGTGTGCTTGATTGTAAGGACTAGACTTTATTTAGGGTTTTGAACCTAGGATTTGAGCTTGGTTTTACTAATTCTATGTACTATGTACTAACTATATGCTTTCAGCTCTGATGCGGCCCCTGTGATCGGCTATGTTATAAACATGACTTGATGTGGACAGCAGAGACACTATCATTTATTCTTCAGAGAGAGAGAGAGAGAGAGAGAGAGAGAGAGAGAGAGAGAGAGAGAGAGAGAGAGTACGTAAAATACGTAAAAGAGAGAAAATGGCGAATGCACCTGATGCAGAGAAATTTACACCCAATTAGACTGAGACACAGACAGTACGTGAGACAGAAGATAAAAAAAGAAAGAAATACATACACACACACATACACGCGCGCACGCGCGCGCTCGTGCTCAAGCACGCATGATACATGTACAGACACATGCGTACATACACACATGAACACACACACACACACACACACACACACACACACACACACACACACACACACACACGGACAGAGAGAGGGAGAGAGATGCACACTCAGAAAGCAACTGACGAAACACACTCTGACAGATTTCTTCCGGAAATCCAAACCTACAACGGTTTTAGTGCCGCATCAAATGGTGGCCATTATCGACTGTGTATCATGCCCTGGGGTTACAGCTTCGTGTCAAATTATAAGAGACAGATATGTTGCTGATAGCCCAGCCGACCAAGTCGAAGTCAACCTCTTTCTTCTGTAAAGTCTCGGATCAGCTGAAAAGTGTTTATCTCCTTCAGAAACTTAAAAATCATATCAGGTGGGATTTCTCTGAATAAGATTTTCATGGAATCTGCTGTGAAGTGTTCATGTTTGACATCATGAAGTCTCAACACTCTATAAGAGTGGCACATGACATGGAATGCACCACGGAGCTTCTTCACGTTTTAAAAGATAAGAGTGGGTGTACAAAGTAGTGGCCTGTGTAGCAGATAGCACAGGAGTGCGTAGCAAACACCACAAGACTGTTTCTTCTTAATGGCCACCCATGTCACACGGTAAAAAGTCTTTCAGGTTGAGACGGATTTTGAAGAGAATGTTATCCATCTTTGTGTTCCATTCCTCATGCGGTCTTTGAACTAATCCTGAACTTTAAATTTCAGATCAATGTCAGGGATGGAGAATCTGTTCAGCTCTTTCTTGGAGCATGCTTTGCAATTGATCAACCACTTCATTGACTCGAAAGCCCATATGACCGGGAACACAAGCTAAAACAATGGAATCCAAGATAAAACAATGTTATGTCCATCAGATTTCAGAGGTGTATAGTCCAAACAATTTCAGCAGATGAGGGTGCCTGAGATTATGGACAGTAATGCCTCCTTCAAAGCAGAAGGGGATTCGAGAGAATGAATATGTCTTTATGTTTTGATTGAGAGACCATTAAATTTTCAAATGTCAGGACCAAGGCTGTCAGCTCAGTATGTATACTGGGAGGCAGAAATTCCGCACAAACATAAAAAATCATGCACAAAAATCTCATTTGTCAGTTGTTTAACTGGAAACTCGGTAACAACTTAAACAAACCAAACCTGCGTTAGAAAATTTGATTGGAAAGGGCATGTGTGAACAGAAAAAAACAACCTGAATCAAATTCATAAACAACTGTCAAACATGGTTATTGCACAGCATAAACCATCTTTCAAAAGAGATGATTCTGTCAATATCTGGTGTATCCACCATTGGCAGCTACACACGCTCGAAGACGCCGAGGCATGGACTGCACGAGACGTCGGATCTGCACCTGCTGGATGTTGACCCAGTGATGCTGAAGAATGGCGATCAGTTCACCTCTCGTCTGGGGCCTCGGCCTATACTGCTCCACTCTCCTGCTGAGTGCGTCCCAAAGGTGCTCAATGCAGTTCATGTCAGGTGACAGGGATGGCCAGGGCATCACCTCCACTCCATTCTGCTGCAGAAACTGACGGGTCGTCCAGACACTGTGAGGTGTAGCATTATCATGCTGGAACACAAATCTGTGTCGTCCACCATGGTGATCCAGGAGTGGAAGCAGGACAGGCTGGAGAATGTGGTTCACGTAACGCTGTGCCGTGATGTTGCCATCGATCACCACGAGCTGGGATCTAAAGTTGGCGTTGATGGCACCCCACACCATCACCGAAGGGCTGCCAAACCGGTCGAGCTGCCTAACACAAGGGTCATGATACCGTTCTCCTCGTCTCCTGTAAATTCTTATTCTCCCATCAGCATGGCTCATGCATAAATGTGACTCATCAGAGAAGATGACATTCCTCCATGCGCGTCTTCCCAGGAACGCACCATTTGCTGCCCAATGGCGCCGGGCCTGCCTGTGTCTGTCAGTCAATACAAGGCCAAAGTAGGGCCTGTGACACCTGATTCCTCGCTGTGTGACAGGCGTCGTCTGACGGTGTGGCTGCTAATCCCCCACGCTCCCCCAAAGTTGCTCTAGCGGTGGCAGCAGCAGTCAGGAATCGGTTCAAGAGGTGGGAAAGGCGAATGGATCGATCTTGTCTCTGAGTGTCACTCGAGGTGCGCCTGGTCGAGGACGGTCAGAAACTGACCGGGTGGCTGCCAAGCACTGTTGTAGGTGGTAGATACTGGTGTGGTGGGCGTTCATGGCTCTTGCCACCTGTCGGACAGATGAACCGGCCCTCAGCATCCCAACAGCGTGGTTTCACTGGTTGTTGTCTAGCCGTGGCGTTTTAGTGCAGTGTGATAAAATCGTTCTGGTTGCGGCATTTTATGGGGTTAAACTGTGTGTTTATCACGTGAAAAGAAAGCGACGCAATATTCACTCTGAACTGAGTTGTCGCCCAGTTTGGGTTTTTGCTTCTGGCGCTATTGTCTGCTTGCTGGCACGTGCTGCACGAGAAACGTCGCTGTGGAAAGGTGGGTCACACTCCCACCAACTGAGGAATGGGTTATAAAAGGAGCAACAAATCAAACTTTTCCCGTGGAACTTGTGTGCATGATGTGCGGAATTTATGCCTCTCAGTATAGGTAGCGGAAATGTGTTCAGAACATCAGTGAGATCTGAGAGGGAGCTGTTCAGTATAATCCACAGAAGAGGCAATCCTCTCCTCAGTTTTGGAGCCATCAGAAAATAGTCTTTGAAAGGAAGGACATTTAGAACAAAGTTCGGAATAAAATGTCTTTAAATTTCTTGGTGAACTTCATGTCAAAAACACGGTCATAAGAAAGGTTTGGGGTTCAGAGAGGAGGTTTAAACAATAGTTCATAGAAAGTTTCAGTTGATGGTTGGAGAGGGGTGGTCCCCTTGCCTCTGCATACAGATTGTATCCAGGGATAAGTGTGGAATGTACCCAGACTTTGATGGTGGATGGGATCCAGAGTATTCAGGGAAGGCCTGGCAGAACCATAGATAACACAGCCAGAGCGCTGTACAGATGGAGAAAAGTTTTATTATCAGCACTCCACTTTGTACGTGACACAACTCTCATAATGGCTACCAGATTAAATAGGTCACTCAGTTAAAGATAATGTTTATTGTTCTCTGACGGGAAGTGTTCAAGTGTTGGATGTGACTTAAAGTTAGGTTGTTGTTTTTTTATTAAATGTAACTCCTAGAAATTTGACTTTCTTCACAGCTGGAATGTTGCATTAATCCTGGCAATTTTCAGGATCAGCAAAGTACTGTCCAAAGTTGTTAAAGTAAATACACCGAGTTTTGGTATCTGGAAAAGCCACACTATTTTTCTTGGCTCACTGTCGGATTAACCATGCAAACTTGCAGTCAATATTGTACGCCAGCATAGGTGACTCAAACTGCGTAAAGTGCAAGGTCATAAACAAAAAGATAAGACTCAGGAACCCTAGTTTGCAGAGGGTAAACAAATTCTTCCCTGGTGTACTCCTTTTGAATTTTAGACAGCTGGTACACGCGAAATTTGAACTGACAATCAACCAGAAAGTTTTTAATAGAAAGAGGAAGATGATCTCGAAAACATAGATTATAAATATCCATAAGTATTTCACATTTCCGCATGGTGCCGTAAGCCTTCTCGAGGTAAAAAAGATAGCAACCGCTAGTTGTTTGTTAATGAAGGTGTTGTGGATGATGGTTTCAATATGGCCTAGATGGTCAATGGTTGAATGGTATTTGCAGAAACCATACTGTTCTGTGGCTAATAAGCCATTTATTTCCAGCAGTTTCCATCAGGCGTGAGTTCACCATCTCTTGCATTTATTTACAAAAGCCAGAGGTCAGAGATACTAGACAATAATTAGAGAGACTGGTAAAGTCTTTTTCGGACTTGGAAGAAAAATGATGAGGGTTTTCCACGTGGAGGTTCTGTCGTGTCACATCTAATAGTCATTATGTCAATGGCGTCTGCCAGGGAGCAACTATGTCCCTTGACGTCTTAATGGAATGCCCTGTACATGCCTGCACCCTATGTGAACACACCGCAGGCTTCCAAGGGTGGTGCAAGATTGCTCTTGGTTTATTTTGTGGTTGAGGACAGTACTTCTCTAGGTCCCACCCACACCTTCATGTGTATCTTTTTCTTGTCTGCCTTTTGGCTGACTCTGGGGAAAGGTCCAGAGACAGTGAGGAAGGCCCCATTGACTGCAGGTAAAATCCTGTTGACAGCAGGAAAGACTGTGACCTGGGGTTTTCTTCAAAGAGCGTGTAAGACCTCATGGCGAAAGCTTGGCCATGTCTGGAGGCGTACTGTCTTCACCTGTCAGCAGAATAGCAATGAGTAGGTTGCGGAATGCACATGGCAGTTGCTTCATGGTGGCATTTTTCGCCAGTGGGCTCTGCAGTCATGTAGGCTGGTATACTCATGGGAATGCACTCTTGAGGGTTCTGTCATGTCACACCTAATAGTCATTATACAATGGCATCTGCCAGGGAGCAATTATTTCCCTATGACGTCTTAATGGAATGTCTTGTGTGCACTTGCACCCTATGTGAACACAGCGCAGGCTTCCAAGGTTGCACCCGGTTTTTTCGGCAGTTGAGGACAATAGTTCTCTGGGTCCCACCCATACCTTCAAGGTGTATCTTTTTGTTCTTTCATTTAAATGCAAAGGCCAGAGGTCAGAGGTACTATGCATTGATTGGAGAGCCTGGTAAAGTCTTTTTCGGACTTGTGAATAAAAATGATGAGGGCCCTCCACCAGGAAGGTGGAAATTACCCTGTGATCCAGATATAACTGTATATTTTATTATGGTCGGAGACAGCGTTCCAACAGATGTTTCAGAAGTCGGTTATGGATGTCAGGAAGGTCAAGAGCAGAATCATTACAAATTTAGAAAGTGATTTAAGCTGATTTAGTAAGAAATGGCACATTGTAGACTTTAGTATTGTCAAAGGAAAAGTCAAAGGGGTTTTTTCTTTTACTTGCTTGTTTATTTTTTTAGGTAGCAGAGTTATTTGTGGAGGATGAATTTTGTTCTATGCTGGAGGTCTAGAGATTAGCAGCAGGCTGTTTATTGGTAATCAGTGTCGGCAAGTTTCAAGTGATGAATGGAAGAATTCATGTTTTTCCTTTTGATTTGTTTCCTTGATAATTTTCCTGGATTTTTCCTTTGATGTGCTTGAATCCAGCTTGGAACAGTATCGTCCCAAGACTGACGTTTACTCATTTTAAAGGTTTATCTCGATTTGGCCCGTATTTTCATGGGCTCAAGCGTTGGGCGTTGATTGTGGTACATGCAGCGTTGAGGTTGTTCGCGTTGATTTATAATGTTTTGGCAGTCAGAGTTAAACCAAGCATTAGTTATTTGGTAGAAGTTCGAATACTGTTTTTGCATATTTTATGGGTATGTTTGTCTGGCTTTTTGTAGAGCTTGGGTTTTGCAGAACTTCCTCTCTAATGCAAAAATGTCCCAAATAACCTTTGGATAACCAAGGTGTTCAGGTAAATTACAGCTTTATTTAGTTTGCATTTCAAGATAATTGGAAACTTGTCAGTTCAGTGCAAATTGTCGTGAGCACACCACTTGTAGTCCAGGACGAGTGAGGGGTCACATTTCAACAAACGTAAACACGGAAATGTGCCTGTGGAAGAATGGAGGTTGGAGACCACCATTCAAACAACACAGCCAGCTCTGAAAAATATCTTCGAGAAAGAGACATCTGGATGAAATATTAACACCACCTAAAGAAGACTGTGTCCATTAGAATCACCCAACAGCAGAAAAGTTCGTGGCGTTCCATAATCAGGCTGACCAGCTCCTCTCGGTTGACAGATACAGATGGAGGCAAATATAGAGAACACACTGTAAACGTTTTGAGCAAAGAACGTCCAGCGGCTAAACCTTTAAGAGAAGTATTTACATCAATACGGTTGAACAAAAAAAGCCTGTAGGTGAGTTCTGAGACTCCTCCTGTCACTCCTCGGAGTTGTGCTAGTTGCGAATTTTTTTGGTCTTCTGGTTCTGAATTTTAGTCTCCTGCAGAGTTACCACAACTGGTTTTAGATTCTGACAAAGAAGCTGTATCTCTTCGAAATTTGAACATAGAGCCCTGATGTTCCAATGAAATATTGTTGAATCCATCATGAAAACGGTTGACATCTCATTCGATTCCATCATTGATCTTCATTTTCCAACTGTAATGGAGAAATTTTGTCATGAAATTCTATTTCTTTTTGGGCCAGGAAGTTTTTTTTTTCCTGACCCATTTATTTCTGTGGAGGCTTTAGGGACAGACAGAGTCCCATCCACGTCTATCACCTCTACACATTGTTTGTTAGTTTTTGAAGGGCCCCAGGTGGAACAGGACGGAGGTCTGTCCTAGATGAGCGGAGCTGGGAGAGTCTGGGAGATATTTGTTTCCCAGGCTGTTCTCGACTGCTGCAGAGACTGGGAGGCGGCAGTGCTTTAGGTCTCCTTTGAGGGCGCTAAGTTACACATGAGGAGTGACAGATGTATTGGCACACTTTTTTCCGCAGGTAGTATTTCACTGCAACGGTTTGGGTTTTTTTCAATAGAAGGCGTCTGTCTGATAGGAGACAGACACAACTGTCCAGTAAAATGTTCCACATTGGAGTGACAGCTAACAAGTATTTTTTTAGTCTTATGAAAAGGAATCTTTTTTCGGTGTGACCTTGTGAATCGTCTGTTTAATTAGCCACACAGTTCATTTTTGTGAGGAAAAGGAGCAGTCACCACCACGGTTCGCACAACTGGCTGGATCCTCGCATGCCCCGTCGTGGATTGCCCTACGGCAGACACCACAAACTTCTTCCCCAGAGTATAGGTCCTGCAAATAGCCAGACCTCTGGCACGTAAAATACCTCATCGGAAATGGAATGTGTATATGACTCTGACCTTCAAGTGGCTTACTTTGATTGACTATGGCAGTTTAGAAGTGCAGAAGTTCACAAACAGCGTGTTTGTAGGCAATCTTCCTGTTCCTTTTTTCATTTGTAACTGTGCACATCCACGTCTCCCTGCGAAGGCAACTCGGACTTGACTTCAGCCTCAGAGACGCCTTTCATGTCTACACTCCATATGACTCCAGTGTATGTGTTGAACTGTTCATAAGGCTAACCTTTTTCTTCCTCTATCTTAAAGTATTATATTTTCAGGAGTAGATCCAGTTGACACTTAAAGCAGTATTCTACCAGGAATGGTCCATTGTCAGTGTCTTAATGGACATGGGATTGCTGGACAGCCCTTCATAGCCTTTCTGGATTGTCAGGGGTTGAGTGCCAACAACGGTTTGTCTCCTCCCCCCCCCCCCCACCCCCCTTCCCCCACTGCCAGCCACGAAGCCCCAGATCTCAGAATCTGATTTGGAATCCTCCTCCTATGATGATCGTGATCCCTTCACTTTCTCCGTTGGGGAGGGGGGGGGGGGGTGATGTCGTGAAGAAGCCGTTTTGTTTTATTTAAGATTTTATCCCTCCGGCAGCCACCCGCCATGGAGGGCAACTAAGGGGCCAGGGCCAATAAACTGCTGTCTTAACCCCTTCCAGGCTTCAGGAGAGATATACACAAACAGCAACCAGCAAACCCTATGCCCCCTGATCAAGCCCACCTCTCAGAGACAGAGAGCAGAGTACTACAGGGGTTACCTTAGTCAGCCTGGGAGCAGTCTGTCTTGACCCAGCCCCACGAAGCGATAGCCGATTGATACACATGGGAAAGTGTGTACTTCCTATCTAGGAGAGATCCGAACTATTGAGATATGCTGAGATCACCTGCCCTCTAAATTACCGGGATCTCATTCCCTTCCATCACAGATCTTACTGCACAGCATATGCAATGAGTCTTAAGAAGACCACAGAGAAAAGATGGATGTGAAAAAGAAGCCATGAAAAGGAGAAGAAAGAAAAGATAATTAAGAAAGGCAGAAGACAGAACAGAAAAAAGGCCAATCACACTTTGTAAGGGGCCTCAACATCCCATGTTTGTGGTAGAAGGGGTGTAGCGTTAGGCAGTAGGGTTAGGGGTGTTAGCTACTGCCTCCTTTCAGGACGTAGTGGCCAGCACAGTGTAGGGTACTGGTCGTTGCCTCCCTTAGGGACGCAGCGATCAGTGCAGTAGTGGTCCCGGGTTGAAAAGAGAAGGGTGAGTCCTGGGGAGAGGTGTGGGTGGTAGCAGTAGGTAAGAGATTAGAGTCCCTTTGGTAAATCCTTGTCCCTAGTAGTTAGTCACCACGTGTGCGGGCTATCGCTGTGTCCCCAGGTCACAGTGATATACCGCAAGTGATGTTTTAGGTTAGGTTAGGGTCTTCCAAGTCATTATCGTAGAGTAGGGTGAGTCAGCGGGAATTAGGATACTTGGTGTGGAGTTGTGGATGTGCGTGAGTGGTGGCGCCATGGAGTGTGTGTGAAATAAAGAAGCGTGCGTGATTGTAAAACTGTGTTAGTGTGCTGTGTTGTCTGACCTAGTGTGTGATAGGCGTGGGTAAGGGTGGTAGGGCCGTCCGGCTTAGCGACCGTGACACTTTGGTGGAGATGCGGGGTACTTAGGTGGTTCTGGGTAGGTGATAGGTAGCTAGGAGGGAGGTAAGGGGGTGTTGTGTCCGGTGTGTACGTTGTGTGAAATGTAAGTGGGTGGTTGGTGGGAGCGTACCAGTACCCTGGGAGGTGGTACGTAGTGTCCCTGTTCACTTCAGGCAGGTTTCCATTGGCATTGGGCAGGGCACTTGTATTGGTGTGAATGGGTTGGCGCTACCGTATGAGTGAGGTATAAATGGTCAATAAACATTGAGTGGTTGTTGGAAGTGAGTGATTACACCGTACAGTGTAGGTGAGGTGCCGGAGGGTACCAGGTGTCTTTTGTGTCCCTTACATATGGTATACCCCAGTGAGTAGGTAGAGTGGTACCCGGCCCGTGACTGTGCACGCTGTGTGCTCGGATATCCTGTGGGGATTAAGGGCAGTGTAAGCCCAGGTGACTGTGTGTGGGAAGCACGAGGGTGCGCAGTGTTGTGGCATAGGGTATGCTGTGAGTGCACCTGGACTTGAGGGGTGCAAGTGCACTGTGATCGTGTAGGTGCGGCCTACGAGAGACAGTGAAGCCTGTGACTGTGGGTAACTGGTGCGCGTGCACAGTGGACAGTGGACACACGGTGTCACGTGATTCAGTCAGTGACCAGACAGTGCATTGGTAGTATTGTATGGGTTGGAGCCCATGTGGGTATATGTATGAGGTACACAAGTGTGGGTGGAGTTATGCTTGGTGCGTGACTCATTGAGAGTATTGTGTACTTGTGCAGAGTTGCTTCCGGGGCTAGTGCGTAGTCAGGAACCTCCAGTTGCGCTCAGATCGCATACTGTCCGTTGCTAGCTCTGTGGTGGTAGGGGTACCCTATGTCTAAACACACCCGAGCCCATCCGCAGTATGACCCCGATAGTGTCATGGATCCACAGGCCCCTATGGCTGGTACCAAACTAAGGTTAGTGACCAGGATGCGGGGGTGGATCGAGAACAGGGGACGGGGGCTTATGCAAAGTTTGCCAAGTTGGGAGCGGCGATGGGTTTAGCTGGGGGAGACCTCGCCAAGTTCGTCACAGACTCAGTCCGTAATGAGGATGAGAGGACGGCGAGAGAAGCAGAATTGGAGCTCCGGATGGAGGAGAAAGTGAGGCAGAAGATGAAGGATGAAGAGGAGAAAGTGAGGCAGAAGATGAAGGATGAGAGGGAGCTAGAGATGAAGCAGAGGGAGCTAGATATGCAGCAGAGGAAGATAGAAGAGGAAAAAGCTGATAGGCAGAGGGAACTAGAGATGAAGCAGAAGAAGATCGAAGATGAGAAAGCAGCGAGACAGATGGAATTGAAACTGCAGAGGAAGAAGATGGAGGAAGAAACGGCGATAAGGGAAATAGAAGCTCAGACACGGCAAGCCAAGTTAGAGGCAAGAGAGCGAGAGATACTGATACAGGAGAGGCAGGCCTTAGATGAAGCAGCGCATAGGAAACGTTTGATTGAGGTGGAGGAAACGAAGCATGTCCACCTTGAGCCGTTGGGAGAGAACGACGACGTGGACGTTTCATCGCCCAATCTGAGCGTGTAGCCCAGATGTGCAAGTGGAGCGAGACCTCATGGCCCACACGTCTGATGTCTCTACTGAGAGGAAAGGCTAGTGAAGCAGTGATGCGGTTAAGCGCGGATGAGTTAGGCGACTATGATCAGATAAAGGGCGCCCTGTTAAGCCACCTTAGGCTAGATGCTGAGGCCTACCGAGAAAAGTTCAGGAGCATCAAGAAGGACGCTGCTGAGACTTTTGGCCAGATGCTGGGAAGGATGAAGCGGTGGTTTTCCCTCTGGTGTGCGGCAGCGGGCAAGGATGAGAGTGTGGCAGAGGATGTAAAGGATCTGCTTTTTCAAGAACAGTTTTACCAGCTGCTGTCCCCAGAGTTCACGATCGAGGTCCGGAAGACATGCCCGAAAACTGTTGAACAACTTGCAACGGAAGCTACTGTTTTAGCAGAGGCCAAAAGATTGGGGAGGAAGGCGAGGCAAGACCGAACAGTTAACCAGCCCAACCTGGGTAATAGGCGTGAAACAGCAGGGAGCCAGCCCACAGGGAGGTCCCAACAAAGTGATGGTGCACTGCAGCAGCTGAACAGGAGATAAGAAGGACCTAGATCGACCATCATCTGTTTCAACTGCAAGAAGCCAGGCCACATCGCTAGGAAATGCCCTGAGCCCCATTCTGTTGGAGCGGTTCATTGTTGTGACCAGCCCCAAGCTCGAGTAGTCCCTACGTTGTGTCGCCCATGCGCTGAGCAGCGGTACGAGCCTGCGTGCATTGTAGAAGTTAACGGGTCTCCGGCCAATGGATTACGGGACACTGGTGCCGGACACACCGTAGTGGCCGAGTGGTTAGTACCGGCAGATGCGTACACAGGAGAGACAGTCCCAGTAGTGTTGGCTGAATCCAGATGTAGGTCTGTGTTACCTGTGGCGGTAGTAGAGTTGAAGTCACCATTCATCGCAGGGAAGTTGGAGGTTTTGGTCATGAATAGCCCTGTGCAGGAAGTCCTGATCGGAAACTTCGCAAAGAGAGTAGGAGATCCCGGTTGGACACGTGTGCCTGTATACGCAGATCCGGCGTTGGTAGGGGCAGTGCAGACACGCGCGCAGAGAGCCAGGGAGCAGCAAGAACCTGTACCACTGCCCGTCGAGGAATGCATTCTGAACACCTCTACCCAGCAGTTAATTCAGATGCAGGACCAGGATGAAACCTTGAGGAAGGCTCAGAGTGCGTGTGAAGCAGGGACGCACTTCCACACCAAGTTTGGACGAGTCGAGTACGCTCGGAAATCTGGTGTACTGGTCAGGCGGTTTGAGGGTCCCAAGGACGTAGCGAGTCAGATCTGTGTCCCAGCTGAACTACGGACCACAGTGATGAAGCTAGGCCATGACGTACCCATGTCTGGTCACTTAGGTACCACCCGAACCAAGGAGCGAGTTGGTCGCCATTTCTATTGGCCAGGTATGCATGCTGACATTCATCGGTACTGCCAGTCATGCTTCCAGTGTCAGCGTACTGTGGACAAGGGAAGAGTCTCAAGAGTTCCCCTCGTGAAGATGCCACTGATGCGTGAGCCGTTCGAGCGGGTTGGGATGGACATCATTGGTCCCATCGTTCCAGCATCCCAGAATGGGTACAGATACGTGTTGGTGATGGTCGACTTTGCGACAAGATATCCGGAAGCAGTCCCTCTTCGCCAGATCACGAGTGAGTTGGTGGCAGAGGCAGCGTTCAACATGTGGACACGAACGGGAGTCCCTGGGTCGGTACTGACTGATAGAGGAACCCAGTTTACTGGTCAGATCATGCGGGAGGTCTACCGACTATTAGCCATTCGAGGTCTGACTACCACACCATACCATGCGCAGTGCAATGGATTGGTGGAACGCTTCAACGGTACTCTGAAGCGGATGCTGCGCAGACTATGTCAGGAGAAACCAGGTGATTGGGATCAGTGGATACCAGCACTGCTGTTTGCGTACCGTGAGGTCCAACAAGAGAGTACCGGTTTTTCGCCTTTTGAGCTGCTATATGGACGCCAGGTGCGCGGGCCGATGCAGATATTGAGGGATCTGTGGTTACAACCGGAAAGGCAAGAGCTCCGTACAGCGGCAGAATACGTCGTCAGCTTGAGGAACAAGATAGCTGAGTCATGCGAGCTGGCAAGGTAGAACTTGGCAAAGGCAGCGTATAGGTACAAGCGACATTTTGACTTGAGGGCAAAACTCAGGAAGATAGCTGTGGGGTCCAGAGTACTAGTACTTCGGCCGACCAAGCAGAACAAATTGGAACTGGCATGGAGAGGTCCATATACAGTACTGGAAAGAGTGGGTGAAGCCGATTATCGTATATCAGTAGGGGGAAAGACGAAGATTTTCCACGCAAACCTACTGAAGTCGTTCATCGAGCATGCTGCAGATCCAACAGCCTCGGTAGCTGCGGTTGTTGTGCCGGAGGAGCCTGAAGAGGAAACAGTAACTCCCTTGATGAGCAAGGACATTCCTACCATTCCCTTGAAGGCCACAGAAGGCCCTAAAGATGTGGTAGTACTTACTGAAGACCAGCACTTTACTAGGAAGTTGCACGTGTTAGTGGCCGAATTCAAGGAAGTACTGACTGATGTGCCCTCATGCACAAACCTAGAAACATGTAGCATCAAGTTGACCTCAGACATCCCTATCAGGTCGAAGCCATACCCAGTGCCTTTTGCGCAATGAGAGACAGTTAGGGAGGAGGTCAAAGCCATGATCAGGATGGGTGCGATTGAGCCATCGTCGTCGCCATACTGCTCACCCATCGTACTAGTTAAGAAGAAAGATGGGAAGATCAGGTTTTGTGTTGACTTCAGGAGGTTGAATCGCATCGTACAGTTTGATGCTGAACCCATGCCGGATATCGAATACTTGTTCGCCAAGCTTGGAAAGAAGAAGGTGTTCAGCAAGATCGACCTCGCTAAGGGGTATTGGCAGATCCCGATGAGTAGAGAGGACCGTGCGAAGACTGCTTTTGCTACACCGGAAGGACAATTCCAGTGGAAGGTTATGCCATTTGGACTGTGTACTTCAGGGGCAGTGTTCACGCGCATGATGAGGAAGCTATTGCAGCCACTTGAGAGCCCAGATGTCGATAATTTCATTGATGACATCCTGGTGGCCACAATTGATCAGGACAGCCATATTGAGGTTCTCAGGCGTGTGTTCCAGAGACTGAAGGAATGCTCTTTGTCAGCCCGACCTTCAAAGTGTGAGCTGGGAGGAAAGGAAATTACCTACTTAGGGCACAGGATAGGTGCAGGGAAAATATGGCCTGAGCAGGATAAAATGACCCGCATTATGGATGCGCCTAGGCCTGAGACCAAACGGCAAGTGCGGGGATTCCTAGGATTAGTGGGGTACTACAGGAAATTTGTGCCCCGGTTTGCTGACGTTGCCAAGCCCCTTACTGATCTCACTAAGGGAACAGCCAGGCAGGTGAAATGGGACGACGAGTGCGAACGTGCATTCCAAGCTCTGAAGCAGCACTTCTGCCAACCTCCCGTCTGTAATTTGCCGGTACCAGGTTTGACATTTGTGCTCCAGACTGACGCATCAGAAGTGGGAGTGGGAGCTATACTGTGTCAGCTGTACCCTGAAGAGGTGCGCCCTGTAGCATGTGCCAGTAGAAAGTTAAGCCCTGCAGAGCAAAACTACCCGATAGTAGAGAAGGAGTGTCTGGCAGTGGTGTGGGGAATACAAAAGTTTCAAACGTGTTTGTATTGGGACCCCCTTTATTGTCCAGACAGATCATTCCCCACTCCAATACTTAGAAAAAATGAAGTCTGTTAGTGGGAGAATCACAAGGTGGGCACTGCAGCTGCAGCCATTTCAATTCAGTTTACGGTGCAGGCAGTGTCTGGAAAGGACAATGTGGCAGCAGACTTCTTGAGTCGCTTGCTGTAGAGAAAAAAAAGAGAGAGAGAGAGAGAGAGAGAGAGAGAGAGAGAGAGAGAGAGAGAGAGAGAGAGAGAGGAAACCTGAGGGTTCCATTAACCTGTGTCGTGAGAGGTTGACATTGTCGAAGCTATGCATGTGTTATTATCTTTGGTAGAAATGGCGTAGCAAAGTGTTACTGAGGGTGTGGTATTTGTAGCACGTGTTACACAGCAGTTGTGCGTAATCAGAGCCCCCTCAGTTATGAATTTATATGTAGTGCGTAATGTAACGGCTGCCTGTAAGTGCCTGCGTTAAGGTCGTGTGAGGCAGAGTTAGTCCAGGTTGATTAGTGTAACCTGTGGTTGTTAATGTATTGAAAAGGTGTTGTTGGGATGAACGTTTTGGTGTGCATCAAAAGTAACCGTAGGACAGAATGAGTGATGGGGAATTGGATTGTTATAGGTAGGGTGTGGCCAAAACGCCGATCGAGTGAGAAGTTGTTGTTGGCTTTAACCTGTGGTTAAAACTTAGGCAGGGGGTGTGTCACCGATCGGCGGTACTAAACTAGTACGTCCACGTGTTTAAGAGTAGTGGTGGTTCAAGGTAGAGAGCGTGTGCGCGTATGCGTGCGAGCGTGCATGTATGCGTGCATGTATGTGTGCTTATGTGTGGGTGTGGGTGTGGGTGTGTGTGTGTGCGTGCGCGCGCTCGCGCGCGGGGTAAGACTGGGGTTTAGTTAGCTGGGGTTAGGCTAAGTTCCTCGGGGCTAGGTAGTAAGGTTAGGCTAGGTAGGGGGGCAGTTGAAGTAGGACATACAGTATTTTTGCCTTCCAGTCTTCATTTATAGAGGGAGTGGTAGGAGGAAGTTGGTTTCGTTCCCGATTGTTACCCTTTTATTACTTTGGTTCTATACCAGAGAAGGCGGGGCAGGATATCGGCTGTTGTTGTGTTGTCAAGTCTGTGAGTTGTTGTGGTAAATTGTCGTGTTGTTGCACGAGCAACAACTAGTCCGTTGGTCAGGCGTGTCAGCTCTGCCGAGGGATACACTGCTCTGACCAATCGTTGTTTTGTGTGGTGAGTAAAGTTCGCTTGATTCCGACCAGGGCGGAATGCGTTGGGGTAGCTTCACTTCGGTCCCTGGTGTTCGTCGGAGTGGACGTACTCCTTGTAGGTGCGGCGGCAGCGCCGTTAGTTTTGAAGAGTGACTTCGAGTCATAGTTAGTGCCAGGTCCTCGTCGGGTTTGGGTGCCCTTGGCCTGTGCAGAGTCGGTGTCGTCCTTGTTGGCAGCCACTGTCAGCCAGTTGCAGAACTGGGGTGGTTGATCGTCTGTATGTCCAGGTTGGTGATCTGTTAGGTTCGTTGTGTTGTAGTTCGTCGTGTTGTCTTGTATTATAGCGAGTTGTACTGTAGTTGTCTCATGTTGGGATTAGTTGTATGGTGTTCGTTGCGTATACGGGTTGTCTGGTATGATGTCGTCTTGGTTCCGCGATTGAAATTTGTTGTCACCTCTTTCCTGTATATTTTTGTAAGTAATGTACATAGTGGTTCCTGAGTTCGATTTTCACAGGACAGGTTGGCTAGACAATGTGGGTTCAATATAATGACCGTTGATGGACGGTGATGTTGATATTGTTTGTGGTTAGTTCATGTTAATGTCAGTGGATTCAATAAGAGGGTAGTACGAGGTTGCATTTGGTTGAGGATCATGAGTCAGGTGCAGATGTGTCTGCGTGAATCATAGAGGGGTTTGATGATTGTGCTCAATCTCAATTGTAAATAGTAGGAGTTCGTTGAAATTGATTAACGATTTCGGAGTTGACCTGCACAGCATTGGAATCGATTAACTGTGTAGTAAGGCCAAGGCCAATTTGTGGTCGAGTGGTTTATACTGGGGTACGGTCGTAACCATTCAACTTATATTGGTGTCTTTTCACTTTCGTTACGAGTCAGGGTTCTCGACGCGGGTGTCGTGCGCGTGCGGACTGTATCTGTGACGTACGCATTTGGTACAGGACAGTGAGTCCATAGGGTAGACGTTTTTGTAATACAAGTGACAGTCGTCACACATGCAGGGATGTATGTGTTTGTGACAGAACGGGGTTGGAGAAAGATATCTTAGGTGGTGGGGAGACAGTCCCATTATGAATTTTAGTAGTCGGAAAGAAGGGAAAGGTAAAGTTTAAGGCGAGTAGCTTAGCAGTCGATAGGATAAAAACGGATGATGTGCAGCATGTAATATTGTATGAAGTGTGGTTGTGTTGGCATAACAAAGATTAACCACTGGGTTATCTGACAAGAGATGACATGAGAGTGAGGTGCTGGATGGAAATTTTGGCGAACAAATCATGTTGTTTTTGATATATGATTATAATTGACAGTGCAAAGAGGGGTAATAATGTGAAGGATTGTGGCTGCGAGCCGATTCTCTTGTGTGAACATGCTGGAACTATGAACCGCTAAAAATTAATAAGTTTTTTTTTGTTTTTTTTTTCTCTCTGAGAGATGTGTATTACTACTGGTTATAGTGTGGAGACATTTCCTAGATTATTTAGTATGTCCTAAGGGGGCCCATGGAGTCCGTGTTGGATCGCTTAGATTGGTTTATTTCTCCGAGAATTGGGTGTGATTCATAATTTCATATGTAATAGCGTGGATTGGCTCAGGGAGAATATTGTTTTACCGCTGTTGTAAGGGTTGGCAGGAAATGGGTCTGATAACCCCAAAGTGAGTAATGGGTTGGGGGATGTATTCGAAATTTAAGGGGTCACTCTCATGCCCGAGTGGGAAGTAGGCAAGGGAGATGGAGAGTTAAAGCTTTACCAAGTAGGCTATGTGCCTTGATGACTCGGGTAGTAGCAACATTACAGTAGTGGCCTACAGTTGTGTCAGCAGGTATCCTGTTCCGTCCTGAGGCTGGGGCCAGATCACCGCAGTCTACTGCCGCGTGCCGGCAGGTGAGCGGCGCTTTCCAGTGCCTGTTGTTTCCCCGGGAGAGGGAGACCACCCAGGCCGTCTGCCTTCTGTGGGGCAGCTCTCCTCCGGCTACCGGTGCTCTTCCGGGAGTTCTCCGGCACTGGTTCCTCGTCCCTGTTTAGGCGTCCTGTGAGAGGGCGCTGCACCAGGCCTTTTTCCACCCTTGGTGTCCGGCGGGGCCTTCAGAGGAGGAGGCGTCCTACGAGCCCCGGACCCGTCGAGAGGGCGTCTGGTGTGTGTGCGTTGAGTGTCGTGCCCATCGCGGGGAGGAGTCGGACTGCGGGAAGCCACGGTCAGCGCCGGGGTGCAGAGTCTTCCAGGGAGATGTCAGCCTGTGAGGGGCCACGTACAGCGCCGAGGAATGGAGTTTTCCGGGCCGGGATGGGTTGTCCCATTTTGTGGTAGAAGGGGTGTAGCGTTAGGCAGTAGGGTTAGGGTGTTAGCTACTGCCTCCTTTCAGGACGTAGTGGCCAGCACAGTGTAGGGTACTGGTCGTTGCCTCCCTTAGGGACGCAGCGATCAGTGCAGTAGTGGTCCCGGGTTAAAAGAGAAGGGTGAGTCCTGGGGAGAGGTGTGGGTGGTAGCAGTAGGTAAGAGATTAGAGTCCCTTTGGTAAATCCTTGTCCCTAGTAGTTAGTCACCACGTGTGCGGGCTATCGCTGTGTCCCCAGGTCACAGTGATATACCGCAACTGATGTTTTAGGTTAGGTTAGGGTCTTCCAAGTCATTATCGTAGAGTAGGGTGAGTCAGCGGGAATTAGGATACTTGGTGTGGAGTTGTGGATGTGCGTGAGTGGTGGCGCCATGGAGTGTGTGTGAAATAAAGAAGCGTGCGTGATTGTAAAACTGTGTTAGTGTGCTGTGTTGTCTGACCTAGTGTGTGATAGGCGTGGGTAAGGGTGGTAGGGCCGTCCGGCTTAGCGACCGTGACAAAAACATCACTGAACCTTGGTGAAAAGATGGGATGTGATTCAAGGACAAACTCAAAAGCTCGTGGTGCCGATCCATGGTAGTAACCTGGACCAAAGGGCAGATCCAGAGTCCCTTCCACCTTGGTGAGGCTCTTTGCTTTCCCCGGTGTTCTTCTGGTTCTCCTCTCTGTCTCGTGTGTCATGGATCAGACGGTGAAGGAAACAGTAGACTTCATTCAGATTCCATGTCTACACCCACCTCAAGGTATAAGCCAGACAATGATAACGATCCCAAGAGAGTGGGAACTGGGACCAAACTAACACCACTTTCAATCTACCACGACGATAACTCGTTAACCCTTTGCAGCCTTCGGCTCCATTGCAGCAGAAATGTCAGAGCCAGGGTCTGTACCACTGGTCGATTTCTGTCCCCTGTCAAATCATGCTACAGCTGTGGAATAGGTCGACCTTGGAAGATGCTGGAGCAGGAAAAGATCGTAGGGCACTTGAAATCAAAGTGCATGCTCCAAGTCCACCCTCCATGTCGGTTAACATGGAAGTTACGTTACGTTGCTGAAAAAAAAACAGATCCTGAAATCTCATCAAAAAGGTGTAAACATGTTCCGGTTTCTTTTTAAATCCTGATGTATGAATATCTAAAGCGTGTATACTGAGGAGATATCAGAGCATATGTTTTCTTTGTTGCTCATCATACCCATTATAAATGAAAGGATCTTGGAACAATTTTGTGTTTTTGTCTGTTCGACGCCACAATGGACGCTGTTCTTTGTTTGCTTACAATTATCTTTCTTCTCGTTCTCGCTTCCACGTATACGAGTTACAGAACGCACTCATTTATACTTCCATAGCCTACCCTTTGTTTATCATTGTCTTTCCCAGGAAGTATGAATAACTTTTACAATTAGAGACAGGAATTAGAGACAAGACACTTCCACACATTTTCAGGACCACTATTCACATTACTCAAAGTGTCAAGAGATTTACTTCAAATGGATGAAGTGACCATCATGGACAGACAGGGACTACAGACAGCGGGCGCTGAAAAATACAGAACCCTGGTACACCTGACGGCATAAGCAATAAGATTGGCATTGAAAACGTTAATTTTTATATTTGAGGCGCACAGGATTCCAGTTCTCAGATTCCTGAACCCTACCTCAGACACGCTTGAAGCAGTGAAACGAATCACGAACTCTTGTGAATGGAACAGTGCAAGTCATGTTCATAGCCCAGCCGATAGCGGTGACCATGTCAGTGTTGAATCAGCATGACAAAAATTGAGGAAGGAAGACTGCAAGGGAAAAAGAAAAGCAGGGAGGGGTGGGGGGGGGGGGGTAGGGGGGGGAGAGAGGGAACTGCTGGAAGGTGGAGTGGAGAAAGGAAAGCAATAAAGAGACTTACTTAGAATTAGATGCTCCCGCATCTTGCGACGCATGAGGCAGTCAAGGCGCTCCACTGTGCACGGTCCTCAGCCAGCTTGGAAGTGTCACTCCATCCTCTGTCAACGAGTCTGAGGTCTCTCTCCACTGTCTGTCGCCAGCTCATCCTGGGTCGTCCTCTTTTTTTCGCTGGCTTGCTGGGGTCCATTTAATGGCCTGACTTGCAGGTCTTGAAGACGGTAATCTTAAGACATGACCCAGCCAGTGGAGGTGCCGTCTGCAGACGATGGTTGACATGGGGAATTGTTTAGACCTCTCCCTGACGTCTTCATTTGGTATAAATCTGAACATTTCATGCCCAAGATTTTACGTAGGCACTTAGCATCAAAAGCGTCGAGTTTCTTCACCTGTGTGGTCTTCAGCTGCCAGGTTTCACAGCCATATAACAGCGTTGAAATCACACTGGAGTTATAAAATTTCAGTTTGATTCCAAGGGAGAATTTCTTGCTATTCCATATTTTGTTCAGCTGATTGAGTGCTGATGTTGCTTTCCCAGTACAACACTTCAGTTCATGGTCAAGATCATTGGCGTTGTTGATAGAGCTGCCTAGGTATGTGAAGTTCTCTACTACTTCCACTTGTTTTTGGTCGATGAGAACGTCTGTTGGCCCTTGGTGTTTACCGGTAAGCATGTTTTTTTTTATGAACTCCCCGATCTGCTGTCCTACTGCAACTCTCTTCATGGCTCCTACATCATCGCTGGTGACTTCAACATTCATTTTGATCGCCCCTCTGACTCCACCACCTCCAAAGTCATCGACCTCCTGGACTGCTATGGACTGGTTCAGTGTGTCCACGCTCCCACTCACATTCGTGGACACACATTGGATAATATGATCCACAGGGTTGACCAGGCTGTGGTGAGTTCTGTCACTATCGACCACACCCTCCCGTCTGACCATGTCTGCCTCGTAGCTGATCTCCACCTTTTCCGCCCTCCACCTCGCAAAACGTACGTTCAAGCCAGAAACCTCTCCGCAGTTGACATGACTCTCTTCAACGCTGTCCTCCATTCTCACCTGTCTACTTCACCGCCGACCACTCCAGATGACCTCAACTCCCTTCTCCTTCGGCTCCTGGACCAGTACGCTCCTGCCTGTGGCCGTCTTGTCTCCAAGAGGCCACCATCACCTTGGTTCTCCTCCGTTGCGCCTCAGCTGCAAGAAGCCAAGCGTGAAAGACGCAGAGCCGAGAGACAGTGGCTCAAGTCCAGTCTGACAGTTCACAAGCAAATTTTCCAAACTGCCAACAAAATTGTTAACAGCCTTGTTCACGCTACAAAATCTGCCTATTACAATGCCAAAATTCTTGCATGCTCCACATCCAAACAGCTGTATAACATTACTAACACTCTTCTTGGTAAAACTGACTCCTCTCCTCTTCCTTCCAATCTCCCACCTTCTGACCTTCCACAGGCTTTCTCTGACTAGTTTGTCAACAAGATCACTAATCTTAGGCTTTCACTGGACTCCCTGACTAATACTCATGCACCATTTCCCGATCCCCCTTTCTCGGGAACTTTCCTCACTTCCTTCCATCCTGTTTCTGAGGTCTTTGTAAAGAAAATCATCATGAAATCTGGCATTAAAACCTGTGAACTTGACCCACTACCAGCTTCTTTCCTCACCCATTGCCTTGACACTCTACTCCCTCATATTACCATCATCATCAACCACTCCCTCTCAACTGGCTTCTTTCCTTCTTTCAAATCTGCAATTGTAAGACCTCTTTTGAAAAAGACTACTCTTGACCCTGACAATTTGAAAAACTACAGACCTGTGTCAAATCTTCCGTTTCTTTCAAAAATTTTAGAGAAAGTTGTTCTTGACCAACTGTTAGACCACCTTCATTCCAACAGCCTTGTCTATCCCCTTCAGTCTGCTTACCGCTCTGGACATAGTACTGAGACTGCTCTTCTCAAAATCTGTAACGACATTCTGACTGCCCTTGACTGTAACAATGTATCACTTTTGACTCTCTTGGACCTATCTGCTGCCTTTGACACTATTGACCACTCTATCCTCATTTCCCGCCTACATCACTCTTTTGGGCTTGATGACACAGTCTTGAGTTGGTTTCATTCCTACATCACTGATCGTCAACAAGTAGTTTCTGTCAACGGCCTTTCTTCTAATCCCTCTTGTCTGACCTACGGCGTGCCACAAGGATCTGTCTTGGGCCCTCTACTCTTCATTCTCTACTCTTATCCTGTCTCTTCTATCGTCCAAGAACACCTACTTCAGCATCATTCCTTCTCTGATGACAATCAGCTGTATGTCTCTGGGCCTCTCTCTGACCTTCCTCTCATGATCCAAAACACCCAGTCTTGTGTAGCCAACCTTAAGGACTGGATGACCCGAAACAAACTAAAACTAAATGAAGATAAGTCTGAACTGATCCTGATCACCCCACCAAAACTTCAAAACCACCCTTCTGTTCCGACTTCCATCAAACTTGTTGATTCACCTATCACTCTCTCTCATTCTGCCCGCAACCTCGGTGTAACTCTTGATCAAACCCTGTCCTTCCAACAGCATGTCAGCAATGTCTGTCGCACTTGCTTTCTTGAACTCCGCCGAATTGCTTCTATTCGCCATCTTCTCTCAGAAAACACAACAAAAGCTCTTGTCTGCGCATTTGTTCTATCCCGCCTGGATTACTGTAACGCTCTTTTGTCTGGCTCTCCCTCTCATCTCATCAACAAACTTCAAAGAGTTCAGAATCATGCTGCCCGTCTCATCTTCCGTACTTCTAAATATAACCATGTTACCCCATTGCTCCGCTCTCTCCACTGGCTCCCTGTTCAGCTAAGAATATTCTACAAGATTGCCTCTCTCTGCTTCAAATCTATCGAGTCTTCCTGTCCTGAGTATCTCACCCACCTGTTACATCTTTACACCCCATCTCGAGCTTTACGTTCCTCATGTGACACTCGTATCTACAGTATCCCCACTGTTCGCACTAAAACCTTTGGTCAACGTTCCTTTGCCTATCAAGCTCCAACTACCTGGAATCAATTGCCTCACTCTCTCAGATACTCACCCTCACTGCCCACATTCAAGCGCCTTCTCAAAACTCATCTGTTTCCTAGGTAACTTCGTCTTCCCTGTGACCCGACGTTTGCAATGTGTGATGCGAGTGTCTGCTTTGTGTGCGTTCGTGTCTGTGTGAGTGTGTGTTTGCGTGTATGCATGCTTGTGAGTTTGTGTCCTTGCTTTGGATTTTGATGCCTTTTTCTCATGTATGATTGTTATACATTGTGTGATTTGATGTCTGTTGTGATATTGTAAACGCCTAGGGCATTCAATTGATTAGGCGTCATAAATGTTCATAATAATAATAATAAGTCTTTTTGGCACTGCTAAGGAGGCCAATGTTGCTTGCAAACTTGCTGATATTGTCTACAAGCACCTGCAGATCTTGAGTGGTGCTTGCAAGAGCGGCAATGTCATCGGCAAAATCCAGATCTGAAAGACTGTTTCCTTCTGTCCACGTGATTCCCTTTCCTTGGGTTGTGTGTTTCAGAACCCAGTCAATGGCAAGTGCAAAGAGGAAAGGGGAGAGGATACAACCTTGCCTTACTCGGGTGACAGCTTCAAACCAGTCACTGTAGCCATCTGCCGTCCTGACTCTGCACTCGGAGTTTATGTAGATCTGCTCAATGGCCGACACAACTTTCCCAGGGATGCCGTAGGTTTTCATGATTTTCCACAGTGATGGTCTGTGGACCCTGTCAAATGCTTTGGAGAAGTCAATGAAGCTGATGACCAGGGGTACTTGGTGCTCTCCACACTTCTCGATGATCTGTCTTAGTGTGAAGATCTGTTCCGCACAGGATCGTTTCGGGCGGAAACCTACTTGTTGTTCCCTGAGCTCATTGTCCACTACGTCGCGCAGTTGGTTGAGGATGACCTGGCAGTACACTTTCCCTGGTATCGACAGTAGAGTAACTCCTCTCCAGTTGTCGCACTCTGAGAGGTTGCCTTTTTTGGAATACAGACGACTTGGCCATTCTTCCAGTCCTCTGGGACGACGCCGGAGTTCCAGGCCTGGTTACAGAGACTGCACATCCACGAGACGATGCAGTCACCACCACCTTTAAGCATTTCCGCCGTTATTACATCGAACCCAGGGGACTTATTATTCTTTAATGTCTTGATGGCTGTTCTGATCTCTTCAGTGAAGTTATCGGTGCTGATGTTGATGAGATATGTTGGACAAAAGTTGCGGATGGCAGAGGTTGATGTGTACTGTTGATGGATGACGTTGACAGATGAAGCCGATCGATGATTTGGTGGAGAAACTATTGGATAATGTTGGATAGATCAATGGGGTGGGTGAATGTTCCAATGGGTAATATGAACCAGATGTATTGATTTATGATATTAATTGATGTGGTAGATTGGCAAGATAATGTTGACCGAAGCTGAGAGAGGATGTGGATGAATTGTAATGATTCCTTAAAGGATTGATGATGTTGATATGTGATATGATTTGATTATACTGTTTGGTGACTTAAAGCTGATGTTCATCAGCCACATTGACTGGCAATACTGATGAAGGATGATGGGTCATTTCTGTATGCAAAAGTGAAGGTTACACGAAAGAAAAACCATTTAATTTGGCTAGAAGATACGGCAAAAGAAACAAACTGCAGCGTTACTGGAACACGACAAAAAAAGCAGAAGAGCACACAAAACAAAGTGTGAAGTAATGCAGTTTTAATGGACGACACAAAACAGGACAAGAAATTTTCGGCAATATACCTTCCTCAGCGACAAAAAAATACAGACATAAACATGCACAATACTCCCAAAGTGGCTTCGCAAGGGGAGTATTGTGCATGTTTATGTCTGTATTTTTTTGTCGCTGAGGAAGGCATATTGCCGAAAATTTCTTGTCCTGTTTTGTGTCGTCCATTAAAACTGCGTTACTTCACACTTTGTTTTGTGTGCTCTGCTTTTTTCTGTCGTTTGGCTAGAAGATAATTTAAACTCTCTCTCTCTCTCTCTCTCTCTCTCTCTCTCTCTCTCTCTCTCTCTCTCTCTCTCTCTCGCTCGCTCGTTCCGCTTCCTTCCTCTCCATGGTAAACCTTGATAAAAAAAAATATTGCAATCAGATTTTAGCTTTTGTTCTCTCTTATGTTTGTCAGTAGGAATCTAATGCTGGTGAACAATAATCCCTGATGGTGATGGATGATGCCGATGGATAAATGTTGACAGGAGGTGTGTTACGGATGGAAATGCGTGTGTGTGGAAGTCTGACTCACTCAGAATTATGGATGCATGCACGACTTTTTCTAATGCACATACACACACACACTCATCCGAACATGGACAGCCAGGCAACAAAATAACTTTTTTTTATGCCGCCCGAGCCATCAAACAAAACACACAATTAAACATAGGTTGGTACACCCACCATTAGGTGTACATATAAAACAAGTCAATGCAATTTTAATTATCAGCTGCCGGGTCCAGCGCTGATGACGACGACGGCAGCGACGAGGCAAGTCTGACACAGTCTCTTCCAAGCTGTGGTTCTCAATGAAGAAGGAGGGAAAGAAAAACTAACACGTTCGTGGCGTCTTTGTCAGCAACACGGTGACAGTCTCACCCACGAGCTGTGGCTCAAACACCTAAGAGCTGTGGCTCAACACCAACCAAGAGCTGTGGCACACACACCACCTGTGGCTCAACACCAACCAAGAGCTGTGGCACACACACCACACACAGCGACGGCCTCGGACGCAGGTCGCTGGCACAAAAGGGGCGACGTCCTGGCTCACCAGCAGCGACGTCTCCAACCCACTGGCCCAACAGTGGTCGGTCACGGGCGCAGTGGCAGGTAGGGCAATTGTCGGCGCTCAGGCCGGCCTCTCAACACCAGCAGCAAACAGGTGGAGAACGGGGCGTCAACACAGCTACGGCCCCGGCCCTAACCCGGTAGCAGCCAGTCCCCGTCAGTCCAGGGAACACTATCAACCTGGGGGCAACTGATTAACTACCTTGATTATCATGGCCACTATTCATTGCAATCACAACTATCTCCATATTCATTAGCCACATTATATCTCACTAGAACTTGAGCCACATATCAGCATATTCGTTCACATTCATTAGCCACATCATATTTCACTAGAACTTGAGCCATACATCAGCATATTTGTTCATCATTATAATATTCTTTTTTTTCCGGAATCATAACATTACAACATTCCCTTTTCCGGAATCATTACACTACAACATTCCCTTTTCCAGAATCATAACATTGCACAGGAAAGGATTTCCATATAAACCTTTCAGACTCTAGTTTTCCAAATTGGGGAAAGGATTTCCACATAAACCTTTCATAATCTAGTCTTCCAAATTAGAGAAAAGGATTTCCATCTGGATCCTCTTCAATAAACCATGAATACAATCCACTACACACAATGATTAATGATGATTATTTTTTCAAACTATAAATGTCTTTCGTTAATTCAGGAAATGTTCATTTCTTTTGTTGTAACACAAGAACGCTCACTTCACTTCAGTTCATCAGCTTCACTATATGCGAGGGAAAGATTTCCACCACACTTTTGTTTAACAACACATATATTGATACCCATGTAAACACATCAACATCAGAATGAAACAAAGTCTATGTCGCTCACTCTGGAGCACACATCACACATCAGAATGAAAAACAAAAGTCTATGTCGCTCACTCTGGGAGCTTATTATCCATAGCATCAAAACTCTCCATCTTCTTGCAAACCATATTAGAATAGACACTTTTTCTTCATCATGAAGCTCATAGCCAGTTAAGTTACAAAATAAACAAAATCTTTTTTCTTTTTTTCTGAAGACCACTTCTTATAACACTCACTTCATCTATTCACATTTTCCGAAACAATTTCGTTTTGTTACCGTATCAAGTCATAGGATAACAGAACAACAATACTTTTTTTTTTATTTTTTAAATAAAACCTTCACAAGAGCGCTGAGGAAGCTTCAGTCGCTCCTAAACGGGAATACAGTTTTAGTTTGTTAATAAATAAACATTCAATGATAAATACCTGACTGCTACTAGCAAACGGCTGAGTCCCTCTTCGGCCTTCTGTGACTTGTATTGCCGGAATCACGGCAGAGACTGCCTAACCGGTGCAACTCACCCGGCTTGTAGCAATGCGCCGGTGAGTAGCAGTCAGCTAACTTTTGCAACCGGCTTCCGGACTACTACCTTCCGGTAAGCACGGTCGCACATGAAACTTTGTGACCGGATGAAAGACGGTCCGTCACAGTGTGGAAGAATGATATTCATGGATAGAATTAGAAATAATGTCAATTTGTTGGATGTTGGTTATGTTTGCAACATATGATAATAGGTGACGCAGATTATTGCTGTTCATGATTGATATCCATGGATAATGTTGTTAAATTGTTTGTGGTTAGATGTTTATGGAGAATGCTGATAGGGGAGGTCAGTTCCATTTACATAAGCAGTCAGTGGCTGTCATTCATGGAAGGTAATCATGGATGACTTGGATGAGATATGCAGGATGGGTGATGCTGATGGGGTGAGGTTGATGTGTATTGATGATGGATGGAGTTGGCGGATGGGGCAGATTGACGGCTTGGGGAACAGTGTGATAAATGACGAAAGATACATGGATGGTGTGGAAGAAAATTCCGATAATGTTGTGAGATGATATTGATGTCTGAGTTGACAGGTCAGGTTAGTCAGAGATGTTGAAGTGTTACCTGATAGATGCTATTGATAATCTGACCCTTTTTTGTACGTACCAGTAACTTCTATGAAAGAGTTTGTCATAAATTAATATACGTGGACAGGCGCGGGTTCATGCGCGCGCGCACGTATGTGGGTGATGGGCGTTGTTTAGATGTCATTGATTCTTGGGAATGAAGATGTTGTCATTGATGTTATTGTTGTTTTAATAACCCTTGAAAGGCTTTGACAAAGTTATACTTTGTATACATAACTTTATTTACTAGCTGACCCTGTTTTCTTCCTTCCTTTCTTTTTCTTCTTTTTTTTTTTTTTTCTCTCGTCCCTTATCGCGTGCATCCATCCCCCTCCCTCTCCCCCACTGGAACATTTATCCAACCCGTCTTACTGTTAATATATAATGCACACGGTGCATAATCCCGCTTAACCCCGCCCCTTCCCCCGTTGCCCCATTCCCCGTCCCCTCCCCATCACGCTTTGCACGTGACAAAAAATGAGTGGCCCCAAAATACCTGTCCTTGAAGACGGTCAGTTGAATTGTGTTCACAAGTACATTAAGGCACACGTACGCGCGCGCGAGTGTGATTCCACACCCCATCCGCACCTGCTCACCCCTTTCCTTTCCTTTCTTGTTAGTGAAGGTACGTGCGTGCGTGCGTGCGTGTGTGTGTGTGTGTGTGTGTGTGTGTGTGTGTGTGTGTGTGTGTGTGTGTGTGTGTGTGTTGTGCACTCGCTTATTTCACTTAGTTATCATGCTTACAGAAGAGAAAGCATATGTTTCATTTTTTTTCGAAAGTCAGGCTTGGCTTAGTTTGATTATGCTTTATCTATATGTTCCATTGCCTTTATAGGTATATTGCGTCCTTTTTCTTGTTCTTGTTCTTGTTCTTCTTCTTCTTCATCTTCTTTCTTCCTTCTTCTTCTTCTTCTTCTTCTCTGCGCCTGCCGCTCGCCTGCGTTGTTCAAACAAATTTTGACTCATTTTTGACTTAAAAATTGTACGTGTTTGTAGTCTGGTAGTTTTTTTTTCAGCAGGCATTTGTGTATGTGCATATGTTGTTTTTTTTTTAATTGTCATTGTGTCAAAGGTTGTATGTAGCACAGCTGAAAACAAATGGCACACTTTTATGGCTGAGGAGAAAAAAAACATAGAAAAGTAAGGATATTTAAAAAGGAATGGACTCTATAGCGATATCATCTTTGAATGCCAAGGTCTCGAGGGATATTCCAAAAGAAAGGATGTGTTTCAATTTTTAAGACAAAAACAATACTCTATTTACTTTTTACAAGACACCCATTTCACAAGTAAATTAGAACGCCAGATAAGAAGTGAATGGGGTTATGAATGTGTATTTGCTTCCAACAACTCTCGATCAAGAGGTGTTGTAATACTCTTTAATAATAACTTCGAATTCAAAATAAAGAAAACTATTAAAGATGCTCATGGTAATTACATAATAGTAACTATTAATGCAATTTGAAAAGATTTAGTATTAGCGAATATCTATGGACCAAATAATGATGAACCATCTTTCTATGAAAATATGAAATTAAAAATAGAAGATTTAAATGTCCCCAACATAATAATGGCAGGGGACTGGAATCTGGTCCTTGATCCTAGTAAGGATTATCACAATTATAAACATATTCACAACGCTCGCGCACAGGATGAAGTTATGGAAATTATGTCTAGACTAGCCGGTTACCCGGCGTCGCCCGGGTATATAAGAGAGAGAGAGAGAGAGAGAGAGAGAGAGAGAGAGAGAGAGAGAGAGAGAGAGAGAGAAAGACAAGACAAGACAAGACAAAAATGTTTATTCGTAAAGGCCTTGGCCCCTTAGAAGGGGGATACACGTAAAATAACGTTGCATAATCCATTACCAAAGATAGTCTTGCACAATACATTACCAATAGGGAAGGTTAACAAACTAAGATATTACAGAACTTCTTCGTTTAAATCCTCTGTACAAATACGCAGCCAGCTGTTTCACTGTTTTATCATTTGTCGACGTCATTAACAAAATCAATTTGAAGAATGAAGGATGTCTAAAGTATTTAGCTGAAATACACTGTTGTCTAAGATCACTTAATTCAGGACAGTAAAGGACAAAATGAACTTCATTTTCTTGTGATTCCTTACAAAATGGACAAATACTTACACGATCGTTTGAATTGCTATAACGCTGAGAATGTACATAGACATCCGAAATACCAAATCTGAACTTGGTCATGATATATTTTAAATGTCTATCCATGTCCATGGTCAAATACTTTGGTACACAATGCATAGGATTTAACATTCTGTAAATATCAAATCTACTGCTATCTTCAACATGTGAATTCCATCTTTGCCAACTGCAATCGATCAGTGTTTGCTCAAAAACACGAATGAAAGCATTTATATCACCGACACCCTGATTCTCCCATACAAATCCAAAGCCATATTCATACAGTTTCAGCCTTACATTCGTAATCCAGTTTTTCTTACCTCTGGCATCCAACTCTACGAGCATAATATAGGCTTTATAAGGCAATCTGTGTGGTTCCATTTGTGTTATCCTTTTAACCAGTAACGAATACATTTAACCATTGAAATTAAACAAATAGGATATCTATTAGTCTCTCCATATACTAAATCATTCGGTGTTTTCATTGAAACGCCAAGAAATGTCTTTAAAGCATACAAATGAATTTTCTCAATATGCACAGCAGCAGATTCAAAACCCCATAGTTCAGCACCATATTGTAATATTGGTTGAATTTGGACATCAAATAATTTTAAAAACAAACACAGAGATCCATTATCTAGGAGTCTTAATTTCCTCAAAATACACAATAGCGCATATTTAGCTCTACTTGCAAGATCTTTACAAGCAAAAGTAAAGCTTAAACGTGTAGAAAAGTAAATACCAAGATACTTATAAGCATTCACCACAGGCATACTGACTCCATTATATGTCCACCTTTCTCTGGCAGCAAGATAGCCACCCTTTCTAAACACAATAATATTACTTTTATTCGTGTTTATCTTCAACTGCAATGCAGAAGAAGCTCTTTCCAAACTGTTCAGCTGGGTTTGTAAACCAGTGATAGTTTCAGACATTAATGCAACATCGTCAGCTAAGAGAAGAATGAAAATCTCAAGGAAATCATTTATGAACATTGCGCCATGTCGTCCAGAATTATTAACCTCTGATGTCAATTCATTGATAAATAAAGAAAACAATATAGGACTACATACATCACCTTGCTTAACTCCAGTCGTACAGTTTATGTAATCAGTCAAAGACCCACCACTTCTCACTCTAGCTTTTACAGAGTCATACATGCTCATGACACATTTATATAATTTTCCTCTTATTCCATTTTTGAACAAAATATGCCATAAAATACTCCTATTAACAGAATCAAAAGCTTTTTCAAAATCAATGAAAGCAACATATAATTTACGATTCAAACAAAACTGTTTTTGCACAAATGCCATTAGAGTAAACATGTGATCTATTGTAGAATAGTTACGCTTAAATCCAGCTTGGCATTCACCAGTGAGGTTCTTTTCTTCTACCCAGTCCCGCAGCCTTCTGTTGATAACAGCACTGTATAGCTTACTACAAATGTTACACAAGGAAATACCTCTATAATTATTTGGATTATCAACATCACCTTTCTTATATAAAGGGAGAACAATAGATTCAGTCCACAGTTCCGGAAACACACCTCTGTCAAACAAAGCATTAAAGAACTTTGTGACAAAACCCAACAACAAGTCAGACTTACACGCATTTTTTAACATTTCACTGATGACACCATCAGGGCCACTAGCTTTACGATTCCTTTAATTTCTTTAGAGCCAGCAGGATCTCGTCTCTTGAAATTGGACGATTCAATGCATCGTCATTTGTATTACTGCTATCATTAGTATTATTGTAGTCATTGTTATAACTACCACCTTCATCATCCATAATACTATGGATATCTACTTCTTTTTCAAGCAGTTTCTGAAAATGCTGAAACCAGTTTTCTAAACTAATACTGTTAGAAGGTTGTTTACTTTTATTGTGAATCCTGCGCATGTTATCCCAAAATTCCTTCTGGTCATTTACAGAGGATACCAATTTATCCAACATTTCACGATTAACTGTTTACGTTTTGTTTTCAAAAGTTCTTTATAGTCACGTCTGGCATTAGAGTAAGAGACATGATCTGGTGGTGATAATGTGCGACGATATCTATTTAACAAATTACGAACCTTCCTTTTACCAGTTTGACACTCCACATCATACCAGTCATCATCATGATCATGTTTTTTGTTAATATTAATCTGTTTTTTTCATACATACAGCAGCATCTTTCAAGCAACTGTTAAATATATGCAAAGCTTCATTTATATTCACATCAATTACACTGATCGCCATTTCAACTCTCTGCTGAATTTCATGGGAACAAATTATATCACTAAATACATTGGCACGTGACTGATTCCAAACATACTTTTCAATAAGACAGTTAGAAACATACCTTCTTGCGTTGTTCATGCATTCATTTGGGATACTGAAGTTCATCACCAGAGGCATATGATCTGATTCGATCCTTTCTAATACTTGCAGTTTACAGTAATTCGAAAACCTTAAAAACATATCTCGTGACATTATAAAGTAATCATTTACACTATTGCCTCTCTCAGAGATGTATGTGTAGCGACCATTCAGATCGCCCTGACACATACCATTCAAAACACACAAATTCAAAACGGTGCACATATTGATCAATAGTTTCCCATAATTATTCAACACATTATCTTCAGAATTCCTGTCTGTACATAAAGGACTACTTACATATTGATTATCAAAAGGCAAACCATCATCTTGTAAATCATGCGACAAGTTTGCAATCCGACTGTTTAAATCACCACTTATCAAAATATAAACATCATCAAGAGCAAGTACACAGTCACTCACAAATTCTTCGAGCATACTTATTCCATTTTCGATGTCAAAATGTGTATAGTAAGGTGAATCTACCGGTGGTACGTAAGCACAAATATACAGGATGTTTTTATTTGCACAAAACAAAGATTTATCAATCATGAAGGCAAGACAGTTATCAGACTTAATATCTAATAACTCAATGAATGAACAGAGCTCGTGTTTAACAAGACATAACAGACCACCAGAACGTCTTCCACGGGCTGTTAGTTTCATGGCAGGTTTGCAAAACTTCTTGTAACCAACAAATACAGATGACTGAAAATCTTCCACGAACGTTTCATCAAAACATAAAATCAAAAGAACAAACAAAAGAGACAAAATCTTTATCGTGTAATTTAGACAGTAAACCATTCACATTCCAGTGAAGAAAAGAAAAGGATTTAGAATGTTTATTTTCAATGGAACAATTTGGGTTATCACTGTCAGCAAACATGGGGAAAGCATTGCACGTGCCGTCATGACACGCGTCATACACGCCGACTGACACAGATTCAACCTGCACACGTTCAGTGTTTACATACACATGTTTAGTTCGGTCAGTGGCTGAATCGCTAGCGCAGCAAACCAGGTCTGCCGCTTTCAGATTAGCACGTGCAAGATTTGTCTCATACCCGTTACACCGTGACAGCAAAACCGGTGCACTCGTTAGGTTTGTTCCCTCTGTCAAGAGATCACAAAGAGTGTCTTTGGGCCGGCCAACGCCCTATCTCATTTCCACAAGCTTGTCACTGGAATCGACAAAAAACTTCTTGCCATCTATCAGGAGATGATCGAATACCATTGTTGCTCGTTTACCTTCACTACGAGCTGTTTTTAGGTGTGGAGTCAACCTCCTCTTGATTTCTCTGACACGATTAGAAAAGTCTTCACCGATGAAAATCCGACTCCCCCGGAGCTTGCCCTTTGCCTTCAACACTTCTATCTTCTGTTTATAAAACACGCATCTGGCAATCACGGGGGAATCAGGTTTAGAACTTAACCGGTGAACCCTGTCAAATTCCACATCACGGGACAGGTCCAGTTTGTCAGTGAGAAGATCCTTTACTATACACTCGGTCGCTGTCTCGTTGTCCCTCCTCGGCAAGCCGTAAAAAATGAGATTATTCCGCTTGGACCGTCCCTCGAGGTCGTCCGTCTTCGTCTCCAGGTCAGCAACCCTCCGGCTGAGATCGTCGTTCCTCCTCTGCAGGTCCACGTTCTCTTCACGGAGCGTGACGACCTCCTCCCTCAGCGCCCTCAGCTCGCCCTTCATGGCCACGTAGTCCTCGTGCAGGATGCGGATTTCTTCTTTGACTTCTCCAATCTTGGTGTCTAGCTTCGTGCCCAAGGAGCTGAGCATGCCAACAATGTCAGAGAGAGTAGGCTGGCTTGCTGCTTCACTGGAAGTGCCACCTGAAGGGTTGTCCATTCTGTCCAAGCTGACTCTGCTACTGGTTGACCGTGTACTGGACAGTCGAGACTGCCTCATGCTGTCCTTAGTCTGAGAGGAGTTGGGCCCAGGATTACTTTCAACGTCCTCGCAGCGAAGAAGTAAGCTCCCCCAGTACAAATACGAGAGGAGCAAACCCAGCATAACACCGTCTGCTCTTCGTGTCACCGTCAACATGGCGAAGTTGAGAGCTCTCTTCTGCCTCGCTCGCTTTAACATAAAGGCTTGAAAAACTGGACAAAAACAGCCGCAGACTACTCTAAAAACTTGTGCAGCTGATGGCATGGTGCTTCTTAAAACTTGCTGTCTATTTTCCAAGCAGATGGATGGCCTGTAACTATAACAAATCCAGGTAATTGTCGGACATCAAAGGTAAGCGTCCTCTCATGAAAATCGACAACTCACACCCCCCGAGAGAGAAGAGAGAGAAGAGAGACAGACAGACAGACAGACAGACAGACAGAGACAGAGAGAGATGTCTATAGGCCTACATTACTCAGGTCTACAGCCCTCGTTCAACCATTTATTTCTTATAAACCGATTTATATAAAAATGTAGTGAAAAATAAAAAGAACAGTTTTTAACGGGGGTTTATTTTGATAAGATGTGGTGAATGGCGTTCCTAGCATCCCTCTGTATCTGTAAACCGAACGATCATTACAATCAGGGCTTAAAACGGAGAACTCTAAAATCAGAGGATTTTTTCAAGTTCTGTTGAATTTTACTTTGCCTTCAGTCCCAAGTCATGATAAAGCGTTCTGTATTTACCTTAGTTAAAAGCAATATCATACAGAACATGCTTTTGTTTCTTTCTTAAACAGCAAAAGCAGTCTATATCTGTTCCATTTATCACTCAAACTTCTTACATATTAATTCTACTTTTCACATTAAAAAAAACCCTTATGCCAGCGAAATTGAAACATCAGAATATTGTCAGGTTGAGCTGGGTGCTTACTGCAAGGCCTGGGGATGGACAATGTTTTTTGTTTCTCCCTGTGGAGCCAGGATGAACAGGCGATCAGGGCTGCCAACTCGTGAGCAGCCCACGTACAGCTGTCCATGCGCGAAGCAGGGCATGTCCAGGTGAAGGACAGCCACCGTCAGCGATTGTCCCTGGGCCTTGTTGATGGACATGGCGAAGCACGTGCGCACAGGGAACTGCAGCCGCTTGAACTGGAAGGGCATGTCGGATGGGATGATGGGGATCCTTGGTAGGAACACATCCTCTCCTTTGTTTTGTCCAGTCGTAATGGTGGCCTCAATGACGTGGGGCATCAGCTGCTTCACGACCAGTCGTGTTCCGTTGCACAGTCGAGGAGCATCCAGGTTTCTCAGCAGTATGATGGGGCATCCCACTTTCGTCTGCAGATGGAGCATTGAATCTGCGTGGGTGCTGGTTTGCAGGGGCTTTGTTGGGTCGTATAACGATCCTGTGCTCAGGCAAGTGCACTTTGTCCAGGGCTGTCTTGAAACTGGCTACATAAGGGTTGTGAGAGTGCAGCATGGCTTGCAGGCGCTGAATGATCTCTGGTTTCACACCTGGCATAACCTCGCAGCGTCTGATAGCTTCTTTTTCACTGTCTCCCATAAAGTAAATCTGGAAAAACTGTGGCTTGGTTGATGGCTGCGGCAGCAGGGACCCAATGCTGTGGTAGACCTGTCCCTGCACCTTGAATGTAGGCATGTATCCAGGCAGCTTTACCTCCCGTGCACATCTGAAGCTAGTCATTTGGAAAGCAGAGCTATCATTTGGAAAGCAGAGTTATACTTTCGTATGTTTGAAAGGACATGACTGGTGTCTGCAGAGTTCCCAAGGAGGTAGGATCGAAGAGGCTCTGGCGGTTCAATCAGGGGTGGCAGTCTGACCTTGCCACTGTTGCAGCAGATTCCTGGTGCATCCCCTCTCCACTTCAGAGCATGGCAATGTGGGCACTCTGCTGACAAAGTGCCGATGAAAACGTCATTGTGGTTACTGGAGATGGTTGAAGCGCTGAAATGAAATGCTGAGTTAAGCCATCTAATTTTGGTTGGTTGTGATAAACCCCTAGCGCTCACACGTCTGTCGTGTTCTTGTTCTATTCTAACCTGTCTATGCTGTTGACTTTCTTGCTGTCCATTTGTTGCCTTGCGTTCTCTATCACTTTTTCGTCTACCTTCCCTCTGTTCTAAAGTTTCTTGCTCTCTACGTACTGCTTTGCATTCTCTGTCGCTTTTTCGTCTACCTTCCCTCTGTTCGGTTGTCTCTTGGTGTCTACATGCTGCCTTGCGTTTTCTGTCTTCCTGTTGTCTTGCATATCTCTCCTCACTGCTTTCTTCTGATCGAGAACGTTAACTCTGGCCGTAGCAGAAGAAGAGCGTGTGAGCCGGGTTCTCTTTTTGGGCGGCATTGTCATGATTTTAAGTTCGATGGAAGAATAAAACATATATAAATAAAAGAAGGTTAATTCAGCCTTTCTAGGCGTGTATGTTTTGATATTCAAATCTATAGAACAGAGAAGAAATTAGATGGAATCGCGATGCCCGAAAGCACAGACTTTTTGGATGAGCCGAAAAGTTCGTCTGCTTCGGAGTTTGTACCAAAAGAATAAATAATAGGTTTGCGAATTAGAAATGGATGTTGACTTACCACAGATCTACACATGGTCAAGTGATACAGAAGAATTCTGATTATTGTCAAACGTTCATGATGTCATTCAGTCGCTGTGACGTGTGCAGAACAGGCAAAGGACACCACGTCTTTTTCTTGGGATTTCTCTTGTGCGATTTTGTTGTGAATACCTCACAGCTATCTAATGTTGTTTACATAGTTTTTGCCATGAATGACCTTCGTGAATCAGAAGTTCATGGTTTCGTCCATAATTCAAATTAAATTTTGTGGGGTATGCGCGTTTTGTTCGATATTTTTTCCCCTAAACGTTCACGTGAACACTTTTCCAAATCTGTTATATAATAAATTTATTATATAGAGCTGAGTTTGTCTGTCGTGTAGTGTTCCGATGTTCAGTTCTGCGTCTGTGGACGCAAATTGCGTCACGACGCAATGCGTCACGTGATTACCGACCCGACGTTGCTGTTTGTAGGACACCAAGGATACTTGATACCAAATCTGGTGCTGATCGGCCTAAAACTGGCCGTGTAGTGTTCCGATGTCCAGTTTTGCGTCTGTGGACGCAAATTGCGTCACGACGCAATGCGTCACGTGATTGCCGACCCGACGTTGCCGTTTGTAGGACACCAAGGATACTTGATACGAAATTCGGTGGCGATCGGCCCAAAATTGTGGCCGTGTATAAGCGAACAGACAGACAAACTCAGCTTTATATAATATATAAGGTAGATTGTACAGTAATGATTCTCTATGGAATACATGGAATATAACGTAGATTGTACAGTAATGATCCTCTATGGAATACAACAAAGGTTGTCAGTAATGATTATTCACAGAAATAACAAAGATTGTATAGCAATGATCGTTCATGGGAATACACGAAGGTTGGCTTTTTCTCCCATAAGGACTTATTCAAGCGGTTGCGATGGAGATTACGTAAAGATATTTTACGACAGTCTGAAAACATTTTGACGTCATGCAGATGTGTCAGGCTTAATGCGTCATTTAACCCAAATTCAGAACGCGCTTCGACCCCGTCTCGGCCCGGTGAGTTTGTCTGTCGTGTAGTGTTCCGATGTCCAGTTTTGCGTCTGTGGACGCAAATTGCGTCACGACGCAATGCGTCACGTGATCGCCGACCCAACGTTGCTGTTTGTAGGACAGCAAGGATACTTGATACCAAATTTGGTGGCGATCGGCCCCAAACTGTGGGCGTGTATAAGCGAACAGACGGACAGACAAACTCAGCTTTATATAATAGATTAGAGCTAGTTGATATATGGAGAGAGCTGAACCAAGACACAAGGCAATATACTTGGAGAAGACCAAAGCCGTTTCAACAAAGCAGGCTAGATTTCTTTTTACTGTCCGACACGCTTATCACTTACATAGAAGATGCCGACATTTTGTTTGGATACAGAACAGATCACTCTTTGATATACATAAATATTGCTTTTAAAAAAGAAGAGAGGCATAAAGGATTCTGGAAATTTAATTCTTCTCTTGAGACAAGCAATATGTAAATTTGGTCAATGAAACGATTGAAAGAATCGGGCCAGTGTTACAACCCACCCATACAACAGCTACACTTACTGAAAGTAAAGGGCAAGGGTGAAATTGGACGTAAACCCAAAATCACTCGTCACTGACATCATAGCACACTATGTAGGCAACGTACACAACAACCAAGCTACGCTTATCAAATTTTCAATCCCATTTTTGGGGAAGTTTATATATATATATTTTTTTTTTTTTTTTTTTTTTTTTTTTAAATGCAAAGAATGCAAAGCTGACACTAAAACCGTTCATTCAAGCGAAACTACAATCCTAAGACGACATCTTTTTACAAAAACTTTTTTTTCGACATTCAAAAGATCCAATTATTCGGATGCCTGCTCGTGAAATGTTTACTTTGGTAAATGACACTTCGAGGATCTAAAATACTTTGTTATTTCTGACATTAAGACACATAAATGAAGTACGTTTACGATATCACCGTCCTCCCTCACCAGAAAAGTAGGTTAACGGGGGGAGGGGGGGGGGGCAGAGGGGGAGATCCAGTTTCTGGGTTGTTTACCAGTTAATAAACCCCTTTAATAGCTTAGCCCAGTACAATGCAGCATAACACACACACACACACACACACACACACACACACACACACACACGCACGCACGCACGCACGCACGCACGCACGCACGCACACACATCTATATATTTAGTTCTTATATTTATGTCTCCCAGTTCTTCGACTCCTTTGACATTCATGGGAACTTCAGAGTGTTAGACGTTGAATAATATTGCATTCATGCATGAATTAGTATTATCTTTTTGTTTTTAATATTCAGGTTGATGTTTTCATTTATGTATTTTAAGCAACGGTATGTTTCTTACACTCGTGTACTCTGCGATTACGTAAACTCCTAAATTATCACATTGAAAAAAGTGGGGAAAATTTTTTTTTGAACCGATTTGCTTATGGCGATGACCCTTCGCTCATTATTATCATCATCCATGTCACAAAATGGGGTGTATGGTGATAAAACATTAATTATGATATATTGACAGTCTGCGGTCGTAAGATCAAAATTGTTCGTAAAACCAGCCGCCGTGGCGAAATGGTAAGCATCGCGGACTCCGGGCTGGGAGATCGTGGGTTCTGTGTGTGTGTGTGTGTGTGTGTGTGTGTGTGTGTGTGTGTGTGTGTGTGTGTGTGTGTGATTTTTGCCTTTCTTTTTCTCTTTAGACTACTTGTCTCACATTATAAGTCTCGATGAAGCTGGAACTGATTCCAAGGTCAGCTGTACACTGTGATATTCTGAGACAACAAAGGGCGCAGTTGCAGTGTGTAGTCTAGAAACCCTTACGCAGCCAACAAAGCTGGTCTGACGGCTGAGCACCTATTCTATTGCACGAATGGCTCTTCCGGCCGATAAACGTAGTGGCACGTTGGACTGAAGCAAGTGTACAAAACACCAATGCGCGAGGAAATGCGCTCTTCAGTATACATGTGAATATAACACACTTGAAAGAACCCACAGAACCGGAAAACTCAATATCCCTAGGGCGCACGACCTAACCAATTCGAATTTTCGTAAAACCTGGAAAAAAATAGTCAGTGTGAGGGCAGTATAGTTGTCTTCTGCTTACAACTGATAAAGGACAGAATGTCTGCCCAGCAGCAAGGGCGATGTATCTTATAACATTCAATAGGAAAACCCATGAAATGAAAGACAAAAAACAAACAAACGAAAGGAAAGCTAGAAGAGAGAGAAGAAAAAAAAAATTCTATGGCGACATGCTCTCTTCGAAGGGCACTGACTGACTTCAAAAGAAAAATTTGTGGTAAATATGAAAGAAACCAATACACTGTTTGCTCCAGTTCACGCTCTAAACATTTTCTTCTTCTTTTTTTTAAAACAAGACTACCAGTATATTCCCATTGAACTGATTCTCTTCGCAACATAAGCTATACGTGAAGCATATGCCCAAGACTCCTTTGGGCGGCCAGCCTAGTGGTCATGTATCTTTCACCGTATACTGTTCGATGTTGATAGACGTGCAGTCATGGCGGAAAACGTGTCGACCTACAACATCCTCTAGGATGGTCTTTGACAGACAGTCATGCCGGAATACATGACCGCCTCCAACAGTACGTTGCGGGATGGTCTTGGATAGACTTCTATGAAGGAATATATATATATATATATATATATATATAGAATGGTACTGAGGATCAGCGCAATCTTAAAAACAGTGCTCAACCACAGTGGGAGCGACATTTGTTATATTAAAAGCAAGTTAAAATCAAGCTTCTAAAAACATCTACAAATTTGTTTCACGCTGTGCGGTCGTCAGGATGTGATGAGCTTGTGTTGCCAGTGCCACGTATATATATAGCTAGCTGGTTTGCTGTTGTTTTTTTCCGTGCTACATGTGTTTCTCAGGTGTTGGTTTTTTTCGCTGATAGGAACTTCCATCTGTGTCTGCAATTGTTAACCATTTCTGTTCTAACATTTAGAGTTGCCAACTGTGGTTTACATAGTATAATGTATTTCTCTGTTAGGCATAGATTGCATTTTTTTGAAATGTTGTTGTATGATGCGGCTCTTTTTAAAATTTTCCAAGATATGTTGTAGTCAATGTTTTTTTCTTTAAGTTTCCAAATGTATTTACTCAATTCTGTTTGGTTTTTGTATCTTTCTTTGTTGAATGATTGTTTATGGTTTGCATATCTAGTTTTGAATTGGTTTTCCGTGATACCTACATATGTTTCTTTTGCGTTCTCTGATGTTACAGTGGCTTGGTACACAATGTTGTTATAAAGGCATTTGTTGCTTAGGGGGCACTGTTCTTTTTTGGTACAGTTACAAGATTTCCTTTCGTTACCCTCCTTTTTTTCTGTGCTGCTTTTCATTTTGTTTGCTGAATCGATGGCATTTTTAAGGTTCGGCATACATGAATATGATAATTTGATGTTGTTTTTGTTGAATATCTTGAATAATTTATGGTCTTTTGGGAAAGATGATGTCAAGATTTTAAAGAATTCTTTCCCTACATTTGTTTTAACTCTTGCATCATATGGGGGATTGTACCATATGATATTCCTTTTCCTGTTCTTTCTGCAGAAAGAACAGGAAAAGGAATATCATATGGTACAATCCCCCATATGATGCAAGAGTTAAAACAAATGTAGGGAAAGAATTCTTTAAAATCTTGACATCATCTTTCCCAAAAGACCATAAATTATTCAAGATATTCAACAAAAACAACATCAAATTATCATATTCATGTATGCCGAACCTTAAAAATGCCATCGATTCAGCAAACAAAATGAAAAGCAGCACAGAAAAAAAGGAGGGTAACGAAAGGAAATCTTGTAACTGTACCAAAAAAGAACAGTGCCCCCTAAGCAACAAATGCCTTTATAACAACATTGTGTACCAAGCCACTGTAACATCAGAGAACGCAAAAGAAACATATGTAGGTATCACGGAAAACCAATTCAAAACTAGATATGCAAACCATAAACAATCATTCAACAAAGAAAGATACAAAAACCAAACAGAATTGAGTAAATACATTTGGAAACTTAAAGAAAAAAACATAGACTACAACATATCTTGGAAAATTTTAAAAAGAGCCGCATCATACAACAACATTTCAAAAAAATGCAATCTATGCCTAACAGAGAAATACATTATACTATGTAAACCACAGTTGGCAACTCTAAATGTTAGAACAGAAATGGTTAACAATTGCAGACACAGATGGAAGTTCCTATCAGCGAAAAAAACCAACACCTGAGAAACACATGTAGCACGGAAAAAAACAACAGCAAACCAGCTAGCTATATATATACGTGGCACTGGCAACACAAGCTCATCACATCCTGACGACCGCACAGCGTGAAACAAATTTGTAGATGTTTTTAGAAGCTTGATTTTAACTTGCTTTTAATATATATATATATATATATATATATATATATATATATATATATATAAATCCTCAACTACACCCTGAAGGATAGTCTTGGACGGGAACTCAGGAAGAGATACATATCCGACCTCTACTGTGTCCTATAGAATGGTCTTTTACAGGGAGTGATAGTGATACACATATCCACCCCCACTGTGCATTGCAGAATGGTCTTTGACAAGGAGCCATAGTGAGAATCATGTTCACCACGCGCCATACTCTGCAGAATGGCTTTGGAAGTGGAATCATGATGAGATGCATGTCCACCCTCCACAGTACCCAGTAGAATGCTCTTGAACAGGAAGTAATGTCGATACATGTCCACTCGCCAAAGTATCCTGTAGAATGGTCCTGGACAACGATTCATAGTGAGATACGTGTCCAACTTCTCTGTTGCAATGATGAAACACATACCAATCATTCACTGTAACCTGTAGGACGGTCCTGGACAGGCAGACATGGCGAATACATGTCCAACCCCTACTGTTCACCTTAGGATAGTCTTGGAAAGGAAGTCATGTCCACCCTCCACTGTATCTTATGGTAAGGTCTTCGACAGATCCATGTCCACCCTCCACCGTACCTTTATGGATATGGTGTTGAACGCGGAGAGCAGGGAAGGGGGGGATCATGGTATAATATATCCTCTGTACCCTGTAAAATAGTCTTGCACAGGCAGTCAAAGTGAGATACATGTTCATCCTCTCACCCTGTCGGATGGTAATGAATGGGGAGTCCTGGCAAGACACATGTCCATCCCACCCTGTAAGAAAGCCTTGGGCAGGAAATCATGGCTAGTACCTGCCCATCCCCCACTATGCCTTTTAAAATGATGTTAGGGAGTTATGATCCTTTAAGTGTCTTACCCACCCCCAACCACTCCCTGCCATAGACATTTCCTTCGCTCTACGCTATAGAATACTCCTAGACAGAGTCATGGTCACACACGTATCAGTCATCCACTGTACTGTTTAGAATGGTCTATGATGGGAGGTCAATGATATGATATATTTCCAACCTCCGCTGTAGAAATAAAGAATTGTTTGGTCAGGAGTCATGATCAGATACATACATATCCGCAAACCCCGTGTAGCAGGAAATAGAAAAACCCACTCCGTACTTCACTGCACACTGCCAGTTTCGATATATTCAACCTTCGGTTTGCTCTTTGGACACAGCAGATATTCTCTGCATGTGACACCCATCGGCTGCTATCACTGCACTGCCATCATGCAAGCATTATCATCATTCCCATCATTATTGTCATCATCATTACCACCAATTCTATTGCATAAGCGCCTGAACTTTGACAAATCAGTCTTTCACTGACAGAAACAAACAACAGAAATAACTTCATAATGAATGTTTATTAAATCACCAACACCACACATAAGCACCAGAAAATACTATTTACTATTTAGTGTACTATCAAACACCATTAGCACGTGCATGTGAAAAGAAAAGAAAAAAAGGAAAAGAAGATGAAAACAGGGACAACATTGTACCATCTAGATCTCAGCAGAAAACGATGCTAACTTCAAGAATATTTTTTTTTATTTGTTTTTTTTCATACCGTTTTCACAGTTCTGTTAGGAATGATGAAACAAAATGGCGGGCATGGGGGAGTGATGGTGGGGATGGACTTTTTTTGATGGGTTTAATTCCTTTTTTTTTTAAATTGAATTCACAGAACACGGATTTGACCAATTACAAGCCACCATCACTTTCCATATACATAAAATAGCAAACCTGTAAGCTGTCAAAACTGTTACATGTTCTTATCAAAGCGGAAAACCGACCGCCACTGATTCTTCAGAACATTAATTGGCTGCCTACTAGCAATTCAATTCATTACTTAACCCACACATCAAAGATGTGCCGCATTCCGTTTTACTTTCTCTAAGAATGAATGTTCAACATCACCTGCCAAAAGACTGTCTCTTTTCTCAGAAAGAAAATACTTGGCAGATCAACTCAATTCAATTCATAATACTTTATTAATCCACGCTGAAATTATTTCGTGAACAGTAGTTCGATGTCGGCTGCCTTACTTAACAGCTGTAAAGGTTTGTGTGCAAGATTTTGTGGAACAAGATGGGGAAAAAAAGGAAAAGAAAGAAAACAATTACGAAATAAAATTTTCATTTCTGAAAACACATTCTTGTAAATATGATTTCACATGTTGGGTATCGAGACAATCTTCAAAGACAGCTTGGTCTATTCATTCATATTCTTTTATAATCGCTAAACACAATGCAAACAAAACCAAACGCATTAAAATGGTCATGCTGAAAATTACAACAGCAAAAAATAGAAGAAGAACAAAAAAGAAAAAGAAAAACCCACAGTGAAACTATGAGTAAATCAAAATCAGCAACAAAAACACGGAAGTAAAGAACTCAGCCTTTTAATAACAAAAACAGTCTTTAATCGTTAAAACAAAAAATCAGTCTTTAATTTGAAAGGTTCATAACATCAACAAATCAACCAAACTGATGCCAATGTTCGTTTTTCTGGCAGTCTCTGTGGCTGTTCGGCACCCCCTAACCAAACATAGACAGAGACAATGGCATCAAAAGAACTAGCTGGTTAGACATCTGGCAGAACATTAAAAACTTGGAATACGTGACCAGTCCACCATAGTTAGACAAGATCATTTGGCTGGGGTGGATTACTCTGTCCAAGAAAGGAGGAGAAAGCGATTTCTTTTAACCCTCGAACGACCAAGTGGGGTCCGTTTGGACCCCAGCAGCATATTTTTATGTGCCGTTTTTGAGATTTTCGTAAGAAAAAAGTTTCCTGCCATGAATTTGCCAGTCTATGTCTCTGAACTTCACACGCATTTTCACAAAAATGTAGTGAACATTTCTTTGGGGTCCAAATGGATCCCAGCAAGAAATATATGTCATACGATGTTATTGTCTTCGATTTTATCAAACTTTTCACATCCTACTAAATGTTTCGTATTGTGTTACAGTAAACCATGGACAACAGAACTAGTTTCAGGTTCTTTCATCTATTATTTCTTGTTTTATCAAAGAAAAAAATACGTTGTTTTATAAGAAAGATTCAAAGTGAGTGAAATCACTATTATTTTCTTCTTATTACTTTTGATTTTGTACAATAATAACAAGATGCGCTGAATGCCAAACTCGGTTAAATTTCCATTTGTTCTTTTATTATTTGCTGTTATGGATGGAAGAGTTTTGTTTTATATCAAAGAATCAAAGCGTTTTGGTAATTTGTACACGACGCGCTGAATGCATAGTTCGGTTGAATTTGCTTTTCCTTCTTTCATAACGTGTTTTGTTTTTTTTTCTTTGTTTAATCTTTTTTGGTCCACAATTTTTTTTTTTGTAAACCGTAATAGCATTTGAATATTAGATAATATTTGTAAAAGTTGAAAGAAGCAATAAAACTATTATTTAAAGGAAAACTGACTCAGTAAAGTTAGCATATCAGCAGACTCCACTTGGTCATTTTCGTAGGTAAAATAGCTTGGTCGTTTGAGGGTTAACAATGTATAGACGGCAACGGTTTTACATAATACTGACACACGGTAATCCAGCTAGAAATTCGCTTGCTACACACACACACACACACACACAGATGAACAGGAATTGTCGAATGGGGTATGGGCTGTATGTAACAAAACTTTTTCATTAAGAGTCTATGGATGCGACTGGAAAGGTGAGGGAATGGAAGAGGGGGAGATGTTGAAGAGAGAGGGACAGCCAATACAACAGCAAAACAGTCCTCATTAAGCAAAGAGGGTAAGGAGTCATTGCGATGGAGTGGGATAGGATGGGGTGGACAGGGTGGGGATGGGAGTACCAATCCTGTGCAACATCCAGCGGAGCTACTATGACATGTCTTGCCAACAGGCTCTGACATTTTCTGTGTATTGTTTGTTTGTGTTTTGTTTTATAAACACTTTTCAATTTGTTTAATTTCCCAGAATGGGTCTGGAGGATGGAAGGGAATGTACGTGTCCTGGAACACTTTATCACACTTCCTTCCCATTTTCTCACACCTGCAATTCAACTCTGCGGGCTAAACCAAACAGTCAGATGATGATAATCCAATGTGAGATGTGATGGACTGATCTATGGACAGTCTTCTTAATATAATGATGTACTGTGCAGTGCCACCCATTCGACACAGCCTACTGGAAAACCTCTTTTAATCGCATTCCATAGAACTGTGCAGTTTCTTTTCTCCAAACATACTTTGCACAGGTAGATATCTTCAGTGGGGGCTATAAACCTGGCAGCGTTTGTTCCAATTAAATACCGTTTGCAGAATTACAGAGGGGATTCAAAACAACTGAAAACTAGACCTGAGTGGTCTAGTGGCTCAAGCCTTGCCCTCTTGGAGTCGACGGTCCAAGATTAGATAACAGGGACTGCGCTTGCGACAGCCCATGTTTCCTCTTCAGGTTTCAGATCTGTGCAGCCTTCAATGCCCCTCTAAGTCCTCCCAAAGAGACTTTGAACAGAAGTCCTGTGTGTGGATACATGAAGTAAAAAAATCATTGAACGCAGGTACAACCCATTCCACTGTTTGTAGTTACCTTAATCGCGGGATTTAAAAACCAATAATACATAGGAACTTTAGTGTTGACCCAGGAACAAATAAGAAAAAAAGGAGTAAGCACTGTCAGGAGATGTAACAAACAACTTGAAAATTGTTGACATCCTGCTCGTGAGAAGAGAAGGGGGAGGGAGTGGGCAGAACGGAGCGTGATGAGAGGGAGAGGCGAGATGAGGGTGTGCATCACATGTATTACTAACGTCACAGCTCGAAAAAATGTTTCAGTGAGTGCTCACAAAGATATTCCTGCGTTTCCTTACATGAATCTTTCATCAAAATCAACGTGACATAAAATCCAAATAGGAACGATTATATGAATTAATACATAAAGCACGTGATGAAGTCCATATGCCAATTATACAGAGGCGATAGCTGTGAACGTTTTTTGACAAGTGTGCGCCACTCTTGAAAGATTACATGAGTATTCAAACCAGATGCAGTTACAATAGCTTCAAAACAATCAGCGTATACGCAACAGTTAGCATGTGTGTGTGTGTGTGAGTGTGAGTGTGTGTGTGTGTGTGTGTGCGCGCGCGTGCGTGTGTGTTGTGTGTTTGTGTGTCCGAGCATGTCTGTACGAGTGTGTTTGTTTGTGTGTCCGAGCATGTCTGTACGAGTGTGTTTGTGAGGATGTGTGTGCATGTGTATTTGCGGGTAAGTGCACCGTACACAAATGTTTGCTATCCTCATATGTTACATTACCTTCATCAGAAAATGAATTGGAATGGCCTTAAAAAGAAGGCCCTTCATGGGAGTCTTCTTCCACAGAAAGCCTGGAGAGAAGTGTTCAACAGAAAGCCCTGGGAGAAGCCTTAGACCGAAAACCCAAGGAGCAACCTTCAATGGAAAACCCAGACAGTAGCCCTCAACGGAGAGCCCGGCAAATAGCCTTCTACACAAAACCTTGGTGAGCAAACTTACACAAAAAATCCTGGAAGTAGCTTTCAATGAAGGGCCCAAGGAGTTGCCTTAAAAGGAAAGCCAGGGGGAGCAACCTTCAACAGAAAGCCCAGGTCGCAGACCTCAAATGAAGCCCCTGGGAGTAGTCTTTGACAGTATACTTAAAGAGTAGCTTTCAAAAGAAAGCACCAGGAGTAGCGTTCAACAAAAAACCCAGTAAGCAGCCTTCAACAGAATGCCCAGGAGTAACCTTAAACGGAAAGCCCATGCAACAGCCTTCAACGGGAAAGGACAAGGAGTTTTCTTCAATAATAAAACCTATATTAGCTTTCAATAAAAATCAAAAGAGATATCTCTCAATGAGAAAGGACAGGATGTGGAATCTGCCGAGGATGTGGGCAGAGCATCTGATGGGTGGCCTCCAGCAGATGTTAGTCTTAGTCTCGCAGTCCCTGTACCTCTTAGTTCTCATTGGCTAATATAGTCGACACCAGAGCCATACTTATTTGTAGTAGTAGTAGTAGTAAATTAGGGACTTAGGTTAGGCTCTCACGAGCCTTTATACGTCCCATCTTTATCACAAGTGTATAGGTCTGCTTTGTGCATGCAAAATTTCCAACACGAATCAACATCAAATTTCCTAACTAAGCAATTTGGGTCTCTATCTAGTAGACTTTTGAATTGATTAATATCTGGTGCATTTTTAGTAGTTACTGAAAGTGCATTCCAATGTTGAACAACTCTATTGCTAAATGTATATTTTCGAAGGTTAGTACGGCTGTAATTAAAAAATAATTTGAAGTCAGAGTGCCTTGTTAATCGTGCAGTATTAATACTGAAAAATCTATTAAAATTTAAATCATCTAAATTATTTTATACACCTGAATAAAATCTCCTCTGAAACGTCTGTATTTCAGAGATGGTAAATTTAAATATGCCAGTCGCTCTGTATATTGCCAATCCTTAATTTTATGTATCAATCTAGTTGCCCTTTTCTGTACTCTCTCTATAGCTATGGATTGCCTCTTTAAGTATGGACTCCACACAGTATTACCATATTCTAAAATGGGTCGCACCATTGATTTGTATAAACACAGAAAAATATCTTTTTCAAGGAAATTAAAGGATCTTTTAATTATTCCAAGAGTTTTATTGGCTTTATTAATAGCACTTGAAGTATGTCAATCAAATTTTAATTTTTTTTTATCGAAAATCACACCTAAATCTTTCTCCTCCTCACACTCTGCGATCGTGTGCATACCATTTTTACTTCTCATAGTATATATCTCATTTGGGTTATCATTACCTATATGAAGTACTTTGCATTTGGTTTCATTAAAATATAAATTCCATTTATCTGACCATTCATTTAATTTGTCAATATCATTTTGTAAGATTTTATTATTTTTAGTCGAGTTATATATTTTTGTATCATCAGCAAACACTTTGCAACAACTCTGTATGCCTTCAGGTAAATCATTTATAAAGAGAGTAAATACAATAGGTCCTAAAATACTGCCTTGTGGAATACCACTTAGTACTTTAGCTTCTGAAGAATATTCATACCAACTCTAACCTGTTGTGTTCTTGAGTTTAGAAAGTCTTTAATCCAACTATAAATGGATCCTGTTATACCATAGCTTAGTAGTTTTTGCAATAAACGTTTATGTGGTACAGAATCGAAAGCTTTCTTAAAATCTAAGTAGATAACGTCCAAACTTTTATTTCCATCAATAATTTGAGTAAAATCTTCCATTACTTCTAATAACTGAGACACATGATCTATGTTTGCAAAAGTCATGCTGACAAGGTGAAAAAAGATTATAGTCTTCCATGTATTGTATCAAAGCATCCCTAACTAAAGATTCTAATTTAGAAAGAGAGGGTGTTAGTTACCTCCAATGACATTGACAAACAAAGCACATGACAAGACACGTCTTGTCATGTGCTTTGTTTGTCAATGTCATTGGCGGTAACACCCTCTCTTTCTAAATTTTGCTTCGTTCTCCGCCGTCAGTCACTCCATTTTTAAAGATTCTAATATTTTACAGGTAACACAAGTCAAACTTACAGGTCTATAATTTCCAACGTTAGATCTAGTACCTTTTTTTTAAAATTGCCGTCACAATTGCATTTTTCCAATCAATTGGAAGTTCACCCGAGTCGAGATTTATTGAATAATATACACAGAGGCCCACTTAGCTCTTGGCTTAATTCTTTTAATATTCTCGGGGAATGAGGTCTGGTCCTTGGGCTTTATTAGGGTTAATATTTTGCAATTTATGTTCAACTGCTTTGGGCATAACTTGTAAATCAGTAATAGTTATGCCACCTGAATTTTCTCATACTTCAACATTTGGTAAGTTAAAAATAGTTTCTTGAATAAATACACTTGAAAAAAAAAACTATTCAATTCTTCCGCTTTGTCTTATCTATTGTTTCCATTTCTCCATTTAATTTATAGAGAGGACTGATTCCAGTTTTTGACTTTAGTTTTGACTGGACATACTTCCAAAAATATTTACGGTTTTTTTTGGGGGTTTTTTTGTTTGTTTTTTTGCCTTCCCTTGCTATTTTCTTTTCATATTCTCGTTTTGCTTTCTTAATTTGTTTGCATTCATTTCTCTTTTTCACATAATTTTGATGATCAATATTTTTGTTAGAATTAATATACTTTTTGTATAAATTGTCTTTTTTCTTAACATTTCTCTTAATAGTTTTGTTTATCCACGGGGATTTAAAAACTGCTTTTTTTAATCTTTAATGGGTATATACTTTTTCATCAAATTATTTATTTCATTCTTTATTTTATTCCAACAGTCATCAACAGTGCCTTTTAGCAAGTCACTCCACTCAATATTTTTACAATCTCTTCTCATTGACATATAGTCTCCCTTTCCAAGTTCAAAACTATACTCAGCATTAATTTCAGGTGGCTCTATTTCAGTATAAAGATCAAAGATTAAGGTTTCGTGATCACTTTTCCCTATAGGGTCCTAATGTTTTGTAACAGAAATAAACTGTTCATCATTCACTAACACTAGATCAAGTATATTTGATCTTTGCCCTTCTCTTCTTCTAGTTGGTTTTTTAACCATTTGAATTAAGAATGGATCTTGAATAGTTTCTAAAAACTCCATGTCAATAGAATTTATCCCCCCACCATTCCATTTTATATTTGGAAAATTAAATCTCCCATAATAAATATTTTGTCAAAGTTCTGAAAACTTTTATTATTGAAAAGATTAAATAATTCCTGGGTATTTTCTTCTGTTGAATTAGGACTCCTATATATACAACCTATCAGAACCTTTTCATGATTGCAAGAAGTAAAACTACACCAAACTGATTCTTGAAACTTTATGGAATTTAAATCTTCACACTCAATTGCGTTCAAATCTTTATCAATATATAATGCCACTCCTCTACTTGGTGAGGTATTAACAAATAAATCATTCCCTTGAATTTCATATTCTATCATATTAAAATCAGTTATGTTTTTAGGTTTTATTTCAGTTACCGCTATTATCTTAGGGTTACTATCTTCAATTGTCACAAGTAGCTCCTCTTTTTGTTTAAGTAATCCATCAATATTTGTATTAAAAAAATTTAAAAAAACAGGACAAAAATTATAATCTTTACCAATACTCACATGTTGATTAAAACTATGTACATCACCTTGGATTTCAATAGATGGTCAATTTTCACTAACAGTCCCTTGCCCAAACTGGCCAGGCTATTGTTGGAGTGGTGTTGAATGTTAATTCAGAAGAGCTATATAAGCATCATCTGCCTTGTTTAACAACATTTTGATGGTTTTGACAGCTCTTTCTGCTTCCCCATTTCCTTGTGGATGCAATGGACTGCTTTACAAGTGAGTGAAGCCATATGATTTTGCAAATTATACAAAATCCCAAGAGCTGTACAAAATCCCAAGAGCTGAACTGAGGTCCATTGTGATTGTCTGATTCTACTCTTTCCGGAATTCCATGACGAGCAAATATTGATTTGATGTGCTCGATGACAATAGATGAGGTGGTTTGTCTCAGAAGGGCAATTTCAATCCACCGAGAATAATAATCTGCAATCAGCAAGTATGGGTGATTTTTCCACTCAAAAAGATCAATTCCAACTCTCTGCCATGGAAAATCTGGAGTTTTTGTATGTTGCAGTGGCTCTGGATGAAATTTAGTTTCTTTATCACAAACTGGGCTGTCTTTAATCAACTTTTCAATTTGCTCAGATATCTTTGGCCACCACACATAGCTTCTGGCAAATGCTCTGCATTTAACACCACCTTGATGTCCTTTAATGCAAACGTTTGAGAATGTCTTTTTGTAAAAGATCAGGAATGATCAGGCGAGTTTGAAAAAGCAATAGTCCATCCTCCACTGTCAGTTCATTTCATACTGTCCAGTACGGTCTCAGTGCTGGGTCACTTCTAGCTTTTTCTGGCCACTTTGACTGTCAGTAGTTTTTCACTTTGCTGCAGATCTCATCTTGATCCTGTTTCTCCCTGATCTCCTGGAGTTTTTGATCACTTGCAGGAAATCCTTCAGAGACTGATTTGACGCTCAGTTGTGTTTCAAGCTCCATAAAGTGATCCTGTTCAGCAGGAACAACGACAGGAATCCAAGACAGTGCATCTGCAGTCACAAGGCTTTTTCCTGGAACATGGATGATCTTGTATGAAAAGCGCATCATTCTCATCCTGAATCTCTGAATTCGCGGAGTCAGTTCATCCAAATGTTTTGTCTTCATCAGTGCAAGAAGAGGCTTGTGATCTGTTTCGATTGTGAAACTGGACAGTCCGACAAGAAAGTCTTCAAATTTTTCACAACACCACGTAACTGCAAGCACCTCTTTCTCCACTTGAGCATATCTTTGCTCAGTATCAGTAAGTGACTTTGATGCATAGCAGGCAGGCTTCAAAACTTCTCCTTCCTTATGAAGTAGGACATCTCCCATTCCGTAGGATGATGCGTCAGCTGAGATCTTGGTTGGCTTTTCAGGACTGTAATGAATCAGCACAGGTGCTATACTCAGTTGCTTTTTCGGTTTCTGAAAGGCTTTTTCTTGTGGTTCATCCCAAATCCATGAACTTTCTTTTTTCAGAGAGCTGTGCCAGGAGTTGATTAGTTGTACGAAGGGGGAAATTTTCTCTTTGTATGTTTTCATTGAGTTCTGTGAAGTCTACACACAGTCTGATCTTTCCATTTGCCTTTGGAACAGCAACGATAGGAGCACACCAGTCTGTGGGCTCAGTGACAGACCTAATTATATCATGCTTTTTCATCTCTTCCAGTTCATCTTCTACCTTCTTTCTGTTTGGAAGTGGAAGACGACGAGACACTGCAATCGAGAAACGTCGTGCATTTTTGTCCAAAGTGATTTTATATGCATTTTTCATCTTGCCTAAACCTTTGAACAACTCTGGAAATTCCTTCTGAACATTCTCTTGTACTTTATGCACATCTCCTTGCTGGTGTACCTCATTCAGTGATTCACTCTTTCTAACAAATTTAGAGCTTCAATAGCAGGTCTTCCTAACAGGGGTTCTTTCAAGTGATTGACTACATAAAGATCCTGTTTTGTGGAAGTGTTTTCTGTTGAGAGTGTTGCGCGTACTACTCCCTTCACATTATGTGAATTTTGTCCTGGGCCAAACATTTCTTGTCTGTTTTTTTTTTTTTAATTTTTTTTTTTTTTTTATCAGCAGTGAATTATTCTTAAAAAATATTTCTGGAACAACTGTCACATCTGCTCCAGTGTACAGTCTGTATGTGGCAGGTTGTCCTATGGTCATGATTTTTGCATGCCACATGTCATCTTGAACAGCTCCAATGCAGTCTGTTTCTCTTTCAGATACGACGGAACCTAAAACAAAATCATCTTCCTGTTCATTTACAGCACTTACAGCTGTCTTTCTTGTCTTACACATCACAGCATAATGACCTTTCTTTGAACATTTGCGACATTCAGCTTCTTTGGCAGGATAGTCTTTTCTTTCGTGCAAGGGACTTTTCCCACACCGTTGACACTTTTTGTTTTTGCCACCTCCAAAGTCTCGAGTTTTCTTTTCTTTTGTTGCACTCTATTGACATGCATCCTTGATGCTTCGTGACCAGTACTGATAATCTAGGACTGTTGTCTGGACGTTTTGTGTGTTCTGCCAATGGACAAACATTTATCCAGGGTGAGCTTTTTATCTTCAAGAATTTTTTCTCTGAGACTTTCTTCTCTCACTCCAACAGCCTTGTCTCTAATAAGACGATCTTTCCAGTTGTGGATTCCCATAGTTACATGACTTTGCTGGCTGACGAAGTGAAGTGATGAAAGCTTCAATTGTTTCATCTGGTTTTTGAAGGCACATGTGAAACTTGTGGGATTCATTGGTTTCATGGGTCTCTCCAACACAAAAATTTTCAAAAGCCTGTATGACAGTCCCCAATTTCTTTTTATCACTTTCATTCTGAAAATGAAGACCATCAAAAATTTCCATTGTTTCTTCACCCACAGTAGCGGGGAAAACAGCACACTGGAACTCTTCTTTGTTTAACCGGGTTGCAATCGCACAGTTTTCAAATTGTCGACGAAACTTTTTCCAATTTTGCACAAGACTGCTACCATCAGTGTTCAGTTTAGACGGTAAGGGAACATTAGCTGAGTACTGTCTTGGGTTTGCCATGGTGAAATGTTTGTTTTCTACTTCGAAAACGAAAGGTTCCTATTTTCGCTCACGACCCTTGAGTGTGAACAAATGGCGGGAACAAATGGCGGATGGCTTTGTCACTAAATTGACGTTCGAAAGACAGGCAGTAAATATCCACTTACTTTTCGTTTCATGTCTGTTCGTGCATGTGGTAGTTTTTTTTCTTGCTTCGTCTAAAGCAATCCCACTTCTGACAACATGTGGAATCTGCCGATGGATGTGAGATTTACTTATATGGCAGAGCATCTGATAGGTGGCCTCCAGCAGACGTTAGTCTTAGTCTCCCAGTCTTTGTACCTCTTAGTTCTCATTGGCTAATACTGTCGACACCAGAGCCCTACTTATTTGCATATAGACAAGGACGATTACTCTACAGCTTGCAGCCTTCAAGAGAAAGACCAGGAGGCAACCTTCAACAACGACGGCTAGGAATAGCTTTAAATAGAAAGCCACATGAATAGCCTTCGATGAAAAGCTTGTTACAGCCTTCAACAAAACCACAGTGAGTATACTGCAATGGAAAGCTCAGGGGAAAACCGTAGACAGAAGTCCCAGGAAGTAGCCTTCACAGAAAGCCCAGTGAACAGCCTTCAATGGAAAAAACTGTGTGTAGCCTTCTACGTCAGTGAAGGAGCTAGTTTCATTTGAAAGGAAATATCAAACTAGTCAGGAAGACAAAAAGACTTCATAACAAATGAGGAAGGCAATTTTGGCCCCATAGTCAAAGTTGCATGCCCTGGCTGCAGGAAGCAGCAATAGACAGTGGTGTTATTGGTGTGTTACCGTTTCATCATTGGAACAAAAATTGCCTGCCTTGTTAAACTCTGAAGAAGGATATAGAAGAAAGAAAGTTCAAAAGGAGCCAGCATAACATCAAACATAAAAAGCCTGATTCGTCTTGAAACAGATGCTCCAGTGTAACTGGAAAAACAACATCATCACCTCCCACTCACCCTACCATCAAAAACAAATTTTAAGCCAACTTAACTAGAAATCAGAAAGGGCTTCTTTAATTGGGAGTGTATTAATTTGCTATACATAAAAGTGTCCAGGCAATTTTCACTTGAAAGATACGGTTCCGACTCCACTGAAAAGAGCTATCTTCACTGGAAACTAAAACAACACAAAACATGTTCACGTCACAAAAAGACAAATAAACAAAAACAATATCATTTCATTGGAAAGTTTTGACTGGCTTCAAACACACACAGAAAAGCAAACACTTCAAACCCCTCTGCGCTCTCCCTTCCTCATCCTGGCACTGATTCTTACCAACTGCACCAGCAGACTTCCTGTGTTCACAGATGGGGGTTGCCAAGGCACCAAAGGCTCTCTAACGGAAACAACTGGACATGCCTTTCTTGGTCGACCCTTTCCCACTACTTGGTCGTCCGGTCTGCTCTGGGAGGTCTGGTCGATGCCCTTTTCATCAGCATCATCACAGGTGTTAATTATTGTGACCTGAGAGAACTATAAAATACCAATTCTGGCTCACCCACCTCCGCCAGCTCCAACCGGCTAAAGCCGGTTTCGCTGCTGCTCCGGCGGGCGATCCAGAATAGGTATTTTATAGTTCTCTCTATAAGTAAAATAAATTCTTAAATAAATTCTTATACAAGTCATCATCAAGTTCTTAACAAGTACTTAAATAGATTTACAAACATACATAATGTGTAGGATTATCTGTTTTTAATACTAATTTAGAAAACTTTTGAGACTTTAGTTTTTGCTTAATCCTTCGTTTTTCTTGATCGTTTTCAATAACATCATTTTCACGCATACATTCATCAAATGCGTCTCTGTCTTTCATGTGAAATAAAACTACGGTCTTTAATTGTTCTCTAAAGTCTTTTAAAACTGAGTTATATTTCTGACATAAAATCCACACACTTATCCCAGCATGTCTTCCACTGAAAGCCAGTTTCGGCCGAACAGTCATCTATAATAAATAGTGTCTGCGTTTCCCCAAACAGTCTGTACTACCAGTCGGTTGACTGTCAGCTTTTTTGCAAGACCAAGACAACACAATTATAACGACGCAGTAAGTCAGCAGGCCGAGCGTCCTGTTTACAAACTGTGTGTCTCCCTATGTTCTGATCTAAAAATCAATAAAACACGCCTCGCGCGCCTACTGCGTTTCTTCTCTCACTGGGCTCGCGGCGCGCTTTGGCCAGGTCAACTTGCAACATTATTGCATCAGCAAATGTTCTTGAACATTCTCGAATGGGAAGCCACCACTTCGCCGTTTTCAGTGTGCGTGTTGGTTTGTTGGTGTGTGGGGTTTACGACTTAACACAGACAAGAGGCCTTTGTTTACACAGAACACAGCACACAGTCAGTTAGTTGACAATGTACATACCTTCTTCACATCCAGTCAGCTGCCACACCGGCGTGGGTTTTTAGAACAGCATGTATCTTTGGCGTCAACGCGATGGCTTGTGTAATAGAAATTGTCAGATTTGAGAGTTCCGGATATTTTTCAAAGAGTTCTGTCGTCTTTCTTAGTTTATTAATCCAATAGGTCTGTCCGCACAGCGGGCGTGCGCTAACACGTTCTTTGCTATAGCGTGAGCTGCCTCTTTCTCTGTTCTTCATCGCGCTTAACTAGTAGTTGCAGGCCAGCCCGACAACGAATCACTGCTCAGCGCCCAGGCACATCCTGTTCAGTCACAAAGCAAGTGGCTGACATATCAAATGACAAGTGGTCCTACCAGTTCCACTTTTCACCCCAAGTCCTTAATTAAGTCACCCCAAGTCCTTAATTAAGTCACCCCAAGTCCTTAATTAAGTTCTTAATTAAGTCACCCCAAGTCCTTAATTAAGTTTCCCCAAGTCCTTAATTAAGTCGTCATCAAGTTCTTATCAAGTTCTTATTTAAGTTTTCATCAAGTCGTCATGAAGTCGTTATCAAGTTCTTATTCAAGTCACTTATAATTATTTATTAAGTTCTTGAAATATTACTGCATATCAAATGGATCAAAATGAGATTTTGTTGTTGGCAGTTCTGGTATTCTTTTTTGTTCAGATTTTGTATTTAGTGGCTGTGATTTTTTGGGCTGCTTTGGTTTTTGCTGTCTTTCTTTATATATTTATAAACGTAATAACCACCCCCACCAACAGCAATGACGCCAAAAATGCCAACTCTTTTAATCCAAATAATCCATGATGATGTTGCGGGACTTGAAACAACTTGTTCTTGTTGTGGCTCTGGCACTGAAACAACTGGCTCTGGTGTTTTTTCATTATGAGTTATATGTTGTAACTCTAATTTTCTTTTTTTGTTCCACTCTGCTAATTTTTTCCCTGCTTCAACGCGCCCAGGATTCTTTTCACGGGTCACTTTCTCCATCAACGTTTTCTGATTCTGCTCGGTCATTTTTAAGGGAAATAAAATCTATATGATTAAACGTAATTAACCCCATAATTACTGGCGACAATAATGTTCCAAATCTGTAATATAGATCACATCCTAGAGACTCTAATGACTTTGTTAAAACTGGATCCTGCGTTAAATCATACATAAAATCTTGTTCAGAATCAATGGGCGCAAATCTACTAACGAGTTTAGTGTACAAACTAAGAACAGTTTGTCCGACACTTTTGACCATTCTTGACCCCAGTTGCGCTTCATACCTGTTGTGATACTTTACAATGTCTTGTGGCGACATCTGTTGAATCTGTTCTATGCTGAATTCATTTCCGAGGTACTGTTTTGTTTTTCCACATGCCGCTAAAGAATACAGCCTTTCCTTTTGGCGCATAATAGCTTGGTCATCAACTTGATTATTTGTAATCATAAGTTCAGGAAGTAAATCATCGCAGTTCATGTTTTATTAATAATAAATATTATTTTATTTTTAAAAAATGAGCACCGAAAAAACTGTTGCCAACCTCGTATACCATTCTGCTGTTATTGGAGGTCTAAGTGTAGGATACACAATGCTTGGTAAAAGCTTGTTAAGAATAAAACCAGCAGATCTTGGCAAGCTAGATTTTGAAGACTCAGCAAAGCTGATTGCTGTTATTACAGCTTCATTTGCTACGAAAGATTTTCTAGTTAAGCAAGGAATAATTCCAGACAGTATCAATATGTAAAATTAAAAAAATACATTTATAAAAATGGCTTCACTCGTAATGATGATTGGTGGCGCTGTGGTTAATGCGCTTGCTTTTAGCGGAAGTAATTACGCGTTTAGTAAACTACAAAATAACGATGAGAGAAAAAGACATAACAGAGCTATGGAGCAACCAGCCGCTGCACAAGACACCTATGAAAAGCAAAGAATGGAGCAGTTAGATTTTATTAACGACAGACTTAAACAACAGGGACATGCAGCTTACACATTTAAAGATGTTGACCAGGCAATAAAAGAATATTTTCTAGTAACAGGCCAACAAGTTGAAACATTGCCCCCACCAAAATTCAGCGATTACTATCAACCATCAGAAAAACAAAAGATGCAAGAAATATTGTTTATTGTCTTTGGTATGACCGCTGTGTATTTTGTTGCACAAAGTATTGGCTGAATAAAAAATGAACAAGATCTATTATTCTCCAAAAGGATATTGGAAGGGAATCACGGCAATTAAAAAGCTTAGCCAAGCAGCAGGAGTTAGTGAACAAACAGCAAAAGAATGGTTATCTAAACAAGCAATTTGGCAAATTTATCTACCAGCGCCTAAAAAACTACAGAGACCACACTTTGTGAATATAACTCCAAACGACACCCATCAAATGGATCTTCTATATTTACCCCATGATACGATTAGACGAAAAAGATTTAAGTACGCACTTACAGTCATTGATATAGCTTCAAGATACAAAGATGCAGAACCATTAACACAAAAGAGTGCTTCTGCTGTTGCTGTCGCTATACAACTGATATATCAACGAGGCCCTTTAACTTATCCTCGCATGATTCAAGTCGATGACGGAAAAGAATTTAAAGGTCAAGTGAATCAATTATTGTTAAAACATAGAGTTACCATTAAAAGAGGCATTCCGGGAGTTCACAGATCACAGGCTTTGGTTGAAAACTTTAACAAACAGTTATCTGAAAGACTTTTCTCCTACCAGTATCACAGAGAGCTGATTGACAATTCTCGCAACACAGAATGGGTAAAAAGACTGCCCTCAGTTTTGCGCGCAATGAATAATGAAGAATTTAAAGGGCTAAAACCAGTACAAGCAATCAGAAAACAAACAATAAATGTTGTTGAAGAGTCTTCATCCAGCAAACTATTACCATTTGGTTTAAAAGTGAGATACCTTTATTCACCGGGAGAAGCGGAAGGGGACACTCGCATCAGGGCAACAGATCCAGTTTGGAGTGTTGATCCATATGAGATAAAAAAAATTGTGAAAATGAATCCGCCAGTGTATTATTTACGAGAAACTGACACAACAAAACGACCAGCCCCCCGAAGATCTTTTGTGAAGGAAGAACTGCAGATAATCCCGCCAGACACAGTTCCAGTCGCTTAGTTAATTTAGGCAAATACATTTGAGTTTAAAATGGAAGCTCAAAAGAAAAAAGAGTTTTCAAAATTAATACGTCAATTATCTGCTTATAATATTATTATCAAAAAAATATTTAAGAACATTGACAATCTTATGCCAGACAATCGCTTACTACCCCAATCCCTAGATTCTGATATTTTGTTATGGAAAAATCAAAATGATAAAAAAAATTGAAGCATATTTAGCAGTAATGAATGAGAATAATAATGATTTGGCTATACTGGATAATGATATAGTTGAGCTTCTGATAACACTTGACCAAACAGAAACTCCATGAAGACATATGATTGTTCATTTTGTTCTCCAGTGCCCAATTGCATATGAATATTCTGGATTAACAAATACTCTTTTCGTGTTAGTGCTGTCAAGAGACCGTTTTGTTACAACTGTTGTGTTAATCTCATGCAGATTAGATCGTAGTTTGTAATTGTCATGATGAAAAGTCTTTTTATTGAACAATGCTTCTTTGTAGTTGTCATGTGATATGTTTGACTGCACAACACTGCGAGATATTCCCTTTGCTTTTTTAACAGTTTTTGTTTGGCTTGAAAGACTGTACATTTTCGACCTTAAACCAATAAACTCCTTGATCACACCTCCAGATAATTCATCCTTCATCTTACCTAAAACCTTCTTATTAATAACTGAATGCAAAGGTGAATCTTTAGGGTAATCAGATGTGTCGTACCATCCGGCATGCTCTTTTGCTACTTCTAATTCCATGTCTTTGTAAAAATCTTCAGTAGGGATGTCTATTACAAAAGAATCTGTATCTGTGTACAGAACTCTGGACTCTGGATACAAGGGTTTAAAGTAGTCGTAAAGAAATTCTAACATCAAAAGCTTTGATAATTCTAAAACAGTAAACCCAATAAAAACAGGTTTGTCCAATTTGACTTTCTTTTTTTCATCATTATTCCAAAAAGCTGATCATGAAATCTTCTGAAGTCTTGATAATTTGGTTTTGAAGTGAACTTAATTGCATCGTTTTCTCTAGTGACCAATCTGACATCTTTGCGCTTGTGCGGATTTTCCATAGTCTTTCCAAAACAGCTGTTGTTCATCAACTTAAAAAAGTCTTTTTCTGAAGCATCTGCGGATTTAGTTCTGAGATCAGTATTCTTCATGATGTATGGTTTCATGAACTGTTCTTGATCAAATGCAATTATACGATGAACTGCTGTTAACTTCAAACCATGTCTTAGATAAAATTGGAGAAGTCTGTAATGACAGACATGATTTTTTTTGTCACGAAGATTAGGCACAAGTTTAGGTGGTTCTGTCATTGACACTTTTAGGGTTTCTGCCGCTAATGGATAGTCATTATGCAGGTCATGGAGTTCATGAGGATATTCTAAATCAACTTCTAGAATGAGACCTCTTTTACGATCAGCTTCTAGAGTATGCAGCCATTTTAAAAACTTTTGAATGTCTTTGAGTCCTGTGTACATTTTAAAGTTACGTAATGGAAGTGATTGACTCATAGCCCAACCATACAGATTGTTTGCATCTAAATACATAAGATAGTTAGACTTCCTACTTGGATCATAGTTGTCTAGGTATTTGTTGTTTGCTTTACAGTAATGGTGAGACGCCATACTAATTCCGCCACGCAATCCGTTTTCAATCATCTGAAGCATTGGTAGGTCAGACAACAGGTCAATCTGTACACCAGTAAATTTTAAGAAAGCATCCCAACTCATCCCAGGCGCAGAAATATAATGCGCAGGATCTAGACTATAATGTTTCATGCAGGTCTTTCTGTAATTTTCAAAGATATCCGCCAACAAACAAGTATCCGCCATTAAATAGGCATCATGATAGTCTCCCATTGTTTCACACTCCAACTTCTGCCATGCTTCTTGTGCGTGCTGGTAATCAGAATCACTGATGTCCTTTCCTCTAAGACTACTAAAGAACGCACCTTTAGGAGGAAGTGAGTCTTCATCAAACCTTTCCCAACTGTTCATGTACTCATAAGGATAAACGCCTTTTCTAACAAGTGTTGGGTCAAAATAGTGTTCTGTTATTGGGCAGGACTTTAAAGATCCTGCTAGTGACTCTAAACTCCCCATCAGGTGTTGCATAGAGTCATAAAAAGATAAATTATTTAAAGTGAAACACATGTACTTTTCTGATGACTGCGCAATGCATGACACCCTAAAGGCGCTAGTTACTGCTTGCAATATAAGATGAGAGTCGTAACCTCGCAAGTTATGAAAGAATATAGGAAGTCTCCAAGTCCTAGGATCAAACTTTAGTTGAAGATTGCAATTGTTATGCGCTGCTCCTCTAAATTCCCCGCTAATGTGATCATGATCTCTTACTGTTGGATTTAAACTTTCAGGGGTTAGCTCTAATCCACAAATCCAACAGTGAGTGGCTGAGTCATAGCGATCTTGATCTTCAGAGGTCATCTTAAGATCGGATAGGACTAGATTATTAGAACAGACATTTCGCACTTCCTGCATGCGTTTTAAGAAATGTTTTGCTGCATGTGGTCCTCTATATAATTCTGGCTTTGAATGTTCACCATCTGACCTAACAACAATGAAGGCAAATGAACAAATCTGGTGGTTATTCATTATAACTGTTTTTGGTAAATGTTTTGGAGCTGGTCCTTCATAAGGAACAATAAGCGACTCGAAGTCTGCGTAAACAACATATGGAGACCTCTGGAGTTTTTTGTAATTCTTAAAACTAACCTTACTGCCTTCTCTTGGCATAATTAGTTCTGTATTGCAGTCCACTGGACTGAGACAATGTTTTACATGTTCACTCGCAGCTTGAACGGACGGAATTCTTGTTAAACATTTTCTACAGAATTCTTGTTTGTGCCCATCTTTTGAAGTATGCTGAATTAGTCTACTCATTGTGCGTATTAGCGTGTAGTGCAACCCATTAAGGCTTTGCATCAGGAGTAAGTCTACATGGTGTTTGTCTGGTTCTCCTATTGATGGACTGTTTTTTGACACTCTAATTGGCTGAAGGTCTGATTTAACAGACCATGTGTAGACATTAACAGTTATTGGTGGATTTTGTTTTTCAAACTGATCAATCTTGTCTACAGCCATAGGAAATTCAAGGCCGTTAAAGTTAAGATCATTAGCCCACTGTAAATAGTTAGTACCTCTCTCTGCATTTTTTTAAACAAAGTGTAGCCTAGCAAGAACGCACCACATAAAACATTTGTTATCTGAATTCTTTATGTTCAGAACCGCTCTCTTTGCAACTAATTCTGATGGTAGAGGAATAAAAGACTTTCCTATAATTGGCTCGTATTTAGCCTGTTTTAATCTAATCTCTAATACTTTACCCTCTGACCAACCAGAACCTCTCATTTTTGCTGCTTCAGAGGAGTCGTTAAACTGAGTAAGAAGTTGTTCTGCCCAATCAGGCGTTAAATCATTGTAAGAAAGAATAGCCTGCTGTTTAGTTGAGACCCAGACTTCTAGATTTTCTTCGCTTATTGTTATGTAATCAACTAAAACAACTAACCTTACTTTAACTGGAGGGTTTATTGCTAAATAATTGGGGATTTGAGAAATAGCATACTCAACGCTTTCTAACACATTTGTTGGATTAATAACTTCTATATTTGTATCCTTCAAAGCTTTTGACAAACTCTCTTCTGCATCAAACCAAGAATCAAAATCAGTGTATTCCATTTTGAGTTTCTTTTCTAACTCAAAATATTTATTTAAATTAAAAAAAATACATCGACTCCAAAGTCGTCTTAATCAGAATCAATATCAACGGTCTTTTTGTGCTTGGACTCGTAAACTAAAGTATAAACGCCCTTTGGTGTTGTTAATGTGAGCTGTTTAGAACAGAGTTTAATGTTTCGTTTACTTTTTTTAAGCATTCCTTTTTTATCTGGTCGGTGTCTTGAGAAAAAGTTGCCCTTGCCTTTCTTTGAAGATCAAACTTTTGTCTTTTGTAGTCCTCAAAATCAGCCTGTAGGCGACTAAATTCTTCATCCGTGATGTTTGAGTCGGCAAGTGCTTTATCAATTATCAGTTTGAAGGAACTAAGTTTAGCTGTTATTAGTTGAACCATAGCTGTGTGCTTTTGGAGTTTAGCTTTTATTTTTTTGCTGACAGCACTTACAGCTATTGAGCACAGGCCAAAAGCTAAAGACAAACCGCCTAGAGGTAAAGCTGCCGGTGCACCTACGCCTGTTGCTAAGAGACCTACACTTGTTCCTGCTGATAGAGCACTAACCGCCGATGCTCCAGTATTAACATATGTAACAGCATTAAAGACAGCAGAATACCTTCGTTTGGTTTTACTGTATTTTGAACGGTCCTGCTCTAGTTGGGTTTGCATTTGTGTTATGTTTGTTAATCTGAAAGTTTTTATGTCAGAGACGACCCTGGAGTCGATGTTGCCTACTATCTCTTCTTTGGGCACTTTTGGATAAACCTGAACAGACATGCTTTTTTTAAAAAATAAAAATAATTTAGTATTGGATATCTTTTAATCTGTTATCTTGAATATTCAGCTGCGCATCATATATTAAAAACAAATGTACATTAAGTGGTTTATCACTCTCTTTTTCTTTATCAATTTGAATGTTTATTACGTCTTTAACTGTTCTCCCACTCCCATGCAACTGATTATCCTCTGTTGACCTTAGGTCAATCCATAAACCGTATTTCGTTGTTAAATATTCATCAAGTCTAACACTGTGAAGGTGTAGATCTTTAGACACAAGGTCTACTGTTGGACTTCTAGACCTCCCGCCTCCAAACAATTTTCTTATTTCATCAAAATGATGATAAGGTTTAAGCCCACTACCGTAGACTTGGTTAGGACTACCCTCAATTGAACATTGTACTTTCGTTATTTTAGGATTGATAAACTTTTCACTTTGTCTTTTGAATGGTTCTTCATCTTCACACAGCAATAAAATACCTTTAAGGGATCTTGCTGTGGCACTAAAACTAAAGTTCCATATAGTGTCTGCCCTGCTTTTGATATATTTTGAATGATGAATCACTCTTTCGTAATATATTGCTAATTTTGACTGATATTGTTGCTCAATCAGCCTTGCTAAGTTAGGGTTGCTAACAATGTCAAACTCAAACCAGATGTCGAAAATGCTGTACTTGGAATCAGTGTCTGTAGATTTAATAACACGTTTGTATTCATTAAAAGTTAGTTCATATGACAATCTGTCTTTTAATGCTCCTTGAAAGTATGGCGCATGCGCTTTTAACAACTCAAAATCTAAGGGTATAGAAAAGCGATTTCCATAAGCAAAACTTACAGCTTCAGCCTTGTTACTGTCTTTAGCATCTTCGGCGTCTATTCTGTGTTTTAGTGCTTCGTTATTTTCGATTCCTTGAAACGCAAGATCGGCCCTTTCATTCGCGGTTAGCCATAGATCACAATAGATTAGAAATATGTCTGCATTGTGTAAAGAAAATATTTCTTGCCCCTCAAGTTTTATAGAAATTTTCTTAACGATTGCCCGTCCCAGATTCTGAACTACTGTCCTGTTTGCGTCTGTTGCTGATTTGAGTTCTATTTTGAAAGTAAGTCGGGCAGAGCCTGGTACAATCACTTCATCTGCTCCTAGGTCTGGAAATTTAACAGTAAGAATTTGATCTGAATCAATAGTAGATGGATTATTTGGAACAATAATATTCTGTTTATTTCCCTTCACGCCAAAGGGCTCTTTCAGTCTTCTATGCGGGTCAAGAATTGAGCCATATGCTTGTGACATTTTTTTTATAAAACAAAAATAAATTATTTTTAAAACATGGAAGATTATGATGTTTATGATCCTGGAGACGACATGAGTGAAATGACCCCTTTGACACATCCATTACAATCATTGCGGCGTGAATTAACAGAAAGTAAGGTCAAATCATTTTATCAAAGTTTAGGCCAAGAACCTCCCGAATTTATAGACCCTAATGATTTTGAAACAAAAGATGACCATTTGTTTGTGAGAAACGACGAAGGACAACTTGTTCAGCTTACAACTAAACCAGACTCATCAAAGTTTTTAAAAAAGAGTACAATTAGACAAAGGCTCAGTGTGAGCGAACAAAATCGCCTTGGCATTACTAAACCAAAATTAGATAGGGAAGCAGTTGCTAAACTTCAAAACACACTACAAGAACTCCCAACAGAAATACAAAACATGGAACTTAAAGATTTAAGCCCAACAGCAAACAAAATAATAGAAGCAGAAACCAGTTTTTCAGAAGCATTAAAAACTATGCACGATCCGCCGCTACCTATGAGAGAAATAACGGCCCTTGATCATGCTTTGAGAAGCATCAGAGGCGAATGAACAAACAATTTAGCAAAACTGGGTGAACTAGATGAGCATATAAAAAGAGAAAAAGAAAAACTAGTTGAGGCTGATGACTACAACTTAGGACCTGGTGTTAAAGAAAGAATAACACAAAGACTAAAAGATCTTGAACAAGAGAGATCAGCAAGACTAGAAGTGTTGTCTAATAACCGAGAACAATTACGAACTCAAGTGAGCAGAATAAGAGAAACTATCCAAAGAATTTTGTATGAAGACACAACGCTAGCAGAACGAATAAGAACACTGTTTAGACAGCAAGGTGTCACATTAGCAAGTGTTATAACAGTCTTAGGATTTGCAATAAGTACACTGGTGTTGGCTATTACAGGCAGTGGTGGGCAAGGGTTAGTGCCTCCGCCACCATCTCCTCCACCCGATAAATCATGGGTAAAAAAACAACTTGATCATCTTGCAAGTTTATTAAAAAAATTAGCCAGTAAGGCAATAGATTCTTTGCCTGGTATAATAGGAGGGATCGTTAGCTGGCTTTTGTCTGCCGCAAGTAAAGTAGTTGGCTTTATGGCTGAGCACTTATGGACATTAGTTGTCTTAATAGTTGGGTTACTTTATAGTAAGATAAAGACCAAGTAATCCTAGTGCAGTTAATCCAATAACAAGTGCTGTCTTTTCATATTCATAGTCATTATTTTTTGAGGCCACGGGGATTGGATGTGGTTTTCAGGGGGGGTTTAGAGGAGGCCACGGGGATTGGGACTTCTTTTTTTATTGCTATTGCTGGCTTAGAATTTATGTCGTTTTTTCCGACCTTCTCTTCATTGCCCGCCACAAGGATTTCATTATTATAGTTTATTATTGTTCCTATCTGAAGTCTGAGGTCAGAAGGCAGCATGTATAAACCAGTGCCAACAGCAAAGTCTACTTTCGATCTTGCGTATTGCAAAACATTTTGGTACCTTTTAATACTTGAAGGCAAATCAATTGCAGAATTAATAGAATCCTCTAAATTTGCTAAATACTGTTTTTGGGCGTCAAAGCCAGTAGAAGGATCAATTATGTTTGATCTCGTTTGTGCTTGCGAACCTAGCAAACACCAAACATAAGTACGAATAGAGTCGTTTATTCGTTCTATTCCTGCTTTTGTTAGGCCCTTAGAAGTATCCAAAATAAATGTTGTCCATGCTGTTTTATGCTCTTGCTCTATGGACCCGAGGTGAACAGTTGTGCCTGAAGAGAAAGATGTGTAAGGAGGATTCCAATCATAGTTATACTTTCTGTGCACGCCCCAAAAATAAGGGGTGCCTAAACCATGATTAAGATCCAACTTTTGTCTAAAGTCTGTCTTTGGGTCAATATCAAATTCGTTACAGATCCTTTCAAAAGCCTTGTAATCTATTCTGTTGCTAAACGGATTAAACGTTTTGTCATTTGGTAATGGCGCTTGCAGTTCAGATAAAATACGTCTGAAGGTGTAATAAAAATGAAATCTATACACTGACCTCACCAAAGGATCAGGATGATTTAAATGATCAGCATACGACACTCCACACCCAGTTGATGCGCAAAACACAGCAAAGTTTAACTGGTTCTGATAAAACTGCATCGGATGACTGAACCACACTTTCGGGATGTAGTCGTTTTTAAATAGGAGGGTTAAGATATCTGTTCAATGGAGTACTAACCTTTACTTGAAAGGCGTCAGACTGAGTCACAGAAATGTCAAGGGTGTCAGTTGTTATATTTTTAAGATTGTAGTGCGGCCCGACAGAATATTTTGCATTAGTATATTTGAATGCACTCATTTTTTAATTTGTTTTAAAAATGTTTGTAACAATAACAACTCAAGACAGTCCTTCGTTTTTAGAATATGCTATTGATAATAACTGCGGAACCCAAAGGGTCGCACTCCATGAAATTTTTTACAAAGTCGTATGGTTTAATATAGGTGAATCCAAGAAGAATAATTTAATTCAAAAATTTGACAATAGTGGAAACTTGGTTAGCCAGTTAACCATACCTGATGGTTATTACGGTTTTGCTCGCTGAAAGAAGCAATGAGTAACTTCGACATTACTCTCAAACTTAACAATGCAAATTTGAAAATAATGTTGGCATTCAAACCTGAAGAAGAAGTAGGCCATTACTTTTTTGATGTAGAGCTAGCTAAAATGTTAGGCTTTGCAACTGGCTATGATGCCTTTCATAGTTTTAGAGTTACACAAAGCGAAGCTACTTATGAGGGGGAAAATCCGCTCGATCTTGCATTACATTCATTACTCTATGTTCATTTGGACGAGCTGAGCACTGATGAAAACTTATATGATGGAAGGCCCTCAACTGTTTTAAGAGCTCTTCCATCAGGGAAAGCTGCATATTGCGATTATGAAATTATACAATTCCCTAATTTACAGTTTAAAAAATTAGCTTGTGGGAGGGTCAGATCATTTAATATAAAAATCAAAGACCAAACAGGGAAAGTCGTGAAATGTGATAACCTGCACATTGTTTTAGAAATAAAATAATACGTTGTTTTAAAAAATGTCACGTGGGCCAGAAGAATCAGGAGTTACATTAGCGCCTGAGAGGTGTGTAACTTTAGAATTAAAAGACCTTGCAGACGTTGAGGACTTTGAACAAAACGGTGAGATAGGCACTTTGTATGGTTTTGAGTACACTAAAGATGGTTATTATAAACGCAAAGAGGTTAGCGACAGCAAAAGGTTTCCTAAACTAGAACAACTACGCAATGTAGAAGCAAATAATGCGGGTCAGTATGAATATAAAATAGTTCGAAAAACTGACAATAAATGGCACTTAGAACCATATTTTGAATGGGACATAAAATTTGAATTCTTAAGTCCATTTACATTTTTTGACCGTCAAAAAAGTTTCAGAAAAGCATTGAACTCTGGCCCTTTACATGTAAGTCTTATGCCAGAGGACAACAGTCTGAAAGAGATCGAAATAAAGCCGTTTGGGGACAAACAGTATATCCTCCACAGAAGAGAATCGGTTTTAAAGAAAGCTTCTACAAAATTACAGTTCATTCCACGCACAAAATTAGGAGACACGTTCACAATGATATTTAAAATTTCTGTCTTAAAAGATGAGGCGAGAAATGGAGCTCTGGGCGTCAGTGACAATCTTATGAAAGGAATTCTTATTAGCTGGCAAAACTTAGACGTTGACAAACTTAAAGTTACTGTCGTTGTTCTTTACAATGGCGAGGATATTAAGGTCATGACAACAAGCAACAAAATTGATATTAGTTTAAATAGAAACGATCTTACAGAACTGAACTGGATTAATCTTACACATTTGGGCCTTATAGGGTTTTATTATACTGAACAAGTTTTGACAGAGAGTATGATAAAAACAATAACTGGATTAGATTAAATTATGTTTTAAAACTATGGAGCAGACAACTTTGGTGTCAATGCCGATGTTAAACTTTATGACAAAAACCCCTCATTGTTCATTGATTTGTGGACAGACTGGTTGTGGAAGAACAATATTTGTCCTCGACCTATTACAAACAGTTTATAGTTATAATTTTGATCATATTGTAATTTTCTGTCCAACACTCAAATGGAACAAAGCATATCACGACAGAAGGTTTATATGGACGGATGATGAAATCTATTTAGTTGACCCTAGCAATAAACTGAGTGAGTGTTTAGAACATTTTTTTAAACTGTTTGAGGGAACGCAGACATTATTTATTATAGATGATTGTTCGGCAGAAAAGGATATAGTCAAAAAAGAAACACTTTGTCAAAACTGGCTTTCAGTGGGAGACATGCTGGGATAAGTGTATGGATTTTAAGCCAAAAATATAATTCAGTTTTAAAAGACTTTAGAGAGCAATTAAAGACGGTGGTTTTATTTCATATGAAAGATAGAGACGCATTTGATGAATGTATGCGTGAGAATGATGTTATTGAAAATTCCCAAGAAAAACGAAGGATTAAGCAAAAACTAAAGTCTCAAAAGTTTTCTAAATTAGTATTAAAAACAGATAATCCTACACATTATGTATGTTTGTAAATCTATTTAAGTACTTGTTAAGAACTTGATGATGACTTGTATAAGAATTTATTTAAGAATTTATTTTTACTTATAGAGAGAACTATAAAATGCCTATTCTGGATCGCCCGCCGGAGCAGCAGCTCCAACCGGCTTTAGCTGGTTGGAGCTGGCGGAGGTGGGTGAGCCAGAATTGGTATTTTATAGTTCTCTGACCTGCCTTTCATGCACCAGCACACTTGTCTTTAAATCAAACAAAATGTTTCCTCTCAAAGAAATTGATTACTCCTGGAATGCTCTTCCTTTTTCCTCCATTCCTCCTCTTTACTCTCTTTCCCTCGAAAGTACTCTCATTATGTTCACTGGGATGATAAATACTTGTGTGCATGAAATAATGACAATATTAATAACAGTAATGCTTATCATCATTATGTTTGCAATAAGAGTAAATGTAATGACATTACAAAAATCCTGATCTGTCATATAGATATAATCCTGGGATGCAGTGAAATTATTGTCATTCAATTGAATCTCATGCAGTGAAATTATTGTCATTCAATTGAATCTCAATGACTCAAGACTTTCACTCATCCCTTCGATTTTTACAGAGGTTGCATGCCCATGCATGTGTATACATGTAATCTATACCAATGGCCAAACTGGCCTCTTCTCAAAGTTGGTGATGGGATTCTACATGCGCGCATGATCTTACACAGAACATCAGTTTGTAGTCACATTCCAAGAAATGGAGTCTGAAAAGAAATGGAGTCTGAATCAATGTTAATTGTGAGGTAAACTCCACCTGTACCAAAACAACCTGGCAGTGATTCAAACCTGCAAATCCAGAATCACCAAGATCATGGGTACAGTGCTGTACCAACAGACCTATTCCAGTCCACCCCCCCCCCCCCCCCCCCCCCCCCCCCCCTCCATTTCCATTTTGCACAGGATAAATCCCCCGTCAGTTTTGATAATATTTCATTTTGCACAGGACAAACCAGAATTTTAATTTTCATAGGACAGAATATTTCACTTTGCATAGGACAAACCATTGCTCAGACTGGATCAGCCCAACATTGCTCAAAATCTTCTCAGATTTTTCCTTTTTTTTTTTTTTTTCCTTGTTTTGTGTTGTTGCTTTTTTTTTTTTCTTTTTAAAATAGTTTAACGGTCTCATCTTCTGCACAAACTCTGTGGCATTACTCCTGAGTTACTCAGTACAAATCCTCCATACAAAGCTCAGACACACCTGAAGAAGTAAGGAGGAAGTTATGAGTATCAGATTTTCATAGACCAGACGAAACACAGCACTGTACTGAGTCACTTTAGTGATTCTTAGTGTTGCCTGTTCTCATCTCATCCAATAATTGTAACTCTTCTAAATCTCTACTGACAATAACTATTGATTTGTATGGCCTAAATATTGATAATATCCAGCTCTGGATAATGCAATATGCATTCAATCACTGACCCACAATACTCTATCACAAGATTGGAAAGCCAATCTCTATAAAACAAATAGAATTCTATTTCCAAATCAGCAGGGAATACCATTTGTTCTGAACACACATACATATGCTACTAATGCTAACATGAAAAAGAAAACTTTTTGGGGCATGTCATACATGTATGATATATACATGTCAACATAATTTCATATCATATTAATATATCAACACACTGTATTATAAATATATGCTATATGTGTATTTACTTTGTATTTACTTTCCAACTTATAGTCTGGCAGGATCATCATGTAATAATATCAGTAACTGAAATTATACACTTAACATCACAATGTTTCTTCAAAAAAGGAACAGCACAATCGAGATCAAGTGTATGAAAAAATCAGGAGTAATAGGCAATAAAACATGGGTGTATTCTATTCTTACTGATCTTCAAAAGATTTCACAAAGTCAGAAGCCACACCCCAAAATTATTTTCTATAGTTCATGTTTACGGTAATTACCAGGATTTTCTGATGATGAAACATAAAAAAATATCAGCCTTTGGTGTAGTGTATTAATTCAATTTTCATTTGACCAGGAAAGCGGACTGTTGCATTTGTAGCACTTGACCTTTACTGATTAGTCTAACTTTGCTAACACTTTTATTCATTCCCTTTGCCTTTGCCGAGTTATAGACTGCAGCTGGTCTCCAAAATTATTCTGCAATCACTGACTTCCTGAAACTTGATGGTTACAGAGTACGACTAGATGGGATTTGCACAGTAAGTGACCTACCACTGCCTGTCTTTCAGTCTTTCTTTGTACTGAGACAGCAAACATTTACCCAAGTGAAACATTTTGACTCTTTTCCAAAGCCAACACAAAATCTGGCATCATGACTAACCTTTGAGGAGTAAAAGTAGTAATCTTATAGGAGGGGGTGATTACAGAGCAGTGCGAAAGTCATCAACTGACACAGCACCATTTCATTAAAAAGGAAAAAGCTCTGTATGCATGTATAGAGAAGACTGTAATCACATTAGAATATGTGGATCTGCAACAACCAAAGCTTTCTTTTTGTTCCCTAACCTTCATCCCCTCCACCCCCTCCCACCCTAACAGCTCCTTTTGGGGCCTTTTTTTTAAAAGGTAAAACATCGAAGAAGGTAGTTTCAAAATGGGGTGACTGCAGGCAGAAAATAAAACAAGAGCAAAGACAACATTAGTGCACAACCAAACGAAAGTATAAACAGATTAAAAAAGAAACAATGTATTTTTACCTATTGAGTCTCAGGATCAAGATCAAATAGGTCAAAATGCACTGTGTGATTAACTAATTCTTGTGTTTGGCAGCACACTAATTCTGTCTCTGCAATTGAAGAAATTAGTAATATTGTGCCAAGATCTAAATATCAAAAAAAAAAAAAAAAAAAAAACTACTCAAATCGGTCAAATGAATGTGCTTTACATCACTTTTTACAATTAACAAATGATAAAAAGTTTTGTATTCTGAGCAGAAAGACACCTTTTTTTCCTTGTTTGCTTGTACCTTGGCAAACAGTTCTTTTGGGGGAAGGGGGAGAGGGGAGAAAATGTGAGCCGAGGCAGGAAGAAGTCAATGGTAAAGAACAAACATGATAGGCAACATTTGCTCTTCTGGTAAAATGAAGACATGTCCCTTACTCAAAGCCAATGCTGCTTACAGCACCACTTCATCTAGAGCATGTTTCCTGGTTTGTTCTCTGTGCTTTGTGTCTGTATCTGTGCTTGCTGTTGCAGACCTGAATAACATGCAACTATTTCACCATAGAAGCAGAAGACATCATCCTTGTTTGTTATTTCATTTTCTTATGGTTTTTTTTTAGTTTGAAGGTGAGGAGGGAGAATGGGGGTGGGGGGCGAGTGAGACCTTTAGTCAATGAAAACTGATGTACAGTTGTAGATACTGAAATATAACAAAACAAATGGCAACCTGCAATTTCATCAAAAAAGCCACTTGATCTGCAAAGTATGTCACAACCACCCAAATCACAGATAATTCACGTTCATCTTCCAGAGGAGTATAATACATAAAAGAAGCACTAAGTGGGGAAAAATAATCTGTCATGTATTTTACTTGTATCAGGAATGCCTGACCAGCTTCATTTTTTACAAATCTGTCCAATCGACCTGTAAGATTCAGTGAATTTAAAAAAAAACAAGTTTGCTGCTTTGATGGGATATTAAAAACATGCCCATCTTCCCTCTTTTTTTTTTTTTTTTTTTTTTTTTAATGAATCACAACTTGTGTATTTGAAGACACAGGCCTTACTTTACTGTAATGTATTCTTACAAAATTACAAAAGACTTCTTTATGTTTTTCAAATCATATCAGCTGTTCTTTCTGAATACATTTCATTAATAACAGTGGCAATTTCAAATAAAATGCAAATTTCTTTGTCATAAAAACTGTGAGGTGACCATTTTTACACATGGCATTATCAGTCCCTCTTTTACATGGTATATATAAAATACTTACTCAATGAATAGCATCATGGTATGTTACCTTCAAAATTCAACATCATATGTTTAATTGTCATGTCTTCCATTTATCAGCTGATCTTACCTCATTTCAAATTCTACGAAGAGTAGGGGTGCAAGTGAAATTCTACAATTTTACCAAAAATGTATTGTGCGTATGTTCTGCCATTCTACCATTCTGGTACATTTAACATCCTTCACATTTAACAGATGCATTTGGACATTTTCAAACAAAATCAAAGTTTTCCATCATACATAATTTCCTTCATACTTCTTCTTGCGAACTTATTGCAGCTTTGTAATGTATTTATGCAAGATAAGATCTACTGTCATTTTTTTTTTTTGGTAGTGCTTTCTTCTTTTTTTTTGTTTGTTTGTTTTGTTTTTGTTTTATTTTTTGTTTTTCTTTTCGCGTGTTCCATTTGTAAATTTCTGTACAAGCAAATAAAAGCGTTTGCTGAAAAAAAAAAATTTCCTTCATACTTACTGACCAGACAATAGTCATAATTACTTTGAGTAATCCACACCAAAATAAGTCAAAAGTTAAGTGATGTAGACAGACACATCCACCACAGATTTAGAGAGGGGCATTTCTTCTGCTACTGTCAGACATCAGTTGTCTGCCTTTTTGTCCTGTTGTTCTGTTTTTGTTAAGCTTTTACCTTTAGTTGTGACCCCATTTGACCTGTGAGATGGATTCACTGGAACACCCCCCCCAATTGGCAACTCTCTACCCTTGGCCTGTTGTGTCTGAGCTGCTCAAGGGCCCAGTATCCATACCCCTCTGCTGTCACTTCCTCTCAGATGGGTCCAGGTAAGTTAATTATTTTCAAAATTTCAAAATTGTTTATCACACAAAAAAAAAATCTTTTGTAAAATTTTTAGTTATCTGATTCTGATCTCCTCTCCCATTTGATTTTTACAACAACAAAAAAAAACAAAGAGTAGAAAAAAATATAATTCATAATGATAAAAAGGGACTTGACAGCAACTGTGGTTTTTTTCCAGTCCCGCCCTTAACACACTTCATGAGAGTTGGGTGTGACACCCTGGTCCCCTTCTCCTTGGCAGAAGGAGTTCCGTTCACCCCTGTCCCCCTTCTCCCTGCATAGCCAGCTGTCATGGAGGAGCCAGTGAACCAGTCGCCTGACTGAACCCCACATTACGGGTAAAATGTAAGCGTGATGAATGGGAAACAGCAAGCTGTGTTTCGTACCGTCTGGAGGAACAAAACAAACTTTTTTTTCTTAAGAACTGAATCAGTTTTGAACCCTGAAAGGCCTGCAGAATCCCCTTCAAAACTGTTTGATGTGATATTTCATTGTGGTGCTCAAAGAAAAAAAAGATGTTTTGTTCATGAATCCTTACACCAGGACTGTGTCCTCCTGATATTTAATCTTCCAGGGAAACTGTCCATTTTTCCAATGTGAAACTTATTTTGGACCTGCTGGAAGCCGGACATGAGCCTTTGACTTTGAAGGAATCCTAGTCTAGGACTTAGGAAGATTTCCTCCTAGTTTACTTTTATGCTTTTGTGATTCCTCTTGAGCAAAGGAATTACAGAAATTATGGAATTATGGAGACATAAAATGCTTAATTTCTCCTTGGAAAGCCCTTTTTTCTCTTTACAAGTTTTAAGTGATTTGAGTGAAATTATCTTTTTTTCTTTTCTTTTTTGGCCTACCTATGGCAGAAGTCATCATGTTTTGAGTGGAGGTGTTTAATGTTATGAGTGTATTTTGATTTGAGTGCAATGGAAAGCTCCCCTACACATTGGGCAAGGGTCCAATAGTTGATATATAACTTCTTCGGAAGCATTTTTGAAAGTAAACTCACCCTTCCAACCCCCACCAGAATTAAAAGCTGTTTAACACTTGGCTCCCGAGTCCCCCAGATGGAGACCCTCTTTCAATCCATTCTCCAGATTGCTATGAATTAACGTGATTGAAAAGTTTGACACTTTCAGATGAGTGCGAGTTTGCAAGAAGTTCGCAGCTTTCAGAGGTAGTGAAATGTCATGGTGATGGACACGGTCATTTGATGCAATTTAGGGGAACGAAGGCTACACTGTTTTCACTGAGCAAATGTGTGTGTCCCTTAATGTACTGACCAACTGTTTTGTGGCCAGTCGCAAAATACAGTTGTAGTCTTGCAAGTTTGATACAGCTGATGAAATATTTGATTGAGCAAATGTGTGTGTCCCTTAATGTACTGACCAACTGTTTTGTGGCCAATAGCAAAATACGGTTGTAGTCTTGCGAGTTTGATACAGCTGATGAAATTTTTTTTTGGTTCCAACCACAATCCTTCACAATGTTTCTCTCTACATGATGTTTAAATCCAAATGGTACAATATCCCTATTTCTATGTGATCTAAAACACTAGAAAAAGTCAGTTATCAAAGTTAACTACTCAGATGATAGCGATACTGCAGTGTGGGGAGACAAACCAAATTTTGGAAGGAGCACGAGAGGAGGACTGAACTCAGTGCTGGGTATTTTCAGCAAGCAGCATTCACCTCAAAGTCAATGACAGAAGCAGAAGAGATCCCAACAGAGAAAGCAGTCATCCTCTTAAACATCAGTGCCAGAAACAAAAAGACATTCGAGCATCAATTCTCATAAGCAACAGCACAGGTTAAGACTCTTCATAATGTGAAGACTGAGCAACCCTTCAGCCAAGACGAATGCAAAGCAAGCCAAACATCAGGAAGGAGAATGAAGAAGAAAGGAGACATTTTAGAGTCAGCTCTCATGCCACCTTGTCAGTCTTAGAGGTCTCCCTTTGTACACCCTGAAAGAAAAAAGATTAAAAAAAACATTCAAGGGTTCAGGTTAATCACCACTGTCAGAAAATAAAACTGCAAGATGGGTCAATGTATGGGAAGTGTAGAACAGCCGATGGGCAGCTTATGGGAAAGCGTGGAGATATATCAAAGTGAGACATAAACAAACAACTAATTCAAGCCCCCCTGCCCCCCCCCCCCCCCCCCCCCCTCCAAATTGCTTAAAAAATTAAACTGTCACAAGAAATATGTGTGTGTGACAAAAATAGAGAGAGAAAGAGGAGGGAGAGTGAGAGAAGGAGAGATAGAGTAAAGGAGAGAGAGAGAGAGGGGATGGTAAAAAGAATGACAGGATGAAAAAGGAAGACAAAGACATAATAAGTGATATCAGCATAATAACTGAAAAAATGAGCTTTAAATCAGATACAATATAATTATCATCTGAAGGATACTGTCCAAAGAGAAATCTGAACTTTAGGAGTACTGTTCAAAATCATTTCACACTTGTACTTTTTCTTGTAGAATCATCCACTAAAGCTTCATAAAACTTTCTGCCAAGATCAGCATCAATCTTAAAAACATCAAAAGGCAAAGAGAAAGGTTTTCATAGTTGTACATCCTGAGTAACACAACTCTTTGAACTGCTACTGACATTAACATAAAGGATTACCCATTTCCCAAAGCACTACATCCTTGGCAAAGTACAAGAATTAAGGGAAAACAAAAAAGAAAAGGAGCAGACAATGGACGAGACCACATGGGGAAGAAAATGAAGGAACAAAGTGCAGATGAATGAGAAGATGACAACAATGGGCAAGAACCACAATACAATAGAAAAATGACACCATAATGACAAGAAAAAGCCCCTGAAATTAAGTTTTCCACTGTATTATACCAAAGCCACATGACTAGATTTCTGCTGGGTTCCCTCATACTGTGGCCTTTACTGAAATTAGCTGACAGAGCCCATGCTGAACTTTGTGCTTCAGCAGTTGGCTCCCTCACAATATAAACTTGTCAATCTGTGCGGTTCTTTGAGACTTCTAAACTTAGTAACACAATTTTTTTTTAACACAAGATTTCAAAGATGGTCTCACTCTCCTTTAAAAAAAATACTAAATTTATCACTCAAGGAAACCTAAAAGCATGTAATTGAGGAAGTATTAAAAAATGTAACTAGCATTTTCTCCCCACCATCTACTGTTCGACCGCCCTCACAGTTTTCTTTAGTAAAAATTTTTTAAAAAAAGAAAAAAAAAAAAAAGAAGAGAGAGAGAGAGAGAGGGAGAGAGAAGATATTTAAGATATGGTGTTCTTCAAAAGTCCTGTATAATTCTACGCAGTCTGCAACATCCAAAGCTGAAGTTACTTGTCAAGCCATCATGGGAAACTCCATGTGATGTAAGAGTGAATACTTGTAGTTAAAACCACCTTGATTATTCAACTGACAATGAAGAAGGAAAAAAAACAAAAGCTTGCTCCAATACGAAACAATCATTTGCACATAACTCGCAACATCTTGGCCTGAGTTTCACTGACGAGTTGGATTAAAAAACAAAATTGTTCCCCAATACCGAAGAATCACATATGCGCACAACCCAAGCATACATGTTGGCCTGGGCCAAGACCATTAAATTGAAGTGTACATACACACCTGAATGAATGTAGATGTGTGCAAGCCTGTATAAGCATGATATACAAACGTTTTTAACGATGCTCCATACTGCTTAAAACAGTTGAGCAAAAATGGTGATGATCAGGGTCAAATTCACAGAACTTCAAGAATCTAGCATATCAAAACAGGTGATGGCCCCACCTAATAAATCTGCACTTAACATACTCATATTCTGATCTCACACCTGAAATGTTCCAAGTAGCTCAATACTTCCAGCAGATTACGTTAAAAAATGTATACCAAAAACAGAATCCTCTCTAGCATGGCAACCAGATATTGTTACATCTTTACAACAACAAAAAACAAACCAACCAAAAAAAAAAAGCTTGAACTAATCAAAATGAAATCATTATTGCAGAAGTTTTGACACTTATCTAGTCCCAAATTATTATAAAGGCTTCCATCAGATTATGTAAGAAAGAAAAATCTTCAAAACAGAATGAACTCATGCTTGGTAGCCTGGTGTATTGTTAGCTCTTTTAAGCAAAACAAGGAAGAAGAAGAAATAAAAACTGGAACCATCAAAATGCAATCGTTTTGCAATAGTGTTAGCACATACCTTATTACAACTTATGACACAGAGGTCATCAGACATTTATTTTAAATGAATCATCCTTGAATATCAATAAGAGTTTTCCTTAAAGGGAATGCAAACTCCAGATAATTCTTATTACAAGAATTCCGGTAAGAGTTGGCGTATCATGAAGTTGACATTTTAACCTTATAAAATTATATTCTACATCTTTAGCTTTATTCAAACCAGTCCCAAATTCAAATACAATACTCCAGAAAACTAGAATTATTCCTTGTCTGCTGATTGGTCAGACGTACACATGTGGAGGGCAAAACCATGCGCATGCCCCAGTTGATGCCAATATGCAGTGCCAGACGGATGCGTGAAAGTGATTTTTCCCAGTCACTATCTTGCTTGAACAATTTCCTTGGAGCTTCATAATTCCTTTCTGGTCAGAAACAAACTTCGTAATCACAGTAGAATCATTAGATTCTAACATCTAAGAACTATTGTTCCAAAGTTTATTATATTAGACTGGTTGGCTTTCTGATTGACACTGGTAGTCTTGATAATTTGTGCTTGACTCCTTCAGAAGTTAAACTTTTAAGCACACATCGGCGGCTCTTTCAGTGGCCATGTCGGAAGGTCTTTCAAAACCCATGGACAGCAGCGGGCCCACAACAGTCCCAGAATCAGTTACTGGCCTGATTCAAGAACTAGATGCGATTTGAAACAAAAAATTCGGGACGACTTAAGAGGAACCTTTCAGACGAAGACGGGTCCACACACCCTGCCAAATTTGCCTGAGTTTCTGGAGATGATTCGGAGTCAGAACAGGAACACAACAGTCATGTTTTGGAGCTGAGAAAGGATGGGGAATTCGAAGATTTGGATGAAAAAGAGGCACAGTTTTTAGCATCTCACAATACAAAAGCTGACCAGTCAGGGACAAATTTGACATTGCTGAAAGAGACAGCTGCTGAACTGAGTGGTACGGACAAACCTTAAGTGAAGAAGTGAGAGAGGAACTGGCAGAAATTGTGAATGGCCAATTGATGAACAAACTAAGCCCAGATCTGCAGAAGAAATTTGAAGCCTACAACAGATCGGTGAATTGTCAGAAATTGATCGTCCCAACAGTAAATCACGAAATGTGGTCAAAATTACGCATCAAACGTAACCTGAAAATGCAGCATATTCAAAAAGCTGTTATCAAGGCGGCGACTACATGCGTGCACGCTGCGAATGGATTATTGATAGTGGCTTGCCCAGTTCAGAGGTCAGTTCTGAAGCCATGAAGCATTGCACCAATGCAGCGCAGATGCAGTGGCATCAGACAACATGTAAACAAACAGTTTTCGCAGATCTGCGATGAATCAGTTCCAATCACAAACCAGTTGTCTGCGACACTCAAATATGTGTGCGAGACTGACCGCATCAGTTCCAGTGTTGGCAATGATCGCAGATATTGCGGAAATGCTGGCTACTATTGTGGACAAGCCAGTGGTTCTTACTACTTGAAATCAGGTTGCACACATGGTCATTTTTTTAGGTCAAAGGAACAGACCAAACAAGACAGCATTGGTTCCAGAAGAAATGGGGACATCAGAATCCCAGATCCCAGTAGAAGAGCATAACAGCAGGGATTAACGTTGAATTTGACTGTCCTTCAGACCAGTTACCCAAGTTATCTTGCTCAAAAACAAGTGTCACAAATCAGAATGAATGCAAGACAATTCATTCAGAGGTTCAACATTTGATAGCCAAAGTAATATCCCCTTGTTAGCATTACCCTGGTGAAGTTATTTCTCCAGTTTTTACTAGAATAAAGAAAGATGGATCTTATCGCATGATTTTAAATCTAAAAAGACTAAATTGCATCATCATGGATGTCTGTCGTGGTCGAAGAAGACGTCAGCGACTCCACATGTGTGAGCGCAAGCCAAAGCTGGACACACAAATACGTCCGCACTCTGGGCATGCGACAGCTGTCATTGGGTCAGGTCTCCTCTCTTTGTGGGCTTGACGCTTCTGGTCCAATTCCTGCAGACGCTTCTCGAAGCTGTTTACTCCCTTGTGGACAGCAAGTTGCCAGGCACTGCGGTCTGTGGCAAATGTTTCCCAGACCTGAAGCGGGATGCCACAGGCTGCCAGTGATACTTTCAGGCAGTCCCTGAACCGTTTGAGTGGCCGCCCAATGTTCCTTGTTTCAGCTGCCAGCTCAGAGAAGACCATTTTTGGAAGTCGCGTGTCGTCCATTAGTATCTCATGCTCAACCCACCTCAACTGCGCTTTCATGATCAGCGCCTCAATACCAGGCATCTTTGTTCTGCAAAACACTTCTGTGTTGGAAATCCTGTCCTCCCAGGAGATGCCCATGATCTTATGCACGCAGCGGAGGTGGAACTGATCTAGAGTCTTCAGTTGTTCCCTGTACAGTGTCCAGGTCTCACAGCCGTAGAGCAGCGAAGTGACAACGACTGTTCTGTAGACTGCCAGCCTGGAGCTTAGAGTGATGCCACGCTCTCCCCACACTCTGTTCCAAAGCCTGCTGAAGGAAGCTCCTGCTTTTGCAAATCTGTTCGACACTTCTTTATCCATGCCACATGTTGGAGACAAGCAGCTCCCCAAGTAGGCGAAGCTGTCAACATTGTTCAGGGTCGTGTCCTCGATCACGATCTTTGGTTCTGGAGGAGAGAGGCCGGGTGCTGGTTGGGGCATCACTTCTGTCTTCCGCAGGCTGATCGTCAAGCCAAAGACCTTTGCTGCTGCAGACAGGCAACTGGCAAGCTCTTGCAGGTCTGGTTCAATGAGTGTTGCGAGTGCACAGTCATCGGCAAACAGGAAGTCTCTCACAAGGGCCTCAAGAACTTTTGTTCTGGCCTTCAGGTGCCTGAAGTCGAAGAAGCAGCCATCACATCTGTAGCGGACAGTGATCCCCGCGTTGGTACTGGAGAGGGCAGAGAACAGCATTGTGGTGAACATGAGGCTGAACAGGGTTGGTGCCAGGACACATCCTTGCTTCACTACATTGGACACGGGGAAGGGGTCAGACACAGTGATCAGACATGATCTTCACTGTTCGCCAGCTGCAAGAGAAGTGCCGGGAACAGAATCAGAACCTCTACATCCTCTTTATGGACCTGACAAAGGCTTTCGATACCATCAGTCGCGAGGGTCTGTAGGCTATTCTGTCCAGACTTGGCTGCCCACTGAAGTTTGTCAAGATCATACGATCCTTCCATGATGGCATGATGGCTTGTGTAGTGGAAAAAAAAGACTCAATTTAGAAGTAAGTTCTGAACATTTCAAAATGGATACTCTGAACACAGCCTTGACTCTGATGATTAAAGGCTGCTTTATAGCCTCAATTGATCTGAAGGAGCCTATTATAGTGTAGCAGTCCATGAGCAGCATAGGAAGCTACTCAGATTTCAATGAAGAGATCAACTCTATGAATTCAATGCTTTACCAAATGGCTCCCTGTTTGTTCACAATGTCGTTAAAACCTGTCTATCCTCCCTCAGACTGAAAGGTCATGTATCTACCAGGTTTTTGGATAATTCTCTGTTGATTGGACTTACAAAGAGCTACTGCATGAGGAATGTTACAGACACCACTGATTTGTTTCAAAAGTTAGGGTTTATCACTTACACAGAGAAGTCCGTTTCTCAGCCCACAACAAAGATTGAGGTCATCATAGATTCTGTCTCCATGAAAGTCACACTTTGTGCTGAAAGGGCTATCAGCATACTGTCTAGTTGTCAAAAGCTTCTTGATGAGCAAAGTCACACAATCCATGAGGTTGCTCAAGTTATAGGAAAAATTGTGGCTAGCTTTGCTGCTGTCAAGTATAGACCTCTCCTTTACAGACAGCTTGAGAAAGACAAAAAAAAATAGCTTTGAAGAGGAATAGAGATGACTTTGACCAAGTCATGCAGTTGTTTGAAGACAGTAAGGAAGAACTTAAATGGTGGATTGTCCATGTGACTGATACAGAAAATGACATTTGCAGTACTGAACCAGATATGATTGTCACCACTGACGCTAGTGGCACAGTTTGGGAGTGTGAGCGTGTAAGTACAGCTTCAGGTGGACAATGGTTGCGGCATGAAAGGGTCTTTCACATTAATTATTTAGAACTGAAAGCTGTTTACTTGCTTTACAGTCGTCATTTCAAGGAAAGCTGGAAAACAAACATATCTGCATAATGATAGGCAATGCAACAGCAATCAGCTGTATCAATCGCATAGGAAAGAGCCATTCAGATGCTTGTAATGACATCACCTTTACAATTTGGTCATGGTGCATTCCAGGGAAGTAGAAAAGCACAGCTGACAAGGAGTCTAGATGTCAGAACACTGATGCAGAATGGAAACTGGATGAGCAGGCTTTGCCGTCTGCCTTCCAACAGCTCAGAGCTTCTCCAGAAATTGACCTATTTGCTTCCAGGTTGAACTTGCAAATGCGGCGATATATACAAACTGAGCCTGTTGTGAGGAAGAGTGTGAAAGTATGGACGGCTGAGAGCGTGGATGAGCTGAGAGGATGTTTTGAGTGTACTGATTGGAGTGTGCTAACTGACTCACGTCAAAATATTCATGAAGCGGCAGATGTGGTTACTGATTATATCCTTTTTTGTGAAAACACGATTATCCCAACAAAAACAATTAAACTGTTTCCAAACAACAAACCATGGATCACGGGGTCAATTAAGACACTTCTTAATGAGAAAAAGATAGCATTTCAGGCTGGTGACAAAAAAGAAAGGAAACGAGTACAAAGCTTAGGTGCGGAATACGGAGGGCCCAAAAGGAATTCAAAGCTAAAGTAGAAGAGCGGTTTCAGTTAGGAAGAATGAAGAATGCATGGGATGGGTTAAAGATTCTAACGGGTGAAGCCAAAAAGAAAGCAAGATCTTGCCAGATGAATATTAATGATCAAACTGATTTTTCAAACAAACTCAATGATTTCTATTGTCGTTTTGAAAGAAATGATCTGGGTGGGACGGTAGACAATGTGGTAAAAGAGCTAAACAAAAGGATCAAAGACAAGGGAGACGAACAGGACTTTGAGATCCATGGGGATGTTGTGAAGTCACTGTTTTTGAAACTGAATGTCAGGAAATCAATGGGTCCAGATAATATCAGTGGAAGATTGCTGAAATTGTGTGCTTCTGAACTTTGTATTGTTTTCTGTAAGATTTTCAATTGGTCTCTTAAGGCATGCTCTGTACCCAGTATCTGGAAAAATTCCACTGTCTGCCCTGTCCCAAAGAAAAGAAACCCTACAACATTGAATGACTATCGCCCTGTAGCTCTGACCTCCATAGTTATGAAGTGCTTTGAAAAACTTGTTCTCCATCACTTGTTAACTTTTGTTGGTCAGTACCTTGACCCCTTTCAGTTTGCTTATAAACCCCATAGAGGTACAGATGATGCTATTCTAACTCCCCTTCACAATGCTTTCTTCCACTTAAACAAACCAGGTTCTTTTGTGCGTATTCTTTTTATTGATTTTTCTTCTGCTTTTACTACTATACAGCCACATCTTTTAGCTATGAAACTGCTTGACTTAGGTGTTGACCCAAAGCCTACTTTATGGATTGTCAGTTTTCTGCGCAATAGAACTCAGTCTGTTCGTTTCCAGTCTGCAGCATCCTCTGAACGCTCGACTTCTACTGGTGCACCCCAAGGCACAGCTCTGTCTCCCATTTTGTTTACTTTATATACTAATAACTGTAGAGGCACAGAGAAAACTCCACTCATTAAATTAATATTCTGATGATTCTGCTATTCTAGATATGTCAAACTCTGATTCAGTTTACTTTGACGAAATCAAAAAGTTCTGCAGCTGGTGTAAAGACAACTTTCTTGCCCTTAATGTGCAAAAAACAAAAGAAATCTTAATCGATTTTCGGAAGAACCCGGAACCTGTACCAGACCTTATAATTAATGGTGAAGCTGTTGAACGAGTGAATGAGTATAAATATCTGGGAATGACTGTCGATCATATATTAGTTTTTGATAACAATGTTACTAAAATCCATAAAAATTGCCAGTCAAGAATATTCTGTTTGCAAAAGCTACGAAATATTGGTGTTAACTCTGCAATCTTACAAACTTACTACAGATGTTGAGTTGAGTCATTGCTCACTGCTTCTTTCATGTGCTGGTATGGAAGTTTGGGTGTGAAGAGCAAGCGAGTATTGAATGATGTGATGAATGTGTGTAGCAAAGTGATTGGAAGGAAGCAAGTTGGAATGCAAAAATTGTATGACAGACGAGTGGAGAGGAAAGCAAGAAAGATTGCCAGTGATGATAGCCATGTTTTAGCAAAATATTACGAAATTTTACCATCTGGACATCGTTTTAGGACCTTTAGAGTCAAATCGAGGGCGCAAAAAACTTTTATACCCAGGTCGATCCATCTGTTAAATTCATGATGTCATTTGTACCAATTTTCATGCTTAGTGATGTGAATTAGTGTGAGAGAGAGGGAGAGGGGGGGGGGGGGGTGAGGGGGGAGAGGGGGGGTGAGGGGGGAGAGAGGGAGGGCGTGTGGGGTGGTTGAGGGTGTGTAAGATAAGATAAGATAATGTTGCTTATAGCCCAGCCGACCGCAAAGGGCCACATCAGGGCTGTCACCACGTTAAAATCAACTCACAAGTCATTCCAAAAAAAATAAATAAATAAAATTTAAAAAAAACCACCTTTCACACATCTCTTTAAATGACATCTTCTAGAAACGCACCAGAAACTTCGTTAAAAATCTTTCTTCCATAAAATCTTAAATCAGATGAAAAATGTTAATCTCTCTCAAAAACTCAAAGACCACGTCAGGCGGGACATCCCTGAACAGGATTTTCATGGACTCCGCTGTAAAATGTTTGTGTCGGTTGAGGGTGTGTGTGCTTGTGTGAAGATGTGTATTTGCATATAATATGTGCTTGTGTGTGTGTGTATATATATATATATCTGCTTGTGAGTGTAAGCCTATGAGTATGCTTGTGTATGTGCATGTGTATGAGGTTTTTCAAATGATTATAGCGTGTGTGTGCGTGTGAGTGAGTGAGTGAGTGAGTGTGTGTGTGTGTGTGTGTGTGTGTGTGTGTGTGTGTGTGTGTGTGTGTGTGTTCTTCAATTTAGTGTCCTTCCACTGAGAGTGATTCAGACAATAGTGAGTTTGTGGGTGAATGAGAATAAGTGGATTTGTCTATAATAAGGTTAACAAACATTGAATAGTGAGTTTGTGGGTGAATGAGAATAAGTGGATTTGTCTATAATAAGGTTAACAAACATTGAATAGTGAGTTTGTGAGTGAATGAGAATAAGTGGATATGTCTGTAACAAGGTTTACAAAAAAAAAAAAAAAAGGAATAAAAATGTATCCCTTTTGTCCTACGTATTGTCATGTACCCCACCTTAATCCTAATTATATAAATGAATAGATAAACAGCAATCTTTGATATAGAATACACAGATTTATCAAGAAATGACTCATCTAATCTTTTAAAAACTCACGTATGCTCTCATTTAGAAGATAATTACAATAATCATTTAAAAATATATACGGATGGTTCAGTGCTTGATAATTCAAATTCAGGAGCAGCTTTCGTAATCCCTAGTTTACAAATTCAAAAGTTATTTTATCTTGGTAACAACTTATCTATATACAGTGCAGAACTATTTGCTATATTGAAGTCCTTGGATTTCACACTAACTTTTCCAATAAACAACAGTCAACTTTTAATATGTGCTGATTCGAAAGCAGCGCTTCTTGCGATAAAGTCTCCCAATTCACGCATACGCCAAGATATGATATTTGAAATAAATCATTTAATACACCTTCTTTCAATCAAAGGAATTACTGTGACTTTTTGCTGGGTGCCTTCTCACTGCGGCATATATGGAAACGAAAGAGTAGATCGAGCTGCAAAACAAGCAGCCCAAAATAGTAATGATGCTGAGTCCGTGAATGTTCCATTAGATTTAACAGAATGCTATTCAATTATTAATAGAAAATCCCACGAAAATCTTATTGTTAAATACAGACATACAGTATAGTCGTAATTGTTTTAATCAACATGACAGAGTCAACAAAAACAGACCATCCAAGCGTTTTATTTGCTCATCTAGAGAGATTGAGAGTCTTATTCATTGACTTCGTTTAAATTCAATCAAAACAAAATATTGTAACAATGTCAGATGTATGTGCGGAGAATCCTTAAGTGTCAATCATATATTGACACGTTGTTCAAAAACAAAAGACATTTTTAAGAAATTGGGTATTGATGGTTTCACTGATGGATCGACTCCTTTGTCTTTATCTAGCATACTTAACAATTATTCTGTTCTTCAATCTGTATGTAAAGGTTTATTGCATAGTTCACCGAGTATTTATTTGTAAAATTGTTAATTTATTGATTGGTAATTCAATTGTCCATTGTTACTAGTGTGTGTGTGTGTGTGTGTGTGTGTGTGTGTGTGTGTGTGTGTGTGTGTTGGAGGGTGGGGGTGTTGGACTGTACATGTAAATTCTATAAGTAGCCACTTGATTGTGATGATTCTTGTATCATGCATGTTTTCTTGTGATACTGTTTATTATGCACCTATCTTAATTTCTCAGCTTTTGAGTATTCATATATCATATCATATATTTTGTACAGGCCGGATCCAGAAGCAAAAACAACAGATGCTTTTTCCATCTTTTGGGAGCATTTATATTGGTATGCATTTCCAGCTTTCAGCACCATAGGAGAGTGCTGCAGAAGATCCAGTGAGACTATGCAAAGGGGATAACTGTGGCACCCAACTGGCTGACAAAACCATGATTCGCTGTTCTTCAACATCTTTCCTGTTGCCCTCCAGTAGAACTCAGGTGCAGACGCTGACTTCTTCATCTACCCAGTGACCTCAGAGCAGTTCATCCTCTCATTCAGAAGTGTCAGCTAAACCTGCTTGCCGCAGTCTGAGCAAAAATTTCTTCTTCTGGTTCATCAAAAGATTCGGTTGCTCTAATCATTGATTCATGGAGACCCAGCAACCATAAGTTTTACAATACCTACTTTCAAAAAAGGCAGAAATTTTGCAAGCAGAAATAAAATCACAACTTTTATTTGTGCATGTGGGAAATTTTTTGGCAGAACTGTATGCTACAGGCACCAGTTACAGTACAGTTAACTTAGCTAGGAGAGCTGTTTCAGCATAATGCTAATAACACAGAAACAATGGGTCAACATCCAGTAATCTGTAAAATTATCAAAGGTGAGTTCAACAATAGACCATCACTCCCAAAGAAGTGTGATACATGGGATGTAGACATAGTCATTGATATGTTAGCACAGTGCCATATGAAGAACAGCTCACACTTAGAAAACTTATGTTACTTGCTTTACTTTCTGGTCAGAGAGGACAGACTCTTCATGGTCTTCTTGTTGATGATGTAAAAATCCTTGAGTCCAAATGTGTACTTGTATATAGCTCTCTTTTAAAACAAACCAACCAGGGACTCACTTAAAGTCTTTAGTCATATCTTGTTTGCAAAGCAAGAGATTGTGTCTGATTCACCACCTTTGACAGTATTAGAAAAGACTGCCCACCTACGAACTGGGAAAGCACTATTTATCAGTTGCATAAAGCCTTTCGCACCTGTGAAAAGAGACACAATTGCTCGTTGGATGAAAGATGAACTGCTTATGGCAGGAATAGACATAATGAAATACTCAGCTTACAGCACTCAGGCTGCTAGTACTTCTGCAGCATTAAGCAGAGGTGTGCATCTAGACAGCATCCTTCAAGCAGGGGGATAGACAGCATCCTTCAAGGAGGATAGTCAAACATGAACACTTTTTCAAGATTCTACCACAGGATCATTAAACAGAATGTAGATGACAATGGTGGCTCTACGAAGACTAAAAGTTTTTCCAGCCTGTACCAGACACATTTGTAGACAAAGGGAAGTAACCCATGCTATGAGCTGAATGCCTTTCAGAGCCTGACATGTTAAGGAATAATGTGTGATCCCCGACACTAAAATCTCCACATGTATACATCTGACCAATCAGCAGACAAGTAATAATTTGAAAATGAAACGAGATTTACTTGGATGTTGAAGTTTAATGGAGATTATTTCGAGGATGCTGTTGGATAGAGGTTTACATGTGCCCACCCATCAGCAACTCGAGGTACTTCAGTTGAACCCTCCCTTCTGAATATGTTCTCGGGGATCACATGTAGCTGAGGTCTGGGGCGCAGGCACAGTTTTGTCCTCCATATGTATACCTCTACCCAACAGCATCCTCAAAATAATCTCCATTAAACTTTAACATCCAGGCAAATCTCTTTTAATGTTCAAATTAGTAGAAAGAAACTCTAAGAACAGCTTGACAGCAAAAGCTCTTCAGAGAAGAGACCCAACTCAGGCATATGTTTCAGTCCTGAACTCCTTACACTCTTAAGAGGGCTGTGCTGCCTCCAGGTCAGGACTCTTAAGGTGCTTAATTTTCTGCTCTCAGACTTTTTTTTTTTTTTTTTATCCTGGTGCGCTTTCTGGATGGGTAAGCGTCTCAAGGCATTGCTTTTCATGTTGATGGAGATCTTACCCTCATCTCTATGGGCCACCTGTTCACAGTTGGGAAATTTGAGCCTTATGAAGTTCACTTTTGTTTCTTCACAACCAGATTGTCACGAGGCCTGTGACGTTGGTCCATCTTGGGTTGTAGTATTATTTATTTATTTATTTTTGTTGTTGTTGTTGTCATGTATCAATCCCTTAATGTGGCTTGTAGTGTGTTTGCACATTAATATCGTTCAGCTCAGGCTAGGTTTACTTTCTCTCTCTCTCTAATTCCACTGTCCGTGCAATTCACCCTGCAGGTTCACGTGTGGCGGGTGCCTTCTCTTGAACTGGCTGTCTCGATCGGCCTCTCACCTGTCTTTTTACCTGCCGCACGTGCAGCATTCCCCTTAGCTTGAGGTATTCTCACTCTGTGACGTATGGTGGCATGTTGGCTGCCAACGGTTAGGAAGGTTTTCTCTTCACTTGGGCGGAAGATGTCCCTGGGAGCGCTCGCTCCAGTTCTGGTTCTCGACCATATCGCCTAAGGTACAGTCAGTATCTTCATTCCTGCAGTCAGCCTGTAGGGGAGGGATGTCAGCGTTTCCGCATCTGCTCAGCTGGTTCTCTCGTCTGGACAGAGGGCAGAGAGACGCTTGACCCACCACTTTCTTGGGTCACCCACGGGTAGCTGGTAAGCATCAGTTGTGTTTCATGGGGTTTTTTTGTTAGCCGGCTAATTCTCTTTTGCGCAATTTCTTTTTTGTCTTCAAAATTATAAAAGAAATATTGTTTGAGACCACTTTTCTCTGGTTAATTCAATCTTTAACCTGGCTATTCAAAATTAACATCCAAAATTCTCTCTCCTTTCAACTCATCTGTTGATGCGGTGGTCGGTGGGGATAGGGGAGAACCTGGTGATTTAGGGTTGGGACTTGCTTGGTCTCACTCGTCCGCCCCAGTCACAATCGCCAGTCTCATATTCTTCGCCCACCGTCTACTTGTGTGTGCAAGGGGAACGAGTGTTCTGTGTTTGCGAGCGTGCATACGCACGATTAGACGTTTGGATGCGTGGTTTGAGAATTGTGTGATTATTTTGAAGTGTTACTATAAATGTGGGGATAATTGTGCCATTAAATTATGATTATTTGTAAATGTGGTGGTAATTGTAAAGCAATGATTGCTGTACTCTTCAGTTAAAATCTTAAGGAAGGAAAATGTGTTGTGATCATTGAACGTGAGTGAAGGAGGGATGGAGATATAAATTGCTATTCCTTTCTTCCACCTGTTAATTCGATATCATTTCTTGCCTGCCTCGTGTGAGAGGTCCTTTAGCGAACATTCCTCATTTGTTTGTTTACTGTTTTACGCTCAGGTCTGTGTTGAGCTGGTGCTACTAATGTATTCAGCAAACACCGCACCTCGCCCTTCATGCAGGTGGCTGTTAGGATTTAGCAGCATATTTCCTGTTCCTTTCCTTTCTTTTTCCTCCTCCCGCTGGCTGTACCCGGGGGCTGACGTCCTTGAGGCCGCAGTGTGTGAGCACACGTTCTTCACCGGACGATCCTACCCCTGTCCGGGACCTTTGACGACTACCTCCTCGTCCGGCGGGGTGTGTTCTACACTGTGTCTTCAGACTTCATGCAGCCCATGTGACAGCTAAGCAAGTGTGGTTAGCTCTGTGTCGTGCTATTGGGGAAGTGGTGTGGGTGTGTGCTGAGGGTGTCGGCACTGAAAGACTATTCAGAACAAGCCCGTTTTGGACACCCGATTGGACATGATTCTCCCAGTGAACTTTGGGGAGGTAAGGGTGGGGGACAACGGGAAGGAACAAACGAATGTGTGCTGAAATGCTTATTTGTGACTATGTGTATGTTGTGTGTGTTGAAATGCTTATTTGTGACTATGTGCGTGTTGGTGCGAATAAATGGTGTGTTGTATTGTAATCTTCCCTGTGTGGTCTCTTGCGGAGCGCGTGAGGTCAGTCACTCCCTTCACTCCCTTTTAGAACGATCCTGTCAGGGCCGACCTCCAGGGGCCGGTCATGACACAGATCCAGCTGGAACTCTTTTCAGCTGCCCCTTTAGGGCTCTAGTCTTCTTCTTACCAGAAATCATGTGCTGTTTCATGAGATCAAACGCTGATAAGCCTATAAATCTCTTTGCTCCAACCTCCATGGTGAGGACTCTAGCTTGGAAGCCTGATTCCCTAAAGCTGCTGGTTAGAATAGCATACTTCTCCTTCTTGTAGATGTGATCTTGCTCCATTCTTTCATATGGCACAAGTCCAAACAGAATAAATTGTTTTGATGAACCTGAGTAGAATATGATCTCTGGATGGTTTTCCCATACTGGAAGGCTGCTGTGGACTTCCAGTCATCCACTCCTTCCAGTGTACCCTTCTTGCATGCTCTTGTCGTCATGGCTGCTGTTTCAGACCATGACTTGTGGCCTCCTGCCATGCATAATTTCATTGCTGGAGCCTCTGGTGGTGTAACGTTTCCCCTGGAAAAGCTAATCACATGTGCTGTCTCTTTAAGTACTGGGTTGTGTCTCCTTGTGTACCTTCCCTATGGACAAATTTCACTTTTTGTTTGCCCCAACAAAGCGGACACACTGGGTCATCTGATTTCCCCTATTTTACCATTTGAATCCGAGGGAAGGAGATCATATACAGACCTAAGGATGAAGCTAATCCTAAGACGTGCCATGTACCAAATTTCATTATAACCGAGACATCTGTGGTGTGCTTTTTCCAACCTAATCCACAGTTCAATCTGATGTCAGTCCAAGTCTTTGTCTTCATTTAAATAAATCCTCAGTTCAAATTAACACAACAGAAAATGAAAACTCAAATTATCATACATTTAATCTGAAAGGATTTATCTTAATGAAAGACATTTGGACAAACAATATAAATACAGATATATATATATATATCATTCAAAAATTTTAAAAATAAACACAGAAATAACAGCAACGCATAAACCACACATTTGACACAACAGGAGGATATGGAACTGAGAAAGCTAACATTAACTGAAAGATACTGATGCATGCTGAAAAGGGATGATGCACAATTTTAAAAAAACTATGAAACCAAATTGCAGGACAAAACAAATAAAAATGGCAGAAAGAAAATCACCACTTAAATGTATCAAAACCAACAAAACTGAAAATGAACATCAATGATGCAGCCTAATGTGGCACCGATATTTATCGTCACTTGCCATATATGAAGTACTTTAAACTATTAATGCCTTTCCCCCTCTCCCACAATCACACACACACATATACATATATACACACACATATATATATATATATATATATATATATATGTAGCCGGGTGCTAACGGTGTACATTTCTTGGTCACCCGTCGTAAATGAGATGCTTTGTTCATGAGTTATCTTCCCCCTTACCTCCCTTGGTTGAATCTCATTTTTATTGTGTAAGTTCTTTAAATCATGAATACCTCAGAACCTATATAGTTGTATATACGTCGCTGAAGTCACAGAAAATTAATGTATTCTATTCATTACAACTGTGTTGGACTGAGAAGCCCATATTTTCCCTAAGACTGGTATTTCGACCGAATTAATCTTGACGCCATTTTGAATTGTCCGACGAACAAACCGTAAATAATTCTTGATTTCACAAAAAGTATGAGAGAATCCAAAGAATCCATGAATGTGCATTGAAAGTAAAGTCCATAAGCTCTCATTTCGTATATGGCATGCCCATGATCTTTTCTGTACAAGCTTGCGACTATACGAAATGATTGATGGCGCCGGTCCCTTGAGCAAGTCGCCTTCTTTGTTGATTGTCAGAGTTTTGATCTAAATTGTCGTTTCATGAAATTCGGACTTCCCAATCGAGATCTTTTTAATTACTCCATTTCTATGATGGAAGCAACCGAAAATATATATAAATTATCATCCGATGGACCATTTCAACAGAATAACGTTTTATCGGAGATCGTGTTCGAAGCACATGGCGAAGGCCATGTGACGATAAAGCAAGTTGTGTTTTCTATCAAACTTTAAACGCAAGTTCTCCGCTTGGACGGCATTTTGGATAATGAAATTTATATGTATAAAAAGAGCGAGGTGCCAGCTTTTTATTCATTACAAAATTATTTCACGCTGTTTGGTATTTTTCATCGAAATAAAGGAAAATATGACGTAAGCTTGTTAAAAGTGGGCTCATTCTCGGACTTTAATCGCCAATAACTTTACACAGCCACAGAATTGTCATAAATGACTTATTGCATTTTATTCCTTGGGTTCTGAGGTTTTCATCGATATCAAATATGTTTGGATACTTTGAACGGACGGCGAGCTAGACAACGCAGAAGCTGCGGCAGATAGCACAAATTTTGTCATTTGCCGTCTCGCGAGGCTCATTTTGCGCGCGGCGCTGCGTTGTCTTCTTTGCGGTCCGGTCAAGCTGTATATAAGTGGGAGCGCTGGGTGAGTGCGATCAGTGTTGCCTAGAGTGTTGCCAAGAGTGTTGCCTAGAGTGTTCGCTAGAGAGAGAGAGAGGTGCTCAGTGCCCTGAGTGCTGAGAAAGAGAGAGTTCCCAGGCAGTGTTCCTGGTTTGAGCTCCTTGCCATGGGAGAGAAATAAAAGAAGAAGATCTCTGCTTCGTCCTGTGTGTCTTCTTGACTGGCTGCTGTCCCTTGGTTCCTGCACTTATCACCATCTGCCTGTCTTCACCTGCACACCCCTTACCCCTCCGCACCATCACAACTATATATATATATATATACTCATGCAGTCCTTCTTTACATATGAATGTTGCACAGACAAAAGTGTAAACAAAATAACTAATATAACCAGTCCTATAAAACTGTTTAGAAAAACAACAGAATTTTTCTGCCTCTAAACTATGTGATGGAGAGACTAACATTTACAGTGAAATAAAAGTCTGACTGTCTATTAGCAAACCGAAAAACTATCAAACCCAAAAAAAAATTTTTGCCGTTAAATGGAAATAATTTGACAGACCAAACCACTCCCATGCATAATCTCTGTGACAAGACAGGTGGCTGCATCAGTACAATTTCCAAGCCAAGACAGGTGGTTACATCAGAACAATTTGTGAGCCAAGACAGGTGCTGACATCACAACAATCTGTACCAAGACAGAGGAGTTACATCACAACAATCTCTGCCAAGACAGGTGCTGACATCACACCAATCTGTACCAAGACAGAGGAGTTACATCACGACAATCTCTGCCCAGACAGGTGCTGACATCACAACAATCTGTATCAAGACAGAGGAGTTACATCACGACAATCTCTGCCATGACAGATGCTGACATCACACCAATCTGTATCAAGACAGAGGGTTACATCATGACAATCTCTGCCAAAACAGGTGCTGACATCACTACAATCTGTACCAAGACAGAGGGTTAAATCATGACAATCTCTGCCAAGACATGTGCTTAGAACTAATAGAAGACAGGTGCCTACATCACACCAATCTCTATGCCAAGACAGGTGTTTATTTTGTTACAATCTCTGTGCCACGACGTGCTGACATCACACCAATTTCTGTGCTAAGAGAGGTGATTACATCACAACAATGTCTGTGCCAAGACAGGTGGTTACTTCACAATAATCTCTTTGCCAAGACAGGTGCTTATATCACAAGATAGGTACCTAACTCACACCAATCTCTATGCCAAGACAGGTGCTTACATCACACCAATCTCTATACCAAGAAAGGTGCTGACATCACACCAATCTCTGAGCCAAGACAGGTGCTAATGTCACACCAATCTCTAAGCCAAGACAGGTACTGACATCACACCAATCTCAGTGTCAAGGAAGGTGCTAACATCACACCAATCTCTGTGTTAAAACAGGTGCTAACATCACACCAATCTCTATACCAAGAAAGGTGCTGACATCACACCAATTTCTGTGCCAAGAAAGCTGCTAACATCACACCGATCTCTGTGTCAAGACAGGTGCGAACATCACACCAATCTCTGTCAAGACAGGTACGAACATCACACCAATCTGTCAAGACAGGTGCTAACATCATACTAATCTCTGCCAAGACAGGTGCTAACATCACACCAATCTCTGTGTTAAAACAGGTGCTGACATCACACAAATCTCTGTTCTAAGACAGGTGCTGATATCACACAAGTCTCTGTGGCAAGACTAGTGCTATGACAAACATTATCATGATAATTACAAATCAACACTAGGACATCTAGCATCTAGCCTCTGAACCTTATTTTTTGTTTCTAGCCAACCATATCCATGCTCAAGAATCCAATACCTGTGTCCAGTGGTGGGCATTATTCCACAAAGTTAACCCACAGACTTTCAAATCAGCTGACACGTTAAATTCAAACACAGATCGGTGCCAACAACAAGTTGAGGAGGCTAGAGATGCATTTCAAGCAGCAAAAGCAGCGCAAGCCACGTACTAGACAGAGGCACTCACACACAGCAACAGCCAATCCATAACTGCCAACTTTCTGTTGTAGGATGTTTGAGAACCAGAGGATGAAGCTGGTTCAGTTAAGATTTAGCATATACCCCTACCAAACTTGATATGGCAGACACAGATGACCATTGCCAGAGAGTCAGGGGAAGTGACTCATATAATACTGTTACTACTCTTGCATCACAAGAACACACGGGCATGAAAAATGGCCAATTTTGATGGTGAGCTTCAGAAGGATTTAAAGTTGCAAAGACCAACAGCGACCTTGGTGCTGCTCCAACACAGAGCCTACCAGGCTTAGCAACATGAGATGAAGAGGAAAGGATGTTGGCCTCTTCATTGACAGCTTTTCATTTTCCCATTCTGAAGTGTTCATTACAGGACAGGCATCTTCTACCATATAGTAGCTGCTATCATTCACAGTTGGGCCCTTTTTGCTCTATTCTTTCCAAAAAGGACCCTACAACGCACACTTTTTTCCCATATGTTCTTTACCTGATTTCTTTATGAAGGCATGGATTTTCTTTAAAAAAAATGGCAGCTATGGCAAACTAATTCTGCATGAGTGTCACATTTCTGTGTTACCACTTTCTAGGACTAATTACTGTTTGCTGGTTTGTCTGGCGGTTCAATATAAACAAAGTAAACAGGTGAGCTTATACTTTAAATGACTACACTGCTCAGCATCATAGACTTGTGGTCTATGATGCTGAGCAGTTTAGTCATTTAAAATGAGGTACTCTCCTTTACAGCTTTCAATTCTGAGGTAAGCACCACTTTTAATGTTGTGTCCAGCTATGTCAAAGAACAAGTGTCCATCCTGAGCCATGTGATGCAGTCATAAGCACTCATCAATACATGTCTGTAGAAACAACACTACTGCCTGCTCTTATGTGGTAACAAAATATCCCCTATGTATTGATGAACTTCAATGACCAAGTCATCCAAATGACTCAAGACAGAGGAAGGAGGCTCTAAAAGCATACAGATTGAGAAGCCATGATAAAATAAAAAGCTAGCAATGCACCGACAGTGTCAGTTTGTATACAGGCTACTTTTTGTTTTTTCTACCATACCTCTGAAAACAGCCTTCTAGGGAAACAACAAACAAGAAGATTGCAAGACAAGGCAAAAGATTCATTACAAACAAGATACAGAATAAGTTTCAAATGTGTTTAAACGCCTCATCCCCCAACAATGACTGCTGGATGCAGCAGCACAAACTCATTCCTAATAAATCGATCTAAAAAACACAGCGGGCAACAGCCCTAATCCCTCAAGCAACCCTCAATCCTCCCTACCCAGCAGAGAAACATGCAGGTTGATGACTGCCTCCCTCATCATGTTGTGGCGCGTGGTCAAGGTGGCAGTGCCCAGGTGTGGGGTGATGATGCACTTGGGATTGCTCATCAGTGGGTGGCTCGTGGGCAGGGGCTCTGGATCTGTCACATCTAGGGCAGCAGCCATGGGCCGCCTAGCCTTGAGGGCAGCATCCAGGTCGTCATGGTCTACAATCACCCCACGGGCAGTATTGATCAGGATGGAGCCTTCCTTCATTTTGGCAAAGATGCTCTTGTTGAAAGCTGCAGCAGACCATGCAAGTTTTACAACATTACTGTGGTCCTCTACTTTGGAACTCGCTTCCATGAAAACTCTGGTTCCATTGAAAAACAGGATTAAGAAAAAAATTTCCATTTTATAAATTCAATCACTAATCATGACTACATTAATAAATTCAACTACGTTGTTTCTATAACCTTTCCTAAGTAAATCATTAGCTTCCTATAAACAATATTTCATGTTTGAGATCCGTTTGATCAGATTCAGAACAGATGGAAAGCTGATGACTGTGCTCTCAATACTGGCTCAGAAACTGACACACAATCCAGCAACAAGTTTACCATCGCCAATTTTTTCACCAGCAATGTTGGCAAAAGGTTCTCAGATACTCTTGTTTCTCTGTTTGGTATACATATACTTCTCAATGCACTGTGAATGTATGTGGCGAAGTTGGGGTGGCTTGGGTGGGGGTTAGGGCGGGGAAAGGAGGGAGGGCGGGAAAGGGAGTTGTGGGGGGTGAAGGGGATAACTAGGTAGGTGCTGAATACAAAGTTAAACTTTCTCTCCATTTTACTTCGCTATTCGTGCGTTTCGTTATTTTTTTCCCGCCATTTCATACGACAGTCTTTTTCCCTTTGTGGAATAATTGTACTTTCCCTGAGCTGAAATGTGGGAGCCTGGAGAATGGGATGGGATGTGTATGCAAATTTTGTTGAAAGAATTTATTGAAGGCGCAATACAGACATTCATATGTAACTGGACACAATAAGACATTTATATCTAACTAGCTTGTTATATATGCATTGCCTTATATTTCATTCGATGGTTTCTGTTTGAATGAATACACAGGTTCTTTTTTTTCTTCTGTATAAGATATGTTGGGTAGTAGTGGTGGTGGTGATGGTAGTATAGTAGTGGTATTGTTATTATTATTGATATTCCTATTTCCCTTGTTGTCAAGTTAAAATTGTATCAAGTTAAAATTGTATACGTATTATGTGTATGACTGACAAATATGCCAATGCAGTATTGAAATCTCCAGCGCACTGTCCTCTTCAGCGCATTTGTAAGCTCTGATTTTTTTATTAATAAAAAAAAATGCATGGGGAAAAAAAAGTTTTCTGTAGCCTGTGCCAACTTCGGTCTTACCATAAACACAAAGAAGATGGAAGTTCTACATCAACCCGCACCAGGCAGACCCTACTATGAGCCTAACATCACAGTCAATGATGTGAGACTCGCTGCAGTGAGTAAATTTACCTATCTTGGCAGCACAATGTCCCAGAATGTCACCATCAATGACGAAGTGAGCATCAGAATTGCAAAAGCAAGTACAACCTTTGGCAGACTACACACCAATGTTTGGAAAAGAAGAGGCATCAGTCTAGAGACCAAGCAGAAGGTGTACAGAGCAGTGTTTTCCCACACTCCTCAATGCATGTGAAATGTGGACAGCGTACCAACAGCATGCCAAGAAGCTGAATCACTTCCACACAACCTGCCTCAGAAGATTGTTAAACATAAAATCGCAGAACAAAAGCCCAGACTCAGAGGTGCTCGACCAAGCAGGCCTGCCAAGCATCCACACAATCCTGGTGCTGTCTCAGCTTCGATGGGCAGGTCTTGTAGCTTGCATGCCAGACCACTGACTACCCAAGTGACTCTTGTACCATGAGCACCAAGGAAAGTGATCCCATGGTGGTCAGGAGAAACACTTCAAAAACTCTCAAAACGTCCTTGAAAGCGCTTAACATCAACCCTGACACATGGGAGCAAACTGCTATGGATCAAGCTAGATGGCGCTACTCTATCCACAAAGGTGCCAATTTATGTGAAGAAAGGAGGACAGCTGCAGCGCAACAAAAGAGACAGGCAAGGAAAGCCTGCGCCAGCAATCAAGAGCAGGTCTCCCACACTGCCTTGTCCAAGCTGTTACCGCATATTCCGTGCACATATTGGCTTCATCAGCCACCTGAGTATCCACAAATCATCTCACCACCCCTCAACCCCAAGATGTCTGAAGTGGTCCTCGTTGTTTTGTCGGATGTACAACAAATTCAAAAATGTATCATAATCAATCTGTAAAGTTCTCCAAGTGATTTTACGTTGCTACTTAACAGCACTACTGTGATGTCAGTTGCTGCTGTTCATTTTGATTAGTAATGATGTGTCAATGTATCTGTGAATCGTATGCACAGGTAACTTTGTCCTACCCACTACCCCTTCCACGCTACTCCCCTCAACCTGCCCTTCTTCCTGACCCAACACTTATTTCTACCTTCAAAATCACTCCTTTTCATGAATAAGAATCTTGAGAGGGACAGTGTTCTTAAAAGTGACTGAATGAATAATTCCATTCTTATAATAGTACCTCATGCTAACAATGATGACAATTAATAATTCTATCCTAATAATATGACCTCATGCTAACACTGATAACAAAGTAACTGGGGACAAATCTTTCCTACATTAGCTGTTTCACTGCTGACCATTCTGCATATATTCCCAGCGCCAGCCACTTTTTCCTGAAACACCAATTCATGCCAGACTACATGAAAGGCGAATATCTCTGGAACCAGACAAGTAATTCCTTAACTGTTTATTATAAAATGGATCAAATAATCAAAGATTAGAAATACAATAAATGCTTAGTCAACAACAATTCATAAGTTTTAGTAATTTCAAGAAAAATGCACGAATTACATGCATGTGTGCCTGAAAATACAACACACACACACACACACACACACACACACATGCACGCGCGTGCGCACACACTCTCTCTCTAATAATCAACACATGCACACACACATGCATGCGTGCGCACACACGCGCACATGCATGCGCACGCACACACACACACATTCACTCACAGCCACACAAAGTATACACATATGCACATACAGAGAGCCATAAAACACATGAAAACACACTCTCTCACAACCACACAACATACATTTACAGACACACATACAAACACACACACACTATTCATATCACACGCACACACACCTATGCATGCACGCACGCACACATGCATGCACACACATGCGCGCACACACACACACACACACACACACAAGTATGCATTTCCCTCCGGGGGTTGCAACCTTGCCGTGGTCGGAGGGCTTGCGTGGTCCAGTGATCTTCTAGGCTTCGCTGACGGGGGCATCAATAGTCGACTAGATGGTTAGTTGTCGTGAACGCTTCTAGGCCTGTATAGCCATGTTGCTGACTGGCCAAGCATTACGTGGTAGGAACTGATGCTCCTGGTAGGGTCTCCCATGTCAGAAAGGTTAGGAGTGAGGGCCCAGACAAATAGTAACCCACCTTTTTCCTATTCTGTCTTCTGCCTTTCTTAATGGATCTTTTCTTTCTTCGTCTCCCCTTCAAGCCTTCTGTTCCACACTTTTTTTTTTTTTTTTTTTTCTCTGATACTTGAGTCGCTGCCGTAAGCAGCGGGGAAGCCCAAGTTACAGTTACCTGGCGAGGGGCTGAGTGGCTGATCCCAATTCAGTCGCTAAGGTGCACTGTCTGGTTTTCATGCGGGACGGTACCAGGCTCACGGACGCCATACTATGGCCATCCATTGTCCCTTCCCCAGCACGGCAGCTCTCCTGGGGTGACCGTTTATCTCTGCCGGTATTTAAAACCTTCATGGCCTCAATAAACATAAAAACAGGGAAAAGAAGAAAACTGGGTTCCGACCCTTCCAGGGATACGGACTCAGATTCTGACACTGAAGTCCGGAATAGGATAGGTGCATGGCCCTCTTGGCTGATTATCCAGTCGGCGGATAGTGAGCAACCCATTACTAAGTTGAGTCTTTTTGCTGTTGCAAAGGGGCTGAAAGGTCTTGCAGGCGCAGAGCCGAAATCAGTCAAGAGGTTGAGGGATGGTTCCTTGCTGGTGCAGGTCGACCGAAAAGTCCACTCGGACAACTTATTGAAATCTGAAAGCCTTGTAAATTACCCGATCCGGGTGTCCCCTCACAAAAGTCTCAACTCCTCGAAAGACATCATCCGTTGCTGAGAGTTGTTCGGGATATCTGAAGGAGAGATAAAGGCTGAGTTGGCTGACCAAGGAGTGGTCGAGGTCAGGTGGGCAACTTTTCGGAAAGGTACTGAGAGGAAACCCACCAACACTCTGTTCCTCACCTTTGCTAAACCGACTCTTTCCAGAGTCTATAAAGGTGGGGTACCTGAGAGTGAAAGTAGCCCTGTATGTGCCATCCCCACTGAGGTGCTTCAAATGTCAACGCTTTGGACATGTCAAAGAGAGATGCCCAGGAGAGGAGGTGTGTGCCACCTGTAGCAAAGCAGTTCATGATGGTGGATGTGAATCCGCGAAATGCGTGAACTGCGATGGTGACCACCCTTCTTTTTCAAGAGACTGCCCTGTTGGCGAATCGAAAGCGAAATCCAGCGAGTTAAAACAGAAAAAAAGATTTCATTCTTCGAAGCAAAAAAGCTGGTGCAGGAGCAGAAGGGAACCCTGCTCCTTTTCTCGACAGTGGTCAAACAATCATTCAAAGTACCTCAGGTAGAAGTAGGCATTCAGACAGACCCATGTGGTCTTGAACCTCTGAAATGTCTCCCGACTTCAAGAACATTGCAAAACAAAACGGCCGTTGGTGGGGGCCATAAACCCACCAAAGGATGCACTTCCAGTGCATCCTCTAAGCCTGCAGCTGTGCGGGCTGCCCAACAAGGGGGTCGCCCCAGACGGCCCCCAAGCCGAGACCTCCTCCCAAGGGAAGAGCCCCGACAGTGGCTTCAGGCAGGGTGGCGTTGGTGGAGTGCAGGGGAAGGCCTCCACCAGCGACATCAAAACCATTGGGTTCTTCCCCTTCAGGGAAGAAGAAACATCAAATTCCACCAGACAGACTGAAAAAAGCGGAGCTGAAATTACAAAATACATTTGATGCTCTATATGATGAAGAGGAAGAGGACATAGATATGGATGATTAAGATCCTCATCCACAATGGATACAGTCTTGCAATGGAACATCAGGGGACTGTTTTCCAATTTTGAAGAATTGCAGCTGTTGTGCCGTGAGGCTAGGCCCATGCTAGTTTCACTGCAAGAAACTCTTCTGAAGTCTGACAAAACTTTTTCACTTTCTGCCTACAGCTCTCTAAACCTACCTGCACAATCTGTTGAACATGGCGTTTCTGGTGGAGTAGCCTTGTTCATTCATAATTCTGTTCTGTACAGCCCAGTTGCTCTGCAGACTCCGCTTCAGGCAGTGGCAGCTCGGGTTACTCTCCACAAAACAGTTACTGTCTGTAGTTTGTATCTGTCTCCAAATATCTGCGTCACCAAACGGGACCTCATTTCGCTCTTGGAGCAGCTTCCCAGACCCTTCCTGCTGTTGGGGGATCTGAATGGCCACTCTCCTCTATGGGAAGTGAGAGATCATCACCAAGGGGTCTGCTTTTAGAGGAAGTGTTTTCTGAGCTGGATCTGTGTGTCTTGAATGAGAAATCGCCAACTTACTTTCACTCCGCTAATGGCACATCATCTTGTCTGGATCTTTCTGTCTGTGACCCATCTTTGTTTTTGGATTTTGTCTGGGAGGTTGATGAGGACCTGCATGGTAGCGACCACTTTCCTGTGTTGCTTCGGTATACGAACGCAGAGAGTGAGTCTTTACCAGAACGCCTCAATTTCAACAAAGCAGATTGGGACCTCTTTGCCACTAAGTTTCTTATGGATCTGGAAGAGGACAAGATCCTGCAAAGTGAAGATCCGGCAGGAAGTCTTTCAGATTTCATACTGAATTGCGCAAAGTCAACCATCCACACATCTTCCAAGAAGCCCCTAACGCCAAAAGTTCCTTTGTTCAACTCTGAATGCAAGGAAATTAACAAAACCCGCAAAAGAGCTCAACGTCGGGTCTCTTGCAGACCTTCGATGCCCAACGTCCGAGCGCATCAGAGACTGAGGGCCAAATCCAAACACATTTATAAGACCAGTAAACATTTATCTTGGAGACAGTTTTGCTCAAGTCTAACATCCAAAACATCAAAGAAAAAAGTGTGGAAAATCATCAAGAAAATCAAAGGGAAGAACACCTGTCCCACTGTGAACCATCTCAAGTTTTCTGACTCTTTAATAACAGAGAAAAAAGCAGTTGCTAATCTGCTTGCTTCAACCATTGAAAAGAATTCCTCGTCTTCTAACAAATCAGCCAGTTTTGTCAAAAACAAAGCCTTTAAAGAAAATCACCCTGCAACTTTTCGTCAGACAACATGGAAGACTATAATCTTCCTTTCACTTTAAACGAACTGAAATCTGCCTTACTTTCCTGCAGTGATTCCTCTCCGGGTATAGATGAAATCCATTATAAACTTTTGAAACATCTTCCGCAAAAAGGTCTGAACATCCTTCTACATGTATACAACCATGTATGGACTACTGGTTTCTTTCCACCTTCTTGGCGAAAAGCCCTCATCATTCCCATTCCTAAACCTGGTAAAGATCTTTCTAACCCATCAAACTATCGTCCAATAGCTTTGACCAGCTGTGTCTGTAAATTGATGGAGAAAATGGTCAATGCTAGACTCATGTGGAAACTTGAAACCGATGGCCTTTTGGCGAAAGAACAGTGTGGTTTCCGCAAACATCGAACCACAGTCGACCATTTGATCCGTCTGGAATCTACGCTTCGGAACACCTTTCTGAACAAACAACACGCAGTGGCTATTTTCTTTGACTTGGAGAAGGCCTACGATACCACCTGGAAATCTGGGATACTTCATGATCTCCATGATCTTGGTTTTCGGGGTCATCTTCCACTTTTCATTCAAAATTTTTTGGCACAACGACAGTTTTAGGTCCGGATTGATACTACTCTCTCTAATGTTCATGAGCAGGAGTTGGGTGTTCCACAAGGGAGCATACTGTCTCCTGCCCTCTTTAGCATCAAGATTAATAACATTGTCAAATCAGTTCAGCAGGGTTCAGACTGCTCATTGTTTGTGGATGATTTTGCTGTTTACGCAACTGGAAGCCTGTACCCGAGTGTCCAGCGCAGGCTCCAGCTTTGTGTGGATAAAATTCATCAGTGGGCGGATGAAAACGGTTTCACCTTTTCTCCTACAAAGACACAGTGCATTCACTTCCATAATTTCCGTCAGTTTTTTCCAGATCCTGTAATTCAAATAGGGAAATCTCCCATTCCAGCTGTCAGAGAGGCCAAATTCTTAGGAGTTATTTTTGACCAGAAACTCAACTTTCTCAGCCACATTAAAAACCTCAAAACTTCTTGCCAGAAAGCTCTGAATATTCTGCGGGTTGTAGCACACACTGACTGGGGCGCTGATAAGAAAACTTTGCTGCACCTCTACAGAGCCTTGGTCCGTTCCAAACTGGACTATGGTTGTGCTGTGTACGGCTCTGCAAGACCGTCTTACCTAAAACTCTTGGACCCTATCCACCATCAAGGGCTTCGTCTCTGTCTTGGAGCATTCCGCACCACCCCTGTGTACAGCCTGTACGCAGAGGCAGGTGAACCCTCACTGTCCAACCGCAGGCTGAAACTGTCTTTGAATTATTATATCAGACTGTTCTCGGAACCAGAAAACCCTGCCTATGACTGTGTTTTTGACCCTCCGTTCCAAAGTAAATTTCAAAACAACCCTAACTGTATTCTGCCATTTGGTCTACGTATGCAGCCTCACGTGCGGAATGCAGGTCTAGACCTAGGAGTTGTGTCCGATTTTTCCAAGTTTCCAGATCAGCCTCCATGGACCTTTTTCACACCAGAGATTTGTTTTGATCTTGCAGCTTTTCGTAAAGAGTCTACCAGCTCTCTGGCATACAAGGCATTGTATGCTGACCTCTGTTCAAAATTTCCATCTTATCAGAAAATTTTCACTGACGGTTCCAAGTCTGAGGATGGAGTGGCCTGTGCAGCCTATTGCCCTGGGGCTCCTTCTCAGATACTGTTAGAACATATACCTCCAGATGCTTCTGTCTATTCTGCTGAACTTACTGCTCTGGTTCTGGCATTGAAGATAATTTCACAATCTAAGAAGGACTTTCTGGTTCTGTCAGATTCACTGTCAGCTTTGGAGGCCATAGCTGGCCGCAACCTTCAGCACCCAGAACTTTTACACTTTTTTGAACTTTTGACCAAGTTGAAAGCGGATGGTTACATTATTTTGGCTTGGATTCCTGGTCATGTTGGCATCGGAGGGAACGAAATGGTTGATCGTTTAGCCAAGAATGCCACAAGAGAGAAACTGTCCAACATATATATCCCCTGTTCAGATCTGAAACCCAAAATTCACAATTATGTTAGAGACCTCTGGCAAGAGGACTGGAATACACAGACGGATAACAAACTTTTTCAGATCCGTCCAAACCTTAAGGAGTTCCTCTCATCTACGTCTGGTGGTCGTAAAGAAGAAACAGTTCTGTGCCGGCTGCACACCAGCCATTCGTATTTTACCCGTTCGTACCTTTTAAAGAGTGAAGAAGCTCCGTGGTGCATTCCATGTCATGTACCACTCACAATGAAACATATTCTTTTAGAGTGTTGGGACTTGCACGATGTGAGACACAAACATTTTACGGCAGATTCCATGAAAACCTTGTTCAGAGATGTCCCACCTGATGCCATCTTTGAGTTCTTGAAAGAGATTAACATTTTTCATCGGATCTGAGATTTTACAGTGGAAAGATTTTTAACAAACTTTCGGATGGTTTTTCGATGTATTTTAAAGAATTGTGTGAATGACTGACTTGTGAGTTGATTTTAACGTGGTGACAGCCCTGATGTGGCCCTTTGCGGTCGGCTGGACTATAAGCAACATTATCTTATCTTATCTTATCTAAGTACGCATTTGAAACTAGTCATGAAAATAAAAGCATTCCCTTGAATGACCTTATATTGAATGCTATAAGTCACTGGCCTCAACACATCCATTGCTGGCAGAGCCAGCAAAATCACTAAATGCCTCTGACTCAAGTCATAAGGCAATACCCCCTCTGACCCACTGCTATGCTGCCATGCTAATGGTTCTTGGTCTATGTGTTGGTCATTGACATACCAATTCACATATATTTACTATAAAAACAGGTAGTCCTGAGGAATTCAAACTCTTATCCCAGTTGACATGTATTTGGTTCTTTGTGCCTGCCACTGGAAAGACCCTGTTTGAGTCTGCCAAATCTCTAGCCCATGCTGGCCTTGAGGTTATTCAAATATTTGTCCAGTTTGTGATGTTTTTTGCTCTTCCAGTAAGTCTGAATGTGCGGCCACTTCCTCTCTTGATGTTGAGCTCTGAAAGATGGTCTAGTAGCTTTGATCTTGTTTGATGAGGCGGCTCTTTAGATTTCTTATCACATTAAAATGGCCAATTGTAATCCAGTTCTTATCACTGCCTCACCTGCTCTCTTATTTCCTTCGACACCTGCATGTCTTGGGCAGTACATCCATACGAGTCTCTCCAATGAACGGCTGCACATTATTTCATGCCAAGCAGGGATTCCCATTACATTTCCGTTTTTTGGAGCAGGTTCATGGAGTCAGTCAGTATGATGGCTTGTTGAGTTCTAAACTGGTTTGTGAATGAGAGCCAGTGGAATACCTGTGTCACTGCTTCTACCTCCATTGTAAGACTTGAAGGTGTTACTATGTATGCACAGTTATTCTGCTTCACTCTGTATCTCCAGCCTGATTTACATTTGGTGATGGAACTATCAGTGTATATAACAGTATCTTCTTTTGTGCCAAGGTTCTCCACCTGCACCTGAATTCAGTGTTAATTTTGCCTTCTGGTCATTCTCGGCAATGTTTTCCAAGCTCTGGAACGATGTCACCCTGGTAGAGGTGTTTGAAGTGGTCTGGATACTTTTCCCATTCCTTCTTTTCTTTGAGTTCTGATAACTGGTTCACAAACTGTCTATTGTCTTCTGCCTGACCCATCCATGATTTTCCATAGCCTAGACAAATGCCTTTCATTTCCTTGACTGCTGTATGTAGTGGGCTTGGGAGATTTTCAAGTGCTCTAAAATATGCTTTCACCTGTTCCAGCTTGTGTCTGACCTGCAATGGAGGAAGATTTAGCAGATATCGCAAAGTTTCAATTGGTGTGTTGTTCGTAATTCCCAAATCAGTCTCACTGCTTCATTTTGAAATCTTTATAATTCAAGAAGATTGTACTTACATAGTGTTTAAGCCCTAATCTATAATCAATCACACTGAATACCACTGTGTGATACAGTCTGCAGAGATGGCACTGTTCAATGACTTTAGCTGTCATTGCTTTCATGGCAGACAAGCCCTCTTTGAATTTAAGGACAATACTCTCAACATGTTTTTCTAAAGGTCAGGATTCTACCAAAGCTTATACCCAAACAGTATAGGTTGTCGGTTGATTCAATTTGTATCCCATTGAAGGAATCTGGTGATGGTAATTGTCCTGATGTCTTGTTGTTGAGAGTGCAGACCAATGTCTGGGCTTTTGTTGGGTTGATGGACTATTCTGTTTCTTACACCACTGAGCAAGGTTGTTCAACTGCTGCTGAACTGCTTTCATTCTTAATTCTTTCTTGAACATTCTTTGATGTTTCCTAAATCAGATCATCATCTGCTAGAGTAAACACTCAAGCAATTCCGTTTCTAATGAAGTTTGCAAGATCTTTAGTGCAAAAATTGTACAAAACTAGGGAGAGTAGAATCCCAAGGAGAATTTATGAGGTTCAGATGTCTGATGTCCAAATCGTAGGATGATGGTTTACTCCTGAAGTGCTGCTGCAATCCATCGTGTAAGTGTCCTGCTGACTCCATAGTCAAGGAGTAGCCTTATGAGAAGAAAGAACTGGACTTTGTTGTAAGCGTCTTCCAAGTCTATTGCAACTGCGTGTTTCTTCCTTTCTTTGGAATCCTTCATATACTTCACAGGCAAAAGCGGCTGCATTTTCTCAGGTACTTTTACCTCCTCTGCAGCTTCCTTATTTTCACACACACACACACACACACACACACATGCAGTCATGCACACACATATGCACAAGCACATACACATACACAAACACACATGCTGCTATACACAAATACACATGCACACACACACACAAACATGTGCATACGCCCATAAACACTGGCACACATACACACAAATATGCATGCAGACATGCACACAGATCACACACACACGCACATACACACACACACACACACACACACACACGTGGGCCATGCCAAACCACCTATGCACACATATACAGACACACATTTGCTCTCAGCGCAAGCACCTACAATCATAATAGTGGCACAATGTTAGGTCTGACCAGCATATTAGGCTAATGCGCAGGTCAGACATCTGCTAAGCCGTTGCTATGAGACCCTCTTCTTAATTAAGCTCTCTCATTTCAGTCATGAATTCAATTTATCATCAGCGTTCAACTGCACAGTGTGGTCTCAAAACTACGTAGATGTGGTGTAGCATACATGGACTAGTCCACATGGAGTGACACTTCCTTGACAAAACTGAAACTGAATGGAAAGTAAATCTATAATCTGTTCACCTTCAAACAAGCTTAAGTTATGCCTTTGTCCACAAATGGCAACTCTGCCAGTCCTTCTAACTACTGAACTATATCAAAACTATCAATTCTGTCAAAACCACTTCAAAAGTATGTTCCAACATTCACATTCATATTTTAAGTATTACGATATGAATCATGTAAACTAGTCAAGCTTTCAAGAAAATCACTCTTGCCATGCATCTCTAATACAGCCTCTTTTTCTTTTTTTTTCAATTGTTGACTGTCTACTGAATATAAACGATATGAAATTACTCTAATTCTTTTTGCTGACTTTGCTAAAGCACATGACATTATCAGCCATTCCCCTCTCATAAAAAAGCTTACAAATTACAAAATGCAAAACAAAATTTGAATTCTAGCAGATCTTTCCTCACTGACTGTCAACAACTTGTTAAAATAAGTTCCAGGTCAGAGCTACTGTCTTTGGAATGTAATGTTCCTCACGAACACAACAAGCACATGCATAACCATGACTGAAACTGGCAGAATGATTGATATTGTTAAGATGCTTCTAGTAGTTCCAGCAATTCCATGCAAAAAAAATGTCAATGAATCATAATATCCCTAACTCTGAAATCGACATTTTGAGCAATAAAATTCATCTTATAAATTTTCATTTTCTTAAAAATCAATCTGTGATCACTTACAAATAATTATCGTTTTATATACCAGGAACAACAAGTTAAAGTTTGTCAAGATTAGGCTAGCAATGCCATTTCTACCAAGCAAAGTGGGGATACAAAATAATTTCATAAATGACAGAGACCAGTGAAAAAGGGAGAGTGGTCGGGGTGGAGCTGGGGATGGCAGAAGCAGTGAGTAGAAGTTGGTTTTACTGCATAAGGGTGCTAATGGAATAAGTGGCCAGTGTGCTCAAAAGTGAGCACTTGCTAAGTATGCATTTGATGGTACGATGTGTGTGTGTGTGTGTGTGTGTGTGTGTGTGTGTGTGTGTGTGTGTGTGTTGTGAGTGTTTATGTGCACATGCATGACAGCATGTTTTTAACTGAATATACATGCCTCCAATGTTCTAAATGACTAAACAGAGATTCTTCATGAGATCCACAGATTTTATGAATCATTGTACAAAAAAAAATGGAGTTTACGACTGATCTAGACAAGCTCACTGAAAATATTCCACCTTTAGACCGTGACAAAGCAAATAATTTAGACAGAGAAATTAAACTGGAAGAGACATGTATCGCATTAAAGAATATGTAAAACAACAAAAGTCCTGGCACTGATGGTTTCACAACAGAATTTTTTAAGTATTTTTGGAGCAGAATAGGTGTTTTTGTTATCAGAGCTTTAAATGCCGGATTTTGAAGGGGGAAGCTTTCTTGTGTTCAAAAGGGAGTAATCGTATGCATACCAAAGGGAGATAAACCAAGACACTTCGTGAAGAATTGGAGACCAATCTTGTTATTAAATGTATATAAAACAGGGTCATCATATATAGCCAACCGTTTGAAAAATGTGTAAGCTGGTCTCAGCAATGAGGATCAAACAGGTTTTATTAAGAGTAGATTCATAGGGAATAATATTAGGCTCATTTATGACACAATTGCTTATTTAGAAGAACACAACTTACCAGGGCTTTTATCAAACATTGACTTTGAGAAAGCATTCAATTCAGTAAGCTGGGATTTTATATTTAAAGTATTGAAACAATGAAAGCGTACGGCTTTCAACTGGGCTTCTGCAAAAGGGTTGAAACATTCTATAAAAATATTAACTCATGTGTCCTTGTAAATGGTCAAGTTTCTAGTTGATTTGAGGTAGACCGCGGATGCAGACAAGGTGACCCACCATTGCCATACTTATTTATATCATAAGTTGAAATTCGAGAATTAATTATTCCAGAAAATGTAAACATATGTGGAATATTATAGATACAGTCAAACATAAACTTTCTCAATATGCAGACGATACAGAATTTCTTTTAGCAGGTGACAAAAAATCATTTGAAACATGTATAAACATACTGGAAATGTTTGGTCATATATCAGGGTTATATGATTCCTGGAAAAACTAGCGCTGTTTGGTTGGGGAGCTGTAAAAATTCTGCTGTTTGTTACATGGACCACTTAGGTATGGAGTGGAACCTACAAAAATTCAAAATTCTCAGAATCTGGCTTACCAACGATTTGCAAAAGTGTACAATATCAATTATTCAGAAAAATTAGCGGACGTGAAACATTTGTTCAAGATTTGAGTGAGAAGACAACTAACTCCTTTGGGCAGGGCGGCAGTTTTAAAATCACTTATTTTACCAAAACTTTTCTATTTGTGGATATTACGATCTAACCCACCAGACACTTTTTTCAGACTTTACAAATCTGTCTGGGGATTAAAAAAAAATAAATAAATAAAAAAAAGACAAAATGAAGAGAAAAAGTGCACAAAAAAGTATCCAAAATGGTGGTCTTGGAAACCAGAATTAAAAACATTTGCTTCTTCACTAAAACTGATGTGGCTGCAAAAAATTCAGATTAACACCACAAGAGGAAAACTATTAAAACATCTAACTTACCACTTTTAAGCGATATTGAGAAATATAGACCAGAAATACTTTCTTCATTCTGCAAATCAAATGTATTATGGACAGAGGTATTTACTGCGTACGAACAATTTTTTTGCACAGTTAACTGTAAGAATTCTTATGAACTCCTTGCGAAACCAGTCTTTTATACTAACAGAATACAAGTTTGGAAAAAGACTATTTGGGGAAAAGCATGGATCAACATGGGCATATATTGCATTGCGCATTTTTTTACTTGACAATGGCCAGTTTATTTCTTATAAACAACTTAAACAAAAGTACGATGTTAACATTGATTTTGTCACTTTTTCTGGCTTTAATCAGCTATAATTGAATATCTATTAAAAAAAAAAAAAAATTAAAGTTGAAAATACTAATAAATGTTTAAATATCCACATACGTTACAAGAAGCTGACGTCAGTTTGTAAAGGGTCAAGATTATATTATGACATTTTTATAGATAATCATACACACCCTAAGTGCTGTACGAACTGAGCTATAAAACTGAACATTGAAAATGACTGGAAAAATTGTTTTCTTTATCTCAGCAAAATTTCCGATGCAAAAATGAAATGGTTACAGTTACGAATATTACATAGATGTCTTGGTACTAATGTGGTGCTGAAAAAAATGGGTGTATTGAATGGTGACGTATGTACTTTCAGTACCTCTGTTAAGACAGTATTACACAAGTATTGTATGGTCATATAACATTTTTGGGAAATGCTGCTGGGTTTCATGAATGAAAAATGTATGTGTGCATTTAATTTGCAGATAACTGAACCATTAGCCATAGCTGGTGTGATGAGAGTTGCGGATGGGTTGGTGAAGGACTTGGAATATTTTCTCTAATAGACAAACAAGTCATTTACATAAAGAAGTCATAAATGCAGTCGGTTTAAAGCTAATTGCTTGACAGGGAATCATTATAAAAACTTAAACATTCTTCCATTTAAATACAGATTCTTTTTAAACAAATATAAGTACAATGTAACTAACAGAACAACTAAAAAGAAAATTATTTCAATCTTTGTTAATGATTAAAACAGACATGCACACAAACTTTCCTTTCCTAGACACCATAACAGTGTCACCAAATCTAGCTAAACATATTCTAGAGGAACAACACGGAAAATTTTACATTATTCAAAATGAAAAATGAGTACTTTGAAGTCCTTGTTGAAACTAAAAACACACAAGCTTTCCGGTCTTTTACCCTTCAGCAGGCAACAGTGAACAGTCAACACAAGGGAAAAGCATCAAAGTGAACATCAAAAGAACATAAAAGAACAAATGACATCAAAGTGATGTCATAACAGTATGATGTAACACTTTTCCCCTGGTAGGGCTGCATAATGCAATGGTTTGCTACATGTGTTAAGTCTGTTAGGTTTCTGCTAACAGCCTCCCTATGAATTTCTTCTCAACACAGATAACCTCGATTTAATCGAAACGAAATTGAAAATAAAATGAGGCAGGGAACAGTAGACAATAAACAGTAAGCAAGTTGAATATTCAAGTTTAAAAGGCTGTGCCAGTCTTGAATAAAAGTTACTCTGTGTTAGGTTTTCTTATGGGAGAAAGAGTTACCCTACTTGTTTACTGTTTATTGTCTACTGTTCCCTGCCTCATTTCATTTTCAATAAAAGATGAACAGTTTTACAAACCCATCACATCTCAAACTACCAAAGAAGATAACCAACTGGTGAGGAAAACCATCCAAACAGCAGTGAAAAACGGAAAACTGCCATCTGAAGCGGAAAACCTTATTGTGAAAGAACCAAAAGAACCTCGCTTTTACATCCTCCCAAAAATACATAAAGAAAACAACCCTGGTAGGCCAGTAGTATCAACTTGTTTGTGCACAACTGAACTCATCTCATCTTTCCTTGACTCTGTCCTACAGCCTATTGTAGCCTCCCTCCCTACCTATGTGAAAGACACAAACCATGCCCTCAACATACTGGACTCATTTGATTTCAACCTCAATTCCAGCCACAGAAACATTTTCACAATGGATATCTCATCTCTTTACACAAACATTCCACACAACAGAGGACTGATGGCTATGCAACAATACTTGAACCTTTACCAAAAAGAGTATGACAACACAACATTGCTCCGATTAGCTGAACTAGTGCTGAATCTCAACTCTTTCAGCTTCCAAGATGAGCATTTCAAACAACAAAAGGGAGTGGCAATGGGGACCAAAATGGGTCCATCTCATGCATGCCTTTTTGTTGGACATTTTGAGGAGCAAGTGCTGAAGAGCTACACAGGACCACTCCCTGAACCGTTCTACCGGTACATTGATGACTGCTTTGGAGCTTCATCACTACTACGAGCAGATGTTGAAAGGTTCATCAAGTTTATCTCCGAATTTGATCCAGACTTTAGATTCACATCCAAAGTCTCAGACGACACCATATTTTTCCTTGACATCAATGTCTCTGATTCCTCCAACAGCACCAAAGTGAAAACGTCGGTCTTCTACAAGCCCACTGATGCACACAATTATCTGCAGTTTTCTTCCAGCCATCCACCACATATGATGCATAGCATCCCTTCCTCACAGTCTCATCGTTTACGCCAGCTATGAAGTGAGGAAACTGACTTCAAAAACCAGACTGAGAGGATGTCAACCTTCTTTGAACAGAAAGGCTACCCAAAAGGTGTCATCAAAAATGCAGCTGAAAAAAGCCTCAACACTTCACGCCAAGATGCCCTAGCACCAAAATCTCACTCAAGTACATCAGACCACCCAATTCTGACAATCACATATCATCCCCACAACATCCCTATCAAAAAACATTCTTCTGCAGAATTTTTCAATTTTGCATTCTCACCCCTTTCTAAAAATAGTGTTCGCATCCCCCCGTAGCATACAAAAGAGACACAAACCTCTGTGATCATCTCGTGCATGCACGTTTGCCTCCCACCTCTAGCACAGCCCCACTTCCAGGAACCCATCTTTGCAACACTCCTAGATGCAAATGCTGCCCCATCATCAACTCGGCCACTACCATCACTGGCCCTCATGACTCATTCACTGTTCATCATCACTTCACCTGCAAATCGTCTGGCATCATCTACATCATCATCTGCCGCCTTTGTCTAATGTTGTACGTGGGTGAATCGTACCACTTGCTTGCTGGGCAAACAGAAGAATACCTCCGATCTATCCGTCTTCATTATGACACTCCAGTTGGCAACCATTCTAACAAAAATAACCATTCCATTGACAACTTCTCTGTATGTGCCATCTGGAAAAATGGGCGAGGCAGACATCTCCGAAAATTCACAGAATCCCATGTCATCCAACAATTTAGAACCTTTCAACACCTGGGCATAAATGTGAAAACATCATAAAGGGTTCAACACTTTTTACTTCTTGTGGTTTACTGTGAACCTCATTTTACTGTTTAAATTAGGATACTACGAAGAAGAGAAATTGGAATATAGTGGCGGGAGGGGGGGGGGGGGGGGGGGGGGGGGGGTTCATCATACTATTATGACATCACTTTGTTTGATGTCATTTGCTCTTTTATGTTCTTTTTCGTCACTTTGATGTTTTTCCCTTGTGTTGACTGTTTACTGTTGCCTGATGAAGGGTCTAAGACCCGAAAGTTTTGTGTTTTTAGTTTCAACAAGGACTTCAAAGCACTCATTTTTTATTTTGTCATTATTGAAGTCTAGCAGTCGTTTTTATATGTTAACATTATTCTTTAAAATCATGTCCACTGAAACCAGCATTTAGAAAAGCACTGAAAGAGACTTTTTCTGTCTGTTGCCATCTCTCTGTCCCTACCTCTGTCTTTCAGTTTTTCTGTGTGTCTATGTTTGTCTATCTGTCATTTCTTTAAGGTCTAGACACGCCCTATCTGATTTTTCATGTTTTACAGAATGTTAGATGGCATTATGAATGTGATTTTGATAGTTGTCAGACCTTTTCAGTGCCCTGGTTACTTTGTATTTTTGGGTTGCTTCGCATGCCTTATTTTGTAGTAGTTTTTTCTTTTTCTTCTTTATCATTGTGATTGAAATTACTATTATTTGTGCAAGGGCAGGACAAAAAAAAAAGCCATGAGTCTCATTTTTTAACCCTCAATAAAGATAATTCTGACTTGACAACATTCTGATGTTATTTCAGAGTATCTGAATATCATGTACTGCACAGTGTACCCTGCTTTGGTGCGCATGTGATTGTGTGTATACACATGTGTATACATGTGTGTGTGTGTGTGTGTGTGTGTGTGTGTGTGTGTGTGTGTGTGTGTGTGTGTGTGTGTGTGTGTGTGTGTGTGCCTCTGTGTGTGTGTGTGTGTGTGTGTGTGTGTGTGTGTGTGTGTGTGTGTGTGTGCGTGCGTGTGTGTGTGTGTGTGTGTTGTGTGCACATGCATGCACGTACGTGTTATGCTTCTCGTTAAAGTTAACATATAATCATAGCATATAGTATGTCTTTAACATATTCAACTTCAAGTTACTTTAATCCCGTGTGTGCGTGTGCGTGTGTGTGTGCGTGTGTGTGTGTGAGCAAGCGTGCGTGCGTGCGAGCGTGCAAGCGTGTATGCGTGCGTGTGAATGTGTACAACAAATTGCCATCAACCCACAAATCCATGTCATATTAAAGAAAAGAAATGACGACACAGCTATAAAGTGTCCATGGCAATGAGAAATCAGTGGCAGTGGTCAACAGTTAAAAACAAATTTTTTTTTTTTTTTAGATTTCTTTCAATTAGAAGTAAAGGCATAGTCAAGGTGCTGTGTTTATGACATACATTTTCCTTCAGTTGCCTCATCTTTCATTATTTTTCTCCTCTATTATTTTTTTGTTACATGCAACTGTGTTATAGCTCTCCAACCTTCCAGCCTCCCCCCCCCCCCCCCCCCCTTTTTTTTTTTTTTGTCCCTTTCCTTCGTCAATCTGTTGCCGCATTAGCTTTGTTCTGATTAAGCACAGGTAAATGTACATAATGATGTCGAAGGAGAGCAACAGGACAGAGAAATAAAAAGAAAGACCTAGCACAGAGTTTGCTGAAGGCAGGATCTTTCTGTCTTCTTCTTGCTTATGGCCTGAGCAACAGATGGGCCTATATGCAATTCTTGCACTACTTCGAACAAAAAAAGAAATAAAAGAACAGCTAAAGCAACATCCAGTCATTAAAAACAAAAATCTGCTGAAGCAGTGCCACAGGTTTACAAGTTACCTGGCACTCTTGAAAGTCTGACACCTCACCTAAAAAATGTGGCTGTTCAAAAACCCAAAACCTTAAAGAAACAAAAGCAATAGTCCTCCAAGGGAAGAAAACAGTACAGAAAATCACAATGCCACTCTTCTAATTTTCGGCCACGTGGCCTTTTTCAAGAGAAAAAGACAAAACAATGCAACTACATGATGTCCATCTTTGGCAACTGGTCAGAGTAACGTCAGTTCTTTGCTCTGACCAGTTGCCAAAGATGGACATCACGTAGTTGCATTGTTTTTGTTTTTTCTCTTGAAAAAGGCCATGTGGTCGAAAATTAGAAGAGTGGCATTGTGATTCAAAAACTTAAAGCCCAGGACAGAAAAAAAAAAAAACAACACCAAAGAAGAAAAAAGAGAAGTATACTGTTTCTACTTACATTTGATAGTGGTGGCATTAACAGCACAACAGATGCATACAATGTCTGACTCCTCTACGAGTTCCGACAGGCTGTTCATCCGCTTAGCGTCCACTGACGGCGCAAACTCCTTGTCATACGTGTCATAGTACAGGATCTGCTTGATGTTGAAAGGCTTCAGGCGCCGGGCAATGCCGAAACCCACCCGACCAAAGCCAACTATCCCCAGTGTTCTGCCATTCATCTCAAAGCCACAGATCCACATGGGCTTCCACAGGCCCCATTCCCCATTTGCCACTGCATCCATGCCTGCACCGATCAAATATAGAATAACAATAATGGCAAGAACGTTTCTTAGACACTTACAGCAGAGGGCACATACAGCAGAAGTGCCAACTTACACTGGCTAGTGTGCGTATATAAGTGTGTGCACACACGCATGCGCACACGTGTGCATGCGTGCACGAGTGTGTGCGCGTGCACGTGCATGCATGCGTGCATGCAGATGCAAATGACTAAACACATATCAACTGACAAAAGATACTCTGAATCACCAGACTCCCCTCTTTTATTTACTGCAAACATATGTGCACCGAGTGTTAAGTGTGCACTAGTGACATGTACTGTTTGCTTGTGCTCTAGTGAAGCGATGTAAGTATGTAATATGGAGTGTCCATAGATATGATAGATATGTTAGAGTGTGTGAGTGCGTGTGTGTGCGTGTGTGTGTGTGTGTGTGTGTGTGTGTTGTGTGTTGTGTGTGGTGTGTGTGTGTATGCGTGTGTGTATGTGTGTGTGTGTAGATCTCTCTGTGCGTGTGTGTGTGTGGTGTGTGTGTGTGTGCGTGCGTGTGCGTACGTGTGTGTGAGTGTATGCGTGTGTGTATGTGTGTGTGTGTAGATCTCTCTGTGCGTGTGTGTGTGCGTGTGTGTGTGTGTGTGTGTGGTGTGCGTTGTGGTGTGTGTGTGTGTGTGTGTGTGTGTGTGTGTGTGTGTGTGTGTGTGTGTGTACTCAATTCCCATCTTGTCTTACTTTTTGTGCATGTATTTATGTATATTTAATGTACCTATAAGTTGTGAATTTGCATGGATGCCAATGTCTGCTATATATTCAGAAGAATTCTTTGATTATTAGCTGGACCATTTGCTATGGACAGAATGCTTGGCGTGTGTTAATGTTTTACCCCTAAATTTTGCAGAATGATAAACACTGCACAGTAATATCGAAAATATCTTCAATTTAACTTTTCTAATGACATCAGTCTACCTGAAAACATTTCATGTTGCAAAAACCTTTGCTATAAACCCTGAACATCTTCAGGTGTTTTTTTTTCGCCTTTTAATTGTACTCACTGTTCCAGATGTTTTTCCATGGTATGATTTCTGAAGTCAGAATGTGACAGACCCTGTATTTTCAGTTATATGATTAAAAAAAAAAAGGTATCAATTTGCCTGCTTATGCTTACTCCCAGGAAATGCACCAAGTGACTACAAAACACATAAACAGTATATCAAAAAATTCAAACAAAAAAAAAGGAAATTTACCATTTCAGAAAGAAGAGCAAAGGAACAGGCAGATTTCATCAATAAATTGTTTATCTGTGTAAGTCAAAACAAATGATGAGTACACTTAAACCGGAAAGCCCTCAATTTCCAAATCCCAACACTGACAAAAGTTCCATTTAGATCTGTTATCAAGCAATCAGCTAATCTGAAAGATTTTACAATATGATTATTCAATCCTTCTTTCCCGTACATAGCAGATCATTTTCTTGCAGAGCCAAAGTGTCATAAGCACAAACCATATATGGGATCCAATCCATATGGCTTGAAAACTTTTCTGTCCCTGCTGCAATTAATGAGTGCTTGAGTCAATTCAGGGAACAGCTAATGTTGCAGAAGAGTACTTTTATTGCCAGTTTCTAAAACCTAAGACTACGATACAGCTACCTTCATTTAATACTTTGAGGGTAAAAATGAACATCACTAGGTTGCACCTCACAAAAATAAGCTGTAATGCTAATAGGAGAAGGGACAAACCGAAATCTGCGATGACCTAATGACATTTCTCCTTTTAGACCAATGTATTATTAGTTCTTAATTTGATTTCATTCTGTTCTAGTTGCAAAGTGAGACGACTGCAGGCGGAAATCTAAACAAATCTTAAATAAATGTTAGCAAACCACCAAGAGAAACGTGGACAAACAAGTCACAAGACAAAACACGATGCGTTTTGACCTCTTAGGTCTTCTTCAGGCAAGACACAAACAAATAGGACAACGAAAATCATTTTCGTTGTCCTATTTGTTTGTGTCTTGCCTGAAGAAGACCTAAAAGGTCAAAACGTGTCGTGTTTTGTCTTGTGACTCGTTTGTCCACGTTTCTCTTGGCGGTTCACTAACATTTATTTAAGATTCATTCTATTCATTTTTCTCTTTTCATAGACTTGATTATAGAATTATGCCCTTGCTGTGAAGACATCTGCACCGACATTCAGCTGAATATTTCGCTACCTAACAGAAAGCATTGGGGAGATTCTCGATGTGTAAGCCTCTCTTGTCTGATGTTTCATGGCACTGGCCTCTTTGAGGTGTTACAGCCTTTTACAATTTCATAGTCTGTATCACAATTACAAAGGTTAAACTTGATGAATTTTTTTTTAACTGAAATGCTGCAGGGGGCCAGGGGCTACACAAGCCCCGTTGGGATATATGGGCAGTGTTCCTATTCAGGAGTCAGGGGAGTGTCTGCCTGAAGCTGAACACTTTTTAATAATTCAAAACAGTCGGAGGCATTTTCAGTGTTCATATGCAGCGATATTTTACATTTAACAGTTCTCAGGATTTTGCTGTGGAGTACTGTTTCTTTTGAAAGCTGACAGACGCCTTGCTAATGGCTGTATTGGGTTGAAAGTACTGCATGTGTTTCAATCATTAAAGTTAAGCAGTGTCATGTCAGAGTGACCTGGATGAGTGTCCACTTGAAAACAATGGGTATTGTTGCCATGTTTCACAAGGCCCAATTTAGGCATTGGGTCATGATCTGGTCAAGCATTTGCATCAAAGATGCAGTGTCGTGCATGTGGACTTGCTTGAATACAGCAACCCTGCCCTAAAAAACAAACAGTTCAAGGTAAGTTTCAGCTGATAGTTTGAGAGGGATGGTTCTCCTGCCTCAGCATACAAGCTGTAAACATGAATGGTGCGGAATCCCAGAGTCTAAGCTCTTGAAGGTGGATGGGATCTAGAGTTTTAAGGTAAGTAGGTCTGGTAGAGCCACAGACCACACATCCATAGTCTAGTTTGAAGCAGATCAGAGCCCTGTAAAGATGAAGAAGAGTTTTCTTATCAGTGCCCCAAATCCATGTGTGCTGCAACTCTCAGAATGTTCAGAGCTTTCAAACATGCAGTTTTTAAGTATTGGATGTGACTTTAAAAAATCACTTTTTTATCAAAAAGAATACTCAGGAATTTCGCTTCTTAACATGAGTTGCACGTAAGGCAATTAAAAAATTTGCTGTCTCAGTATCTGCATCAATCATTTCTCAGAGAATTTTTGAAACCTTAATGCTTTTATGTAAATCTGAAATGGCTGTCACTTTGGTCATTCTCACTTGGTGTGCATGAAGCTAATACAGTTAACATCATTCAGCTGACTCTTGCAAATGTACAGTAGCTTCTAGACGATATTGTAAGGTCAGCTCTCATTGATCTATCAGCTCAGTTGCCATATTTGTCACTTTGCCCCTTAAGTCTTCACTCCAGTATAATTGTATGAAAACATCTCTTCAATCTTTCAACAACAACAAAAGTTTCAAAACAATAAGCATACATGGGAAGAGAGGGATGGGCTAAATGGCAAGAAAAGGATCCTACAAGGCACTGTCATCAGCGTTGAAGAAAATAATTATGTCATCATTCTAACAATGGCATCGCTTAGAGTGAAAACAAACTGCTTGGATGAGACTTCTGCAAATCTGCTGGGCTCGAATTGCAAATATTTCTGGCAAGTGAAAAAAACTTAAGTGGACTGGCGGAATTTGTTAGTCACTAGCTCGGTTGGCTAGTTAAAGATATAAAACTTTTCCAATCCTAACAAATGTAAAACATGGGGAGCACTGCTGAGCATCTCTACAAGAACTAACAAAGATTTCCCCAGCTGTTTCTATCCCTTTCTGCTTGAATTCCAAGCTCACCTTCTAGCAGACGTCTGGCCACCAGCGGGACCAATGTGACAGCAAATTCAGCAGCACAGTCAGAAGCAACGTCTTGGACCTTGCACACCTCAATACCGCGTTTTTTACATTCAGTCAGGTTGATGTGAGTCTCGCCCACTGACATCGTAGAAATTACTTTCAGCTGTGGTCCTGAAAATCAAAAAAAGACACAGATAAAAAAAAAACCTAGCAGATTAAAAAAAATATTACTTTGAATATTGACTAATAATCTTCAATCATCAATGTGAATTCAGAGGGAACATATAAGCTATTACTCTCTTCTGCAATAATGAAAAAGAAAACATACATCTTTTCTGGCATTCTCAATCCATTCTTGCATTCTCAATCCATTCAAACTATTTTGGGGAGACTTCCACACTGTAACATACAACGCATGCGGACCACTGATTATGAAGATGTGAAGAAACTGATGTTACTTCAACAATCTATCTGTACTTTCTCTTCCATGTTGGGCCAGTTTAACCTATCTGTACTTTCTCTCTCATGTTGGGCCAGTTTCTTACCATATTTTGTTTCTAATTTAAATGATGGGTATATTTTGTGTTGCATCCTTGAAGATGATTTCTTTCCTGCTTTACAATGTTTACATACCTTTTGAGAGAGAGGTTGGTATCCACCTTCCTGTCATTCAAGACTCCTGTTAATCCACACTTGATGCACTTATGTAGCCAGGTGCTAACAGTGTACATATTTCTTGGTTACACTTAGTAGACGAAATGTTTTGTTCAAGAGTTACCTTCCCCCTTACCTCCTTTGATTGATGATCGATTACTTTGTGTAAACTCTGTAAAATGTGAGTGCTTCTGGACCTACATAATTTTATGTATGTCACTGAAGTCACAAAAATTAATGAATCTCATTTGTTACAACTGTACTGGACTGAAAACCCCATATTTTCTCTAAACTGGTATTTTGCACAATTAATCTTGGCACCCTTTTGAATCCTCCTCTGGCTTCAAACCTTGAAATATTTCTTGATTTCGCAAAAAGTATGAGAAAAACTGAAGAATCTGAAAACTTACATTAAAAGTAAAGTCCACAGACTCTCATTTCATATATCGCATATATCTAGAATATTTTCTGCACAAGCTTGAGACTGTGAAATGACTGACGGCGCCGACCTCTCTTGAACAATTGCCTTCTTCATTCCACTCTTTGTCATTGTCGCAGTTTTGATCTGAACTGGCATTCTACGAAATTCAGACTTCCCCAACGAAAGCTTGTTAATGACTCTATTTCTATAAAAAAAAAAAACATCTGAAAATCATAGAAATTATTACCTGGCAGTCCGTTACAACAGAGTATTTCTTAATCGAAAATTGTATCAAAAAGCACATGTCGACAGCCTGGTGAAGATGAAAGCCAGTTGTGTTTTCCGTCAATTTTCAAAGATAAAGTTCTCTGCTCAGACACAGTCCTTGAAAATCAAATTCATATGTATGAAAAGAGTTAAATGTCTGCTATTCATTCATTATAAAACTTTCATGCTGTTTGGTATTTCATATCGCAATAAAGAAAAATATGACACAAACTCGTTAAATGTGGGCTCATCTCCAACTTTAATCATCAATAACTTAATACAGCAACAAAATTATCAAAAGTGACATGCTTCATTTTATTCCTTGGATTCTTAAGTTTTTGTCGATAGTAAGTATGTTTGAATACTTTGAACGGACGACGAGCCAGATAACACTGAAGCTGTGATATATAGCACAAATTTCTATCATTTCCCGTCTCGAGAGGCCCATTTTAACTGCAGTGTCGTGTCACTGGCTTTGCAGTCTGCTCGCGCTATTTTCAGGCGCTATGAGTGACACCGGTCCACTGTGTCTAGGCTGAGGTAAGGTGTCATCATGGTCAGGTCGATGGTGCTGTTCCTCTGTCCCATTTGGCCGATCCGGGTGGTGGACCCATCATTGTGGAGAACCAGGTTGGAGTCGGTGACTGTGTCAGCTAGGTGATTTCCGGTTTCCCATGTCTGCCCAGCGTCCCACAGATGGTGACTGACGTTGAAGTCTCCAGCTACTACTCAGCTACAATCATCTGTTCCGAGGTCATTGAGCCAGGCGACGTCTGCTGTGGTTTTGATTCCTTCAGGATAGTAGATGTTGGCTAGACTGATGGACCAATTCTTGTGTGTTGGTATGGCAACTACACATGTGGTTAGTTGACATCTGGTTTGGTCGGTGGAAACTTGGATGGTGCTATATGTCAGTCTGGTGCTAACATAAGTTGCCACCGTAACTCGATCCCCTTCAAGGCCCACGACTGGCAGGTAGAAGCTATCGATGGCGAGGAGTTTGTTCTTTTTGGTGTTGAGTGACTGTATCATCAACATGTCAGTAGGTGGCTGATTCCGCAGATAGTCATAGAGGAAAGGGATCCTTCCAATAATGGATCTGCAGTTCCATTGTAGGATAGACAGTCGGCGCCGTGTTTCTTTTTCATTCCTGTCCATTGTCAGTTGTTTTAGTAGGGACTTGGTGAACACTTAGTTCAAGGATACCTGTCCTGTTGTCTGGGGAGTCTTCCTCCATTGACTGCCCTTCCCCTTCACCAGCTGTGTGGATTGGTTCTTCCTTACCAGCTGTAAGGACTGGCTCCTCTTCATCAGCAGATGTCTTCTGCTGGAGTTCTCTCTTCAGCATAGCGTTCTCTTCTCAAAGACTGGAGATTTTGGTCTTCAGCTCCTCCACTATCTGAATGAAGCGAGCAATGACTTCTGGGATGGAAGGTTGCGCTGGTGGGGTAGAGGGCGCGGGGTGTCCTTGTGCCTGGATAACCGATTTTCTGGGTTTGGGCACTGGACATGGGCCCCTGACTTTTCCCACATAGCTACTGATGGGGGGAGTACGTTCTCCACAGGGTTGTAGGAAGGTTTGGTTCCTCCTATGTGGCTTCCTCCTTTTTTTCTTTTTTTTCAAGCATTTTTTACTTCTTTCCTCATTCTCTCTTCCATTCCACAGTTCCTTCTTTCTCTCTTCTCCATTCTCCATCAACATGATCTTTCTCTTTGCTGTACATTTCCAGATGCAAATTACCACATATTTTTTTGTTATTAATCATATTTATACATGTTTGACAAAATTGTAGTAAATAAACAGTGAAACATATTAGAAATTAGTTATCTTTTTTTCGGTATGATTGGTTTGAGTGAAAGTTCAATGTATGAGGAGGAAAGGGTGGGTTTTTTGTTGTTGTTGTTGTTGTTGAATATACACACACATACACAAACAAACAAAAAACCCAAGTGAAACCGAAAACCCCATCCACCCACAAATCCAAGATATCAGTATCAATAATTATAATTCATACATTCACTGAGCACAATCCTCTGAGTTCTTACAAACTACAAGCACACAATGGCAAACAAACACACCCACTCACGCTCCTGCCCCCCCCCCCCCCCCCCCCCCCATCCCCACCCACCCACACCCCCACTTTCTCTCTTCTTCTGATTTAATGATACTTAAACAATTTATAATGAAGTACAGTGTTCTCTGTGTGGTACCATGCGATAGCTGTTGTACATGATACATAACATATGTTCACTGCAGTCATCCTTCAAAATACAGATTTATATAGACTTAAGCATTTCCTCATTGAGTGTACACACCAGCACCAAATCCCGTCCATCTATGTCTTCATATTTCTTCAACAATCAAAAGAAAGTTAATAATAGGTTCTTAAGCCCGCTACCAATATAACATCGCTACACCACAGCCGCACCCTGCCAACCAACCGTCAAGCCAACCTACCAGCTAAGTTGCCGTTCAGCCAACGGGACCCAGCCGCAATACTGCGATGCCAGACAAGCAGTGGGCCACAGACCACGAAATTACCCACACATCCTAAACATACCCTCTCATACACATGCACATATTAAATTCATGCGTCTTAAGATTTTAATTATCAGTTTTCAAATAATATATCATAACTGTTCCAGCTAGTGTTAAATTTTAGCAGATTCAATAGTACAGTTGCTATGTATTTTTCTAGATTATATCTTCTCTTTAGTATTTTTAGAAATACTGATATTGAAGGCTTACATTTGTTTATTTTACAGCTAAAAATGTAGAGTTTGGCTATCAGTATTATAAGATCGAATGTTGTTATCAGTTGTAAAATTGTCATCTGCTCCAAATATTATTGCGTTTTCAGTCAGAGACAGATTATTCGCTATCAAACACTTTCCTTTTATTAATTCTTGCAATGATTTCCAGAATTCATTGACATGTATGCATCTGCAGAACATATGTTCAATGCTGTCTTTCCTCTTCACAGAAACTACAGTTATAACTTTCAACTATTCCCACTTCTTTTAGAGCTACATTAGTTGCAATTATTCTATGCACTATGCTCATTAGCATCCATTTTAGTATAATATCCTTAATTTAATGAAGTTTTCTCAAGCACTTTTTCCAAGGTATCTGTCTGTTCAGCTTCTCCGTCCATTTTGCACAACAGTTTGGTTCCCAATTATCTTTTACTCTAACTCTGTAATAAGTTTTGGAACCTTTATCCTTTTACATTTTGCAAGCAGTCCAGCAATGCCCCACATAACCAGTCCCGCCAGGCCCCCACACCAACACATAATATGAAAATTGACCAAAATTTATGAGGTTTAAGCACCAGAAAAAAAAAGAAAAGAAAAGACAGACATAAAAAAAAATCCTTATTCTGTCAATGTCTTTCTTCAGTTTTCTACTTTTTTTGCCCAATTTGCTCTTTGACTGCTGTCCTGAAGTTCTGACTTGGACCTGACATAGACTATTCTGCCACTCACAGTCTTCATCATCACTTTATTGTTCTTGGTCCTAGCCTGAGCACACACTGATGTGTCATTTTTTACGGTCTGGAAGAGGGCATGTGCTCTAGGGGTCAGATCCTCTACAATTACACTTTTGCTGTCCTTCAGCGCTCTGCGCGAGTTCATCAACAAGATATGAAGCGGACAATCACAGCTCTGTTAAGATCACCTTTGGTGTTCGAAGAGTCGGCAGCAGGTCGGCGCTGACCCACATGATGGACAGCCTCCAAGTCGTCTTGGCTCACCTTCTTCTTGAGCTTGTTGTTGAACAAAGCTAGAACTTTGTCCTCCACCTGCTGTGTCGTCTCAGGAGCATCACCCTCATTCTCTGGTATGCCGTACACCCTCAGGTTGTTTCGTCGTAGGTACGCTAACAGTTCCTCTGCTCGCTCGTCAGCCACTTCAGCCAGGTGTCTTGCCTCTTTCAGCTGTTCCTTCATCCGCTCCTCTTGTTCACGCACCTCTGCCACCTCTCGTCTCAGAGCGTCATTTTCCTGGCTTCCTCCTTTTTGGCGGTGAGGATTTCTTTAGCCTCCATGATGGCTAGGGCATGCGGCATGTACGTTTCTGCCCTGAGTCTGTTGGCCAAGGTCATTTGCTTGTGTGCCGGGCAGGCGAAGTAGTTTGCAGAGTGTTCACCTCTGCAGTTGATACACCCGCACGTGGTCGCAGTGCACATTTGTGGACTGTGTCCTGGTCTCCCACAGACAGGGCAGGTTTTTTCTTTTGCCCAGCATTCTTTCTGGGTGTGATCCTGCTTGTTGCAACGATAACAGGTTCTTGCCTTTTTGATGTTAAGGCGAGACGCTGTATTCCATCTTGCTGATGGTCATGAGGGTAGGCAGCTGGGTCACCATAAAAGTTATCTTCACTGCCCTTGATGGCATTCCATCTCTTAACTTTTTCTACACGGCGCACAAGCATATGTGCTAACCGTAAGTTTTCCCTCCGTTACGGCGCACAAGTCCCCTGCTAACTCCACCACTCACTGCTCCATCCTGTTAGCATGCATACGTGTGTTTGTACTTTGGAAAATTCATACACTTGAACTATAACTAGTATAAGAGTGCTATGAACTAACTGCTGCAGAAACTTAGAGATGGGTTCCCACATTACTGGCATTCCATTCCTGATAAGGTTGAGGAAAGTTCACGGTCAATTTCCGCAGCATAAACAAAGAACTCTTTTTTTTTCCTTCAGCGCTTGCTTTTCTGCCCCGCTTTTCTGCAGGCCAGATTTCATCTGCTAGACAGGAAAGTATGGCAGCGCGGCGATTTTCACAGCTTGTTTCACTCAAACAGGTGATCAAGCAATGTTTACAGGGCGGTTCGAATGATGAAGGAGAGTTTATTGATGACAGTGAGAGTGACTTTGAATGGGACGATGAGGGGCATTTACTGGAAGATGTTGAAGAAAAGGCAAGAGAAAGCCCAAACAGACCAATTCTGACAGTCTGGCCCCTACAGGTGCACAGACACTTGATTCCTTCACCCTGCCTGGTTCAAATAGTATTCAAAACATGGACATGTATGATCTTTTTGATGATTTCTGACTAAAAAGCAATTGCCTGGTCTTGTAATTTTTCTCTTCTTTTTTTTTACGCCGAGGCTGCCTACTTTCCCCTCGTGTCATTTCTTTACAAAATACATAAGAGTAATGCAACTTATTCAGGTGAAAAGTACTTGATTTTCTCTTTCCAACCATACCAAATATGCTGCTATAAGGTATTAAAACAATTCTGTAAAAAATTAGAAAACTATCAAAATCCTTACATACACAGGGAACTGAACGGCGCTGAGCGCCTACGGAAGGAGGGGAAGGCGCACGTGCTCAGCCTACGTGTGGATAGTGTTAATGACAGACGTTCAGCCGTTTTAATTGGGTGGTTGGATTCTACCTTTTTGAGTAAGACTTCCATGGACACGTGATGGGGGATTCCTCTGACCACCCTGATGTAGGAACGGACCACCTCCAGTCCGACCACCTGCCTCTATACCTGGTGCTCCAATATGCTGACCCTACATCTACGGAAATGGACACCACACCCCAATTTCAGTACCACAGAGCTGACTGGGACCGCTTCGCTCAGCTACTTACTACTGAATGCGACTCCAGTGACCCGAGAGACCCAGACGTCAACATCTACCATGACAACATGAGAGCCATGATCCTGTGAGCAGCAGATGCTGCCATCCCAAAGAGATCGCCAGGCATGGATGGACCACACCAGCACTCAGCAGTCTGGTGGAACAAAGAATGTGCCAAAGCTACCAGCAAAAAACGACGCATTCTCTGTAAATTCCGGAAAGATCTCTCCAAGGATAACAAAGCCGAACTGATCGAAGCCACCAAGCAGTTCCAAGCCATCGCCGACAAAGCCAAAAGGGAACACTGGGAACATTTCTGCAAAGAGGAAATATGCAAACCCACAGATGGACCCAAAATATGGAAAAAGGTGCGACAGTTAAGGAAGCAGAAACATCGACCAGAGCGTCCCCTCCTCGTAGACAGCCAGCTTACAAAAAATACACAAAAAAGGGCTGAAGCACTTGCCAGCACATTCTCCAAGGCAAGCCATCTCCCTGCAGAGATTCTCCAACGCAGACGTGAGTACTACACTCCTTCTACCAAGTCTGCTGGGACTCTGGAAACATCCCGAAGGTATGGAAGAAAGCCATCATTGTAGCTATCCCCAAGAATGGCAAACCAGACCACCTTTCCTCCAGCTACTGACCTATCACCTTAACGCCCCACCTCGGAAAAATCTACGAGAGGGTCCTGAAGAACAGACTGGAACACCATCTGGAGAGACACAATATCCTACCTTTTTGCCAGGCTGGCTTCAGAAAAGGACGCAACTGTATGGAGCATGTTGTCCAACTCCTTGAACATGCCAAACGCTGGACCCTGCCAAACAAATCTAGAACAACCATCGCTACCTTCTTTGATATGAAGAAGGCCTTCAACACAGTCTGTCACTTCAAACTTCTGGACAAGATCGGCGCCTTCGACATTACAGACCGAATGTACCAGTTCATTGCTACCTTCCTGGACTCAAGAGAAATGGCAGTGAAAGTGGGACCCTCCATATCCCGGATGCACACCCTAGACATGGGCATGCCACAGGGCAGTGTGATAGCGCCCACCCTCTTCAGTATCATGCTGCATGATATCAAGAAGTCCCTCAGACCAAGACCAAATCAACCAGCGCTTTCCCTATACGCCGACAATTTGGCCATCTGGTCAAATATGACAGAGACTTTCAGAGTAAGCCAGATGAGACAGTACCAAAAGGACAGAGACAACATCCAGTCCTGCATGCAAGACAATGGCTTCAAACTGTCGGCTGAGAAGACAGTCCTAATGGCCTTCACAAAATGCAGGAGGAACCTGGATGACTACCACATAAGCGTAGCCGACCAGCTCATATTTCCCAGCAAGTCAACCAAGTTCCTGGGCATGACCATCACTCCCAACTTCACCTGATAAAAACACATCAGGGAGCTCACCACCAAAGCCACGAGAGCAGTGGGACTCATAAAATCCCTAAAGCAAGAACCCTGGGCTACACCAGAAGGCCTGGTCCACCTGACAGGAGCCCTGGTGCAGTCAAGACTCACCTATGGCCATGAAGCATTCTTCACAGCACCAAAGACCTCATGGCAAAAACTCCAACAAGTGGAAATGGCAGCACTAAAACATGCTTTTGGCGTCAACCGACTCACCATCAATTATCTTATTTACCAGGAAGCAGGATGGCTTCCCCTCAAGGACGAATGTCGCTGTAGAAGCGCGAACTTTGAAGCCAATGTCTCAGCAGTAAGCACCACTGTGAAAGCCACCCTCCAGGACAACCCAAGCACACGGTACACCGCCTACAGGCACTTCCTCAAAGAAAGGAAGGTAGACCTCCACAGACAGACGATGCCCTTCAGCAACCAAACCAAAGAAATATGGGCAAGGGCCAACACCGGACCACATGACGTGGAGCCGACTCCTACCCATCCCCTACCACCATGGGAACTGAAGAAACCGCAAATCATCCATCAATATGGAGAGACAACGCCCAAGAAAGACAACCCATTCTACTTGTCAACACTGGCAAGGGCAAAGATCAGAGAAGAATATGCCCATCACCTAAAAATCTACACTGACGGCTCAGTGCTAGAAAATGGTGACGCAGGATGTGCTCTGGTTATCCCAGAACTCAAAACCACCAAGCAGTACCGACTACCCAAAGGGATCAGCATTTTTACTGTCGAACTCTACACCATTTTAACGGCCTGTGCTACATCAATGACATGCCACGACCTCCCCAGGCCATGATCATCCTAATGGACTCCAAATCCTCATTGCAAAGCCTGTCGACAGGGAGGACGAAGAACCGAAAGGAGCTCCAAGCTGAAATCCTGTTCCTGGCTCACCAAATTATCTGTAAAAGAACAGACCTTACCCTGATGTGGCAGCCCTCCCATACAGGAATCAAGGGCAACAATATGGTGGACAGTGCCACCAAAATCACCTCAAAAACTGGCCACCATGTCAAGCTACGACTATCTCTGGCCGAAGTTACCAGCAAAGCCCGACAAACTGCCTATGACACCAGGAACGACGCTCTGAAGGCCCGATGTGTCAAGAAAGTATGGGTGTTCATCCTCATGCAAAGAAAACTTCACGACTCCAACTTCCCTGAGGACTCCAGCAAACCCTCCCACAAATCCAGACAGGATACCACACGTGTCCTCCTGGGCCTGACCTGCCAATGCGGGATGGAGGCTTCTCAGAGTGAGTTCTCTCCAGCACGCCCTGAGTGACTGTACCACCCTCCCCGTCGCCATGACTGCCATCCGAGACTACAGACGAACACACCAACTACAGCTGCATGAATTTCTACTGCTGCACCCAACCCTCGGGACACAACCCATGAGGATGCTCGCCAACACCCTGATGTCCTCTGGACTAGACGATTGGTTCTAACCCACCCCAGAAGTAGACAAAATGAACACCAACAACGACAATGAAAGAAGACAACTTTAACAACTACCACTGTCGAATAACAATAATGACCAACCGCACCACAATCTCTTAAAACCAATGACTCCAAAGACTACAGTGAAAGAACAACATGTCCCTAAAACTTAATACAATCCAGCCGAGGGCAGCACAGACGGCATGATTCCCTGCTGCCGCACACTCGCGCACAGCGCTCATTCCCTGCTGACGCACATATTTGGCCACTTTTTAATTTATTTTTACGGTAGCTAGACAACAACTGACGGTCTTGTGTTAGGCGTCACAGGAAAGAACAAACACTCAACTAATCGAACATAGCAATTTCAAATCATTTACTTTCAATGTGTACACACGACTGTGCGTTGAAAAACATGTCTGACAAGTAGAAAAAATGCTTTGTTTGCATTCTATTCCATTCTTTTACAACACCAAATCGGAAGATGAAGGGATGGCTGCATCTTCAAACAATTCACTTTCCTATTCTCTTTCAAAGTTTTCTATCTCTCTATCACTCCCCTCATCACCAGATCCACTTTGTAATATGATTTCAAGCACTTCATTGAGCGACAAATCGCTACCACCCCTTCGCCTGACCGACATTTTTTCTGGCACAGGAAATACGTGCCGCGCGCCGCGTGCCGGTGCCGCCAGTTTCTTTGTTTCAAAGCTCCTGGGGTCAGCCAAGTTCACAAAAGGCCACTGAAAGTATGGTCTACAACTCGTTCCAACATCCCCAAGACTAGTTACAGAGCTTATTTCCCTTGGATCATTTCATGGAAAGTGTAGGAATTTTTTATGTTCCCGTCGTCTGATTGTGGACGACACGGCAGAATGTACTGCTGTCTGTCCGTCGTCCGGACTTGGATGACTCGGCTCAAGGGAGAGAAATCCTGTCGTCCACTACTGGATGGCTCGGCTGGTAAGATAAGATAAGATAATGTTGCTTATAGCCCAGCCGACCGCAAGGGGCCACATCAGGGCTGTCACCACGTTAAAATCAACTCACAAGTCATTAAAAAAAAAAAAAAAAAAAAAAAAAAAACTTTCACACATCTCTTTAAATGACATCGTCTAGAAACGCACCAGAAACTTCGTTAAAAATCTTTCATCCGTAAAATCTTAAATCAGATGAAAAATGTTAATCTCTCTCAAAAACTCAAAGATCACGTCAGGCGGAACATCCCTGAACAGGATTTTCATGGACTCTGCTGTAAAATGTTTGTGTCTCACATCGTGCAAGTCCCAACACTCTAAAAGAATATGTTTCATTGTGAGTGGCACATGACATGGAATGCACCACGGAGCTTCCTCATTCTTTAAAAGGTACGAATGGGTAAAATACGAATGGCCGGTGTGCAGCCGGCACAGAACTGTTTCTTCTTTACGGCCACCAGACGTAGATGGGAGGAACTCATTAAGGTTTGGACGGATCTGAAAGAGTTTGTTATCCGTCTGCATGTTCCAATCCTCCTGCCAGAGGTCTCTCACATAATCATTAATTTTGGGTTTCAGATCTGAGCAAGGGATATAAATATTGGACAATTTCTCTCTTGTGGCATTCTTGGCTAAACGATCAACCATTTCGTTCCCTCCGATGCCAACATGACCAGGAACCCAAGCGAGAATAATGTTGTAACCATCCGCTTTCAACTTGCTAAAAAGCTCAAAGAAATGTAATAGTTCTGGATGCTGAAGGTTGCGGCCAGCTATGGCCTCCAAAGCTGACAGCGAATCCGACAGAACCAGAAAGTCCCTCTTGGTAGATTGTGAAATTATTTTCAATGCCAGAACCAGAGCAGTAAGTTCAGCAGAATAGACAGAGGCATCTGGAGGTATATGTTTTAACAGTATCTGAGAAGGAGCACCAGGGCAATAGGCTGCACAGGCCACTCCATCCTCAGACTTGGAACCGTCAGTGAAAATTTTCTGACAGGATGGAAATTTTGAACAGAGGTCAGCATACAATGCCTTGTATGCCTGAGAGCTGGTGGACTCTTTACGAAAAGCTGCGAGATCAAAACGAATCTCTGGCGTGAAAAAGGTCCACGGAGGCTGATCCGGAAACTTGGAAAAATCAGACACAACTCCTAGGTCTAGACCTGCATTCCGCGCGTGTGGCTGCATACGAACACCAAACGGCGGAATACAGTTAGGGTTGTTTTCAAATTTGTTTTGAAACTGGGGGTCAAAGACACAGTCATAGGCAGGATTCTGTGGTTCTGAGAACAGTCTGATGTAGTAATTTAGAGACATTTTCAGCCTGCGGTTGGACAGTGAGGGTTCACCTGCCTCTGCGTACAGGCTGTACACAGGGGTGGTGCGGAATGCTCCAAGACAGAGACGAAGCCCTTGATGGTGGATAGGGTCCAAGAGTTTCAGATAAGAGGGTCTTGCAGAGCCGTACACAGCACAACCATAGTCCAGTTTGGAGCGGACCAGGGCTCTGTAGAGATGCAGCAAAGTTTTCTTATCAGCGCCCCAGTCAGTGTGTGCTACGACCCGCAGAATATTCAGAGCTTTCTGGCAAGAGGTTTTGAGATTTTTAATGTGGCTGAGAAAGTTGAGTTCTTGATCAAAAATAACTCCAAGGAATTTTGCTTCTTTTACAGCTGGAATGGTGGACTTGTCCAGACGAATTTCAGGATCAGCAAAAATTTGACGAAAATTGTGAAAATGGATTGACTGAGTTTTGGTACGTGAGAAGGTAAACCCGTTTTCCTCGGCCCACTGCTGGATCTTGTTGACACAAAGTTGGAGTCGACGCTGTACGCTGGGGTAAGAAGCTCCAACTGCGTACAGCGCAAAGTCGTCAACGAACAGAGAGGACTCAGAGCCCTGGCTTACCGATTTCACAATGTCGTTGATTTTAATGCTGAAAAGAGCAGGAGAAAGGATGCTCCCTTGAGGGACACCCAACTCCTGCCCATGGATGTCAGAGAGTGTGGTGCCAACACGCACCTGGAACTGTCGATCAGCCAAAAAGTTCTGTATGAACAGAGGCAGGTGACCACGGAAACCAAGTCTGTGCAAGTCCAGAAGAATTCCTGATTTCCATGTGGTGTCATACGCTTTTTCGAGGTCGAAAAAGATAGCGACCACATGCTGTTTATTGACAAAGGCATTGCGGATGGTGGTTTCCAGACGGATTAGATGGTCGACTGTCGAGTGGTATTTCCGGAACCCGCATTGTTGACTGGCCAAAAGGCCATCGGTTTCCAGCTTCCACATCAGACGGGAGTTGACCATCTTCTCCATCAACTTACAGAGGCAGCTAGTCAGAGCTATTGGACGATAGTTGGAAGGGTTGGTAAGGTCCTTTCCAGGCTTTGGAATTGGAATGATCAGGGCTTTCCGCCAGGAGGGCGGAAAGCACCCTGTGGTCCAGATATGGTTGTATACTTTAAGAAGAGTCTGGAGACAGCTTTCTGGAAAATGTTTCAAAACCTGATAATGAATATCATCCAGACCAGGGGCAGAATCAGTGCAGGTTTGTAAAGCTGTTTTCAGTTCATTGATTGAAAAAGGGAGATTGTAGGCTTCAGAGTTGTCTGATGTGAAATTGTATAAAGATTTCTCTCTGAGTTGTTTGTTTTTTAAAAATGCTGCAGATTTATTTGAAGATGAGGAGTTCTGTTGGATGGTGGAAGCCAACAGATTGGCAACAGCTTGTTTGTCAGTGACCAGAGCATCGGCAAGTTTCAAGTGATGAATGGAGGGGTTGGTGTTTTTCCCTTTGATTTTTCTGATGATGTTCCAGACTTTTTTCTTTGAAGTTTTTGATGTCAGCCCGGAGCAGAAGTTTCTCCAAGACTGACGTTTACTGATTTTGAAAGTGTGTCTCGATTTGGCGCGGAGTTTCTGATGGGCTCGAGCGTTGGGACCTGAAGGTCGTTGGTATACCCGACGCTGAGCCCGTTTGCGAACTTTTGAAATTTGTTGGCAGTCTGAATTAAACCAGGGTGTTTTGGGCATTTGGAGTTTGTCGGAAGACATTGGAATACAGGTTTTAGCACAGTTTATCACAGTATTGGTCAGAGATTCTGCTGGGTCTGGACTCTGAAGAAAATCAACTTCCTGGAATTCTTTTGAAATATTGGTTACAAAGAGATCCCAGTTGGCCTTCTTATAATTAAAATGTTGTGAGACAGAAGCGCTCTCAGTTAATACAGGTTTTAAAAGAACAGGGAAATGGTCACTTCCGTGTAGATCGTCATGGACAGACCACTCATAGTCCAGGACCAGCGAGGGGTCACAAATCGACAAATCTAAACACGAAAGTGAACCTGTGGAAGAGTGGAGGTAAGTTGGAGCTCCATCGTTCAGACAACACAAATCAAAGTCTGAAAGGACATCCTCAAGAAGCAGACCTCTGGATGACGAACTGACACTACCCCAAAGAGGATTGTGACCATTAAAGTCACCCAACAGCAAAAAAGGTCGAGGAAGTTCTCCGATCAGACTGAAAAGGTCCTGACAACAAACCGGGACAGAAGGTGGCAGATAAAGTGAACAAATTGTTATAGTTTTATGGAGAGTGACTCTCGCAGCTACAGCCTGAAGGGGGGTAATCAGAGCGACAGGACTAAACAGCAAAGTTTTATGTAAAAGAAGGGCAACACCACCTGACAGTCCCAATGTGGATGGTTGTGCAGGTTTAGAAAGAATATTAAAGCCAGAAAGAGTGAAGGTCTTCTGGCTTTGAATTTTAGTTTCCTGAAGAGCCACGACGGAAGGTTTTACAGTTTGACACAGAAGTTGCAGCTCCTCAAAATTTGAATTTAGGCCACGGATATTCCAATGGATTAGTTTACTACTATCCATGGTGCAGAGGATGAACAGGAGAGAAGTCAGGTCATCTCCTCGTCATCGTCTGTGTTCAGTGGAGCAAATTTATTGCTTAGTTTCACTGGACTGTTTGGGTCTTCAGACCTGCTGGCAGACTTGCCCACAGGTGAAGGTTTGGATTTTGGAGATGGTGGAGGTTTCTTCCTCATCTCCACCATCTCCACACTTGGTTGAACTCCCTTGCCCGCACGGGCACTGCTCGAGGAAGTTCGAGGCGGGAGGCCTGGCTTTTTCATCTGCCCAGCAGCAAATGGAGTAGACTGCTGGGCAGTCTGAGGGGTGGCGGATTTTTTGCCTCCACCAGGGGCACCCACTTTGGGTTGGGAGGCGGTGGACTTGCTTCCACCAGAGCTTAACGGTCTTTCTTGCAATGTCTTGGTGAAAGTAAAATTGTCAGTCTGGCAGCAGACTGAACGGGTGGAAACTTTCTTTGTAACGGAAGCATAAGAAGACACTGTTGACGTCTGACTGCCAACAACCTGTTTGCGGGCCTCAAAAAACGAAATTTTCTTTTCAGTCTTCACTCTTTGGATGGTGGACTCCTGAACCCAAACAGGGCAGTTGCGTGAAGAGGAGGGGTGGTCGCCACCGCAGTTCGCACAATGAGCCGGGTCTTTACACGGCCCATCATGGGTTGCCTTGCAACAAACACCACACACCTCCTGCCCAGAACAGCGGTCTCTGACATGTCCAAACTTCTGGCATTTGAAACACCTCAACGGGGATGGGACATACAGTTGGACACGTACATTTAAGTACCCGACTTTAATGACCGGAGGCAGCACAGGGTTGCAGAATGTCAGAAAGAGGGTGTTGGTGGGCACTCTTTCTGCACCTTTTTTGACTGTCACCCTATGTACCTCTGTCACACCTTGGGACGCAAGTTCTGTCTTGATCTCTGCTTCCGAGACACCTTTCAAATCCGGGCACCGAATAACCCCTTTGGTCGAATTTAACTGCTTATGGGGGGTCACCCGGATCTCTCTGTCCACAAGTTTTGTTGCCCTCAGCAGCTGCTCCGATTGCCTCTTTGATCTGCACTGGACGAGGAAAGTGCCATTCCGTAGCCTTTTCACTGACTGAGGGTCACCTGCTAGACCCTGAAAGCCCTTCTGAATAGCAAAAGGACTCAGAGCAGAAATAGGCTTTTCCTGCTCTGTCCCTTCAACCACAAGCCAGGAAGCCCAAAAACCTGTCCTCTGTCTCGTCTCCATATCCGAGTCACTGTCGGAATCGTTATGACCAGAAATGGGGTCCACTGCCTTCCTCTTCTTTATGGGGGGTGTGATTTTGGATAAAGCCATGATTTATGTTTAGAAATTTCGTCTCTCCCTTACCCACCCACCATGGAGTCCAACTAAGGGGCCAGGGCCAAGAACTCATTGTCTTGACCCCTTCCAGGCTTCAGAAGAGATATACGACAAACAGAAGCCTACTGACCCTATCCCCCCTGATCATGCCCAACTCCCGGGAACAGAGAGCTGAGCACTGCAGGGGTTACCTTGGCCAGTCGGAGAACTGCCTGTCTTGACCCAGCCCCACGAAGGGGAAGCCGATTGATACACCCAGGCCAGAGTGTACCTCCTGTCTAGGAGAGGTCCGAGCCAAAGTGATGTGTTGAGGGCGTTGGCCCTCTCAATCACCAGGATCTCATCCCCCTCCGTCACAGGTCGCACCGCACGGCAAACGCGGCGGATCTTAAGAAGACCACAGAGAGAAAAAGAGTGTGCAAAAGAAGGCTTGAAAGGGAGACGAAGAAAGAAAAGAACCGTTAAGAAAGGCAGAAGACAGAATAGGAAAAAGGTGGGTTACTATTTGTCTGGGCCCTCACTCCTAACCTTTCTGACATGGGAGACCCTACCAGGGGCATCAATTCCTACCACGTAATGCTTCGCCAGTCAGCAGCTTGGCTATACAGGCCTAGAAGCATTGACAACAACTAACCATCTAGTTGAGTATTGATGCCCCCGTCAGCAAAGCCTAAAAGATCACTGGACCACGCAAGCCCTCCGACCACGGCAAGGTTGCAACCCCCGGAGGGGCTCGGCTGGTAAAGGTTAAAGCTGTCGCTATGAGGACATAAAACTCCACCATAGTTAGTAGTGAGACCGGTCGCAGTTCGCTGCGAGTGTGGCATAGCAGCGGACGCCAGGGGAGAGGTGGCAGCTCTCCTTTGATGGAAACTGATGTGAGAGATAGTGTCGGGCGGCGCAGTCAACCTTCCAGCCATATGGGTGACAACGGGTCTAGCCTGTGTTGCCGGGGGACGAATCCTGGAAATGTGGGGCAATCGGAGATGGAGCGCTGCCAGACTGCAATTACTGTGGCCTGGGTAACCATGTTCTGAGGTCAGGCAGACATGGGGGCACTCCCTATGGGGACTAGGGGTTGGGCTGAAAAATCGCCCTCTCAGCCACAGTCTGCGAGTAGCCGCTGAATATTAGGGACTCATGCAGCGCTCCAGCGACTTTCGTCTTGCTCCCTCATTGAGGCAGCCTAATGCGGCACAGGACCATCACCACCTGAGCACGAAGAAGGCCGCCCCGTGGTCCTGAAGACTGCCTGATGTGTGGGGAAAGGAGGCAACACAAACCAACGCCCATCGTCGGTCGACCATCAACCAAAACTGAACCAACTTTCAAGAGAAACAAGAGCTTGGAGAGAGAGGAACACAACGACCCCACATGAAACTCACCCACTACTGCCGGCGACAACAGTTGCCACAAATGATGCAGACCTACATCTGTAGTATTCTTGTTCTTAAGGGCCTCAGGCCGATAGGACGTAAAACTCACCCCTAACAGTAACAGTAACAGTGAGACCAGTGGCAGCTTGCTGCGAGTGTGGCACAGGCTAGCAGTGGACGTAAAGGGAGAGGTGGCAGATCTCCTTTGAAGAATACTGATGTGAGAGGTCACTGTCAGGTGGCGCAGCGATCCTTCCACTGGATGATGGCGGATCTAGCCCGTGTCACAGGGGAACGGCTCCTGGAGATGTGCGGCGATCAGTGATGGAGTGCTGCCTGACTACAATTACTGTGGCCTGGGATACCATGTTCTGAGCCAGGCAGACTAGGAGGCACTCCTTCTGGGGTTGGGCTGAAGAACTGCCCTTTCAGCCATAGTCTGCGTGTACCCGCCGAATTTTTGGGTCTCGTGCAACACTCTAGCGACTTTCGTCCTGCTCCCTCCGTGAGGCGGCCTCACGCGGCACAGGACCATAGCCACCTGAGCATGAAGAAGGCTGCCTGGTGGTCCTGAAGACCACCTTTTGGTTGGGAAAAGAAGCCAAATACACCGACGCCTATCGCTGACCGGTCAACAGCCAAATTTGAACTGAAGTTTGAAAGGAACCACAGCTCTGAGAGAGACATATGACAAACTTGCCCACTACTGTCCAGCGACAACAGTTGCCACAGAAGATGCAGACCTATGTCTGCAAGTGTACCTTATCCTAAACAGCCTAAGGCCAGTATGATGTTAAACTTGCCCATGAAGTCAAGAAACCAGTGAGAGAGCGTTTCCAGGGCAGTGTTCCTGTTGAGTGTTCATGGAGAGTGCTCTGAGTGTGTTCCTAGTGCGAGCTCCTTGCTATGGAAGAGAAATAAAAGGGAATGAACTCCACTTTGTCCCTCTGCATTTTCTTTGCTGGCTGTTGTCCCTGGGGTTCCAACCTTACCACCATCTGCCTGTCTTCTCCTGCAGCCCCTACCACTCCACACCATCACACTTATTTCACGTTTTATGACTCGAAAATACCATTTGAAAATGTTTGGACTGCATGACTTTATCACTTTTATCCTTTATCGCAAGCACCTTGTGTGTGCTCATTCTTTATCATTATCAAAGCTTGCACTGAACCACAGCATCACAAACTTGCAAGTTGCTTGGGTTTCTTTTGACAGGCACAGTTCATTGAAAGCAAATGACACATAACAAACCTTCAGCTAGTTTTTCCCCATGTCAGGTAACTAGTTTTATACATGTGCATTTGATTGGACCATTTGGCCGTAGTCAAAGCTTGCACCAAATGAGATAGCTTCCTCTAAATACCATTTCATGTATTATCAAAAATAACCAATTTGGATTTTGTTGTTGTTGTAGTTGTTGTTGTTTGCACCTTCTACAAAGGTTCTTTTCTTTAAATTTAAAAAAAAAAAAAAAAAAAAAAAACCAGTTTCATCATCATGATTCACATTCAGTCAGAAGAAAAACTGTCATATTTATGCACACACAAACACACGCACAAACACAAACAATATAACCAGAACTAAAATAACTGATTTGTTGTCTTGACTGGCCTCTCCAACATCATTAGAAGGAAAAGGGAAGTAATCAGATTCTTCTCCAGAAAAAAGGAAAACCAGTGGAGTCACTGCAGTTTTAGACTGTGTGGCATTCTGACATTCTGAATATCCCTGGCTCTCTTTTGACAACGAGAGCTATGATATGAGGTGCCATTTGTGCACCAACGTCTATTTGTACTCTCTGCCAATAAGTAAAATGTGAACTTTTGCAGACAAAGACTTCAAAAACTTCCAAATGCCATGAGGAAATCAACAACCACTTCAGAATTTATTCAGGAGATTATAACCCTAGAAAAGCAGATGCCTTTCTTACATGCTGGTGGTCTACCACAGGCTATCATACCTCTTGATTATTATAATCCTCTTTTTTTTCTTCAGTTTTTTCAATTGTCTGTCTGCACGTGTGTGTGTGTGTGTGTGCTTGTGTATGCGCATGAGTGCGAAAGTCTCTCCCTCTCTTTCTCTCTCTCACAGATTCTGGAATCTGATGATGACGTGTTTTATTTAGTAGGTGGCGATTTGAATTCTTGTATTGGTGTTTGGTTCCTAGATTACAGAACTGTTGAAAATTTTGATGAAGATTTTGATAGTAGTTTTGAAAGACACAGGATGGTGTTGTAAATAGTTTTGGTAAAACGTTGATTCAGTTTTGTTGTATGTTTCGACTAACGCCTTTAAATGGTTTTGCTCATGGTGATGGTTATGGAAATTTCATCTATTTGTCGGAGAGAGGAAACAGTGTTATTGATTTCTTTTTGTCTTCTGCCAATTTTGTACATTATGTGAAACATATGTCGGTTGCTAACCGTATCGAGTCTCAGCATTTGCCTATAGAGCTTATTATAACTACTGTCTTTGAAGATAAGTTAAATGTCACTGAAGAAAAACAAAACATTGAAAAGTTAAAGTGGGACCCAGTGAAATCACAGCTGTATTTAGATTATTTAGTGTCGAGTGAAGGAAAGCAGGCTCTGGCTAGCGCTACAAGCGAGATAGAGGCCAGTGGCCAGTGTGCACTGAGCCAGTCTGTGTCGCTGTTGCTTGCAGTGGGCCAGTGCATGCGTCGCTCGGTCTCCTTTGGAGATAGCACGCAGCGCACAAATCGTTGGTATGACATGGAATGTCGGAGAATGAAACGAAAAGTGGGCCGTTCTTTGAACCGCTACACACACACGCGTAAAGAAGAAGATGAGCGAGTTTTCCACCAGCAGCGTTCCAGCTATCAGTCTAAACTGAATGATAAAAGAAAATTGTACTTCCAAACAATTAGGGATTCTCTACTACAGAACAAAAATGATAGTTCAAAATTCTGGTTAACTGTAAAAAGAGCAAGACCAAGGACACACAAACCTGTTTCTATCAATATTCGAAGTTGGAAAAATCATTTTGCTAAGGTTTTAGGACATCAGACTGCAGAAGTTTTAGAAGAAAATGCTTATGTAGGGGTAGAGGAAGAAAACACTCCAATTCATGTTATGGAACTAGACAAAAATATAACACAGGATGAAGTTAAATCCGCAATCTCTAAATTAAAAATGGGTAAGGCTGCTGGTCTTGACAAAATACCTGGGGTATTTTTGAAAACAGCTGAACCCATAGTTACCCCATTTCTTACACAATTATTCAACAAACTTTTCGATCAAGGCCTTTTCCCAGATGAATGGTCACGCTCGGTTATTTTTCCTTTACTGAAAAAAGGCGATGTCAACAACCCTGAAAATTACCGTGGTATATCATTGCTGAGTATCATAAGTAAAGTTTTTACATCAATTCTAAATAAACGTCTCTACACTTGGGCAGAAAAACAACATAAAATTTGTGAGGAGCAAGCTGGGTTCCATAAAAACTATGAAACAATTGATCATATCTTCATGCTAATATCTATGATAAAAAAACATCTTTCAAGTGACAGAAAATCAAAACTTTATGTTACTTTTATTGATTACATGAAAGCTTTCGACTCAGTGGATAGAGATCGTCTTTGGTTTGTTCTCAAAAAGATAAAGACATCAACTAAAATGCTTCGCATGCTCCAAGGCATTTATAAATCAGTACAATCGTGCGTGCGTTGGGGAAACGAAATATCAGATTTCTTTGAATGCCCTGCCGGGGTGAAACGGGCTGTATGTTGTCTCCCCTGATTTTTTCCCTGCTGATCACTGAAGTTGCTGAACAAGTTACACAACATGGGAAACATGGATTTCAGTTTTTGCCGGGTTTACCAGAAATATTTTTGTTGTTGTTTGCCGATGACATTTGCTTGATCTCGTCAACTCCTGCTGGACTTCAAAACCAGATTAATCATTTAGAAAAAGTTTCAACCTCTCTAGGGCTAAAAGTGAACTTAAGTAAAACTAAAGTTATGATTTTTAGGAAAGGGGGACATTTAGCGAAATCGGAAAAGTGGTTTTACCAGGGAAAAGATATTGACATCGTACACAGTTATAAATATCTAGGATTCACTCTGACCACTAAATTGTCGTTTGATGTTGCACTTGAGGAATTTGTTGGTAGAGCAAAAAACAAGATTGTTGAGATTTTGAAGACAATGTGGAGCCTGGGAAGTATGGATATACAAGTCTTTTTCAGATTATTTGATGCACAAGTTAAACCAATGCTTTTGTATGCTGCTGAAATCTGGGGCCTTTCTCGCTTTCATACTGTAGAGTTACCACATTTGTTTGCATGCAAGCACTTTTTGAACGTAAGTCCTAAAACCCCGAACATTATGGTGTACGGTGAATTAGGCAGGTACCCTTTATATATTGATAGTGCCATGAAAGCAATGCGTTATTGGTTTAAACTGCAAAAGTTACCAACTGAAAGAATACCAAAACAAGCATACGAAATGGAAAACTCAAAAATGTTGCAATCCACAAGACATTCAAATATACATTCAAACTGGGGCAAAGTCTATAAAAAATTGTCTTGATTCACATGGTTTTTCTTTTGTCTGGCTTAACGGTGGAGTTGGTCACGAAAAGCTGTTTCTACAGGAACTAAAACAACGAATGATTGATTGCAATCAGCAAGAGTGGAACACCAAACTGTCAAATAGTGAAAGGTATTCTACTTATCGTTTGTTTAAATCATTACTACAGCCTGAAAAGTATCTTGCAGATATCACAATCCCAAAGTTTCGAAAAGTTCTTGTAAGGTTTCGACTAGGAATCAGTGATATAAAAGTCCACGACAGATACAAAAATAACTCAAAAAGCTGCCTTTTTTGTGTCAAAACTGAAGATGAAATACACTTTTTGCTGGAATGTCCATCATATCAAGATTTAAGAAATAAGTATATCATGAAATATGTAACAAATGTACACGGACCATTGTTGAAGTTTTTGCTGCAAAACGAGAAAAGGGACGTAATTTGCTCTGTTGCGATGTATATCTTCTATGCCTTGAAGAAAAGAGAAGAACTGTTACTGGGGAGAGAACATTAGGAGTACCATATGTTTTCATAAATTTATCTGTTTTACCTTGTTTCGTGGTCGATACATCTTGCGCTTGCATGCAAACAAATGTGGTAACTCAACAGTATGACGATACTTGACGATACTTAGGGATCATGATGAAAAATGTGTGTGTGTGTGGTGTGTGTGTGTGTGTGTGTGTTGTGTGGTGTGGTGGCGCGCGCGCGCGTGCGTGTGTTGTTGTTGCTCTTTGATTTAACGTCTGTTCACCCAAAGGTGATATTAGACAAATTAAATAAATATCAAATAAAATAATAGTAGAGTAAAATAAACTAAATTAAATGAATGAAATAAATTAAAATAAAATAATAGATAGATAAACTAAATAGGATAGAATTATAAAGAAATGTGTGTGTGTGTGTGTGTGTGTGTGTGTGTGTGTGTGGAAGGTGGGGGGGGGGGGGGAAGGGTAGGTATGTGTCACTGGATGGATTTGTATTTTTTGTGGTGATGGTGTGTAGTGTCCTTTAGTAATAGTGGAATAATCTGTCCTTCACCCTTTCTTTCTGTCCTTCACGTATTAATCTATTCTATTAGTACATTGACAGATCTGATACATTATAAAGTATCTATAGATTTGGGCTGCAAATCAATTCAAGCTATGCGGTCCACAGCCCAGCCAATCATGAAAGCCATCCCAGGATTGCCACCGTGTAAAAGTTTGATCCCGTAATCTCGAGTTATGGTTAGAAAAATTGACTTGCATACTGCACAGAATATTCAGATTGTTTTAAATATCTTAAATCTAAAAGTAATAAATTCCCAATGTGTCCTACTATCTTAACAATTAACAGATATAATTTAATAACGCAGGAAAGAACAACAATAAATCAACAAATCAAAGAAAAATACCAACAAGACTGGAATGCCAAATTTGGGAAAAAATTTTAAGAAGCTGAAAGTCATTTACAATTTTTTCAATGGATAATGGCTCATAAGGTAGCAGCACGCCCCCTAAAGTTTTAGTAATGAGTGCTTTAATTTCAGAACAGTGTAGGAGTAAATGCTTTATAGTAATCTGGTTTCCACATATACAATTTACATCTTTAGAAAATTTTGTTCTAAGCGCATTTAGACGAAGTTTAAACATCAAAGCTATAATACGTCTGGATTTGTATTACTAAGATATGTCAAGAGTAACTTTGAATCTGCGATAGGTTCATTTAATCCTTTAATACAATTTTGTGAATATTGACTGTTTGATGTCATCAGAATATTATCAAATTCATCTTTAGATATTTTTTCAATATGTTTATAGCATTCATGTAAATCTAACTTTATATTCAGCTGTATTGTTCCTTCAACATTACGCGCTGCTCTTTTAGCTGCTCGGTCAACCACTTCATTATAATATATCCTATAATGTGAAGGTACCCAATAAAAAGTGATACTGATGTTTTCAGCTGATAACTGATGTATTGCATGTTTTATTTCTAGTATCATTTCGAGACGCGTTTTAATATTTTGACATTTGATAGCTTGTAGTGCAGATTTCGAATCGACACATAATAACACTTTACGTTTGGGCCAGTTTGTTGGAAGATCTATGATATGCTGTACCGCCTTTAATATTGCTACCAATTCAGCAGTAAAAATGGAGTAATGATCACCGATATGATACTGTTTCACTAGGTTTAGTGAAGGAATTACAAATGCTGCCCCTGTCTTGCCATTCTCGAGGACAGATCCGTCTGTATATATTTTAATATGATCATTATAATGACTCTCCATGTGTAAATTAATCAACTTTTTTAATATATTCGGTGATTGATCTTTGTTCATATCTATATGGTCTATATCACAATTAGGTTTAACTTGTTCTCATGATGGAACTGGCGAGAAAGAAGGCTTCATGGCAACCTCTTTATCTTTTAAATCTGCAGAGTTAATCATATCCGAGACATATGTATTTATTGGTTGTAGAGAATGTATATATTTTGCTCTTTCATCAAAATCATGTTGCGAGTCCAGATTTACTTCTTTTTTACTAAAGGTATCATATGCAGATGATTTTAATACATATTTTGACGCACAAACTTTTCTGTGGTTATCAAGTGGTAGAACACCCGCTTCCTTGTAAGTCCCTAAATTTGAAGCATGAGATGGTACCCCAAGGGCTAATTTATAAGCTTTACAATCTATACTTTGTAGTTTGTTTAACAAATGCTTTGGAGCACTAAAAAATATTTCCTGAGCATAAGTTAACCGTGAACGCACAAGAGAATTTGCAAGTGATACAAGCGCTCTAGTATCTTGGCCCCAGTGTTGTTTACTTATAATTTTGAGAAAATTTAAAGCTTTCCTTGCCTTGTTTAGTATGTAATCTATATGTTGAGTCCATGAGAGTTTTGACGAAAGATAAACTCCCAGAAATTTTACAGTTTGTGTATAATTAATGACAGTTCCATTGATTGTGAAAGTAGGGAGTTTTTCTGGGTTGCACCCAGAGTTAAATAGTACTATATTTGTTTTTTCCAATGATAGATTTAAACCATTCTCTGTCATAAACATACTGATTTTATCTAGTTCACGTTGATATACTTTTTTTGTATAGTTAATACTCTAGCTGGGGTGTTACGTTTTATTGTTACCTTCATCCACATACAGATGTCGTCTGCATACTGAGCCAAAACTGTGTCTTTAGATAGATTATTTGGTAAATCTGCTATTAATATATTAAAACAAAACAGGTGAAATAACAGAGCCTTGAAGAAGACCCATGTGAAGTTTTCTGGGTTTTGAATACGTGTTTCCAACTCTTACTTGTATGAATCGTTCTGATAAAAAAAATTCGCTATGTACTTGTACATGTTACCTAATATATTCCAATTTTTAAGTTTTTGTAAAAGTTTGTTATGCCATACTTGGTCATAAGCTTTTCTAACATCGAAAAAGGTTGCAAGAATATTTTTTCGCCTGGCAAACTGTTGCTTTACTTGTGTCGTTAGTTTTCCCAGATGATCAATGGTAGATCGACCTTTTCGAAAGCCTACTTGATTTATAGGTATAATGCCTTGTTTTTCACAGAAATGAATTAATCTATTTAAAATGATCTTTTCCATGAATTTACATGCATGAGATGTTAACCTAATAGGGCGATAGCTACTTTTATCTGTTCTAAGTTTTCCTTGTTTATGTATAGGGATAACAACTGAATGCGTGCGTGTGTGTATGCGTATGTGTGTGTGTGTGTATGTGTGTGTGTGTGTGTGTGTATGTATGCTTGTGTGTGTGTGTGTGTGTGTGTGTGTGTGTGTGTGTGTGTGTGTGTGTGTGTGTGTGTGTGTGTGTGAGTGTGTGGTTTGCGCGCGCGCAATTTTAAGTGCGAGCGAAATTGCATGTGCGAGCTGTGCGAGTCTGGGAGAGTGCTACATACGGGTGTGATTTTGTAAGTATCTTTCGGTATTCTCAATTTATCATTATACAGTTGGTGTGAGCAAGTTTTGTAAATGAGCGTGATCAGTAGAAATGTTACAGCGTCAGTGTGTGTGATTTCATTTTTGTTTCTTGACCTCATTGCAGATAGGTTGGAGGCCTTTGCAATTAAAATTTTCCAGTCACACACTGTCTCTCTCTCTTACTTTGTGTGTGTGTGTGTGTGTGTGGTATATGTGCGTGTGGTGTGTGTGTGTGTGTGTGTGTGTGTGTGTGTGTGTGTGTGTGTGGAGAGAGAGAGAGAGAGAGAGTAAAAGACCATGAGCATGTGTGTGTGTGTGTGTGTGTGTGTGTGTGTGTGTGTGTGTGTCTGTCTGTCTGTCTGTCTGTCTGTCTGTCTGTCTCTCTGTGTGTGTGGTGTGTGTGTGTGGTGTTGTGGTCGTGTGTGTGTGTGTGTGTGTGTGTGTGTGTGTGTGTGTGTATGTGTGTGTGGTGTATGTGCGTCGTGTGTGTGTGTGTGTGTGTGTGGTGTAGGAGAGGAGAGAGAGAGAGAGAGAGAGAGAGAGAGGAGTAAAAGACCGTGAGCGTGTGTGTGTGTGTGTGTGTGTGTGTGTGTGTGTATGTGTGCCCGCGCACGTGTGTGTGCACGTGCATGTGTGCATGCGTATGTGCGAGTCCTGAATGTAAGAAAAGAGACAGAGAAAGAGAGGGAGTGAGAAGGAAAAGACAAAGCAGGGCTTGGTCTTTAAGATTTACATCCATTCCAGCTTTTTAAAGACAGATCTGAAACTGGACTGGTGGAGGGAGTGGGGAAGCAGGCTTCCAGCTTCTTTTAACGTCTCAGAAAGGTTTAGGCTATTCCTTATGACAGCAGTGACAAACTGGAGTGGAAGTCGAAATAAATCCGCGTCAATAGCAGCAGTACTTAAAACATTTTTCAGGCATAACCTAAAACATTTTTCAGGCATAACCTAAAACTGACCGATTGAACTGATCACAGACAAATCACAGTTTCTAGCATCTTTTTGATGCAAATTTATCTTCAATCCCCATCTCTCTCTCTTTCTCTCTCTCTCTTTCTCTTTCTCTCTGTCCGTTGCTCTCTCTCTCTCTCTCTCTCTCTCTCTCTCTGATCAAAAACACTGAATGTAATTGAAAACACAAGGGAAAAATGAACTTGGATTTGAGGAACAGAATGATTCATATTCTTAAGACTTTCTTCTTATGAAGCACTGATCTCTGAATTTTCAAACATTGCAAAGAGCAGTGCTCACAGTAAAGCCATCACACTCAAATTTTGAGATGAAAAAAAGAATGAGAAAAAAAGTTTTTTTTTCTTTAACTTACACTGACTACAACCATCAGAATTCATCCCCATGAACACTTATACAAAACAACGTTGTAGTAAGAATCTTAACCTTGCTCATTTGTCCTTAACTTGTGATGCTTTTAATTAGTTGCAATGCTTTATAATGTGCTGTTTCAGAGCATTTTGATGATTCAAATACAGGGAAGTCATCTTGTCATGTCACGTGGGCTACAATGCAAGCAAGTAGAGCAGAACTTGCTCAATGTTCTGTTGCAGTTGTCCATTGTATCATGGCCTAAAGTACGTCAAATGATTTGACTCCCAAACCCAGCCCAAGACAGAAAATGCTGAAAGATACAGCTGATGGGGGCAGTGTGAACAGGTCACGTATCATAGAACAAAACATTGGCAGACCTCGCACTCTGTACTGGTTGGTGTTACAGTGTGTGTGTGTGTGTGTGTGTGTGTGTGTGTGTGTGTGTGTGTGTGTGTCTGTCTGTCTGTCCGCCTGTCTCTCTTGTGTGTGTGTGTGTGTGTGTGTGTGTGTGTGTGTGTGTGTGTGTGTGTGTGTGTGTGTGTGCGTGCATGCGTGCGTGCATGCGTGCGTGTGTGCGTGCGTGCGTGCATGTGTGTGTGTGTGCGCGTGTGTCTGCAAGTCTGTCTGTCTGTCTGTCCATGTGTGTGTGTGTGGGGGTGTGTGTGTGTGTGTGTGTGTGTGTGTGTGTGTGTGTGTGTGTGTGTGCGCACATGCGTGCATATGTGCATGCGTACGTGCATGCGTGCATGCGTGAGAGAGAGAGAGGGAGGGAGGGAGGGAGAGAGAGAGAGAAAGAGTCAGTCAGTATCATAGCTTGTTGAATCTGATGATAATGACAGACTCAATGAGCCCTGATACTGATCCTTTGTAAGGACCGACTTGATGAACCTGCTTCAAAAAGTGGAAAGTTAAATGGGAGGCTCTGCTGGGCATGAAGCAACGCATGGTCATTTCTGGAAAAACTCTTGTACTGCCCAGGACATGCATGAAGTGACAGAACAGACACACTGCCTGACAAGGCAACAATTAGATCTGGATTACAGCTTGGCTGATCTGATGTGATAAGAAACTCTAAAATATCACCTCAAGAAGAAAGATCAAAAGTCACCATACCATAGACCATCTTGCAGAAATAACATCAAGAGAGGCTGCACATCCAGATTAAAAGGAAGGAGAAGAAACATCATACCATTCAAACAAATACTACAATGATCTCAAGACCAACACTGCAACAATTCTTGGTGAATGGGGCAGACTCATAGCAAACCTTTCCAGTGGCAGACGCAAATGACTAAACACTGTCAACTGACAAAAGATACTTTGAATCACCAGACTCCCCTCTTATTTCCTGCAAACATATGTGCACTGAGTGTTATGTGTGCACTAGTGACATGTACTGTTTACGTGTGCACTAGTGAAGAGATGCAAGTATGTAATGTAGAGTGTCCATAGATATGATAGGTATGTTAGTGTGTGTGTGTGTGTGTATGCGTGTGTGTGTGTGTGTGTGTGTGTGTGTGTGTGTGTGTGTGTGTGTGTGTGTGTGTGTGTGCATGCGTGCGTGTGTGCATTCATGTGCGTGTGCCTGCATGCGTGCGTGTGTGTGTGTTTAGTGCAAGTGCGAGTGTGTGCATGTTGACCGTGTGTAGATTTGTGCAGGCATGCATGCTTGCATGCGCACTTGTGTGTGTGAGTGTATCAATGTATATACTGGCATGCACCCGCATATGCGTGTATGTATGTGAATGTGTGTGTGTGTGTGGTGTGTGTGTGTGTGTCTGTCTGTCTTTCTATGCCTGTATCTTTGTCAGGGTGTACACATAAGAGAGAAAGAGAAAGACAGAATGAGACAGAGTGTGTGTTTGTGTATATGCGAGTGCATATCTCTGTGTGTGTGTGCGTGTGCTCATGCACGTTTTCGCAAGCGCTTTTGTGTTGTCTATAAGAGTGGACCTTTGCCTTTATACATATCAACAGACTTATCTGTTTATTTATTCATGCTTAACAGGTGATGCGTTTATGGTAAACCATGAAAGAAATTCGTAATCAGGTACATCATAGATTCACGACCTTGGCAGCTGTGGGCTTTTGATGCCCATGAGTGTGTTGGTGTGAGTGGAAGGTAAGAATGAGGTTGTTGTCTTGTGCATAATCCACAGGCATGCATGTCTGTATGGGGTGGTGGTGGTTGTAGAGGGAATGCTTGGCTGAACATGTCATGTGGTCTATGTGCTTGATGGAAGGAAGAGGGAGAGTGAAGAGGAATGGTAACCGTCTGAATTCTGGTAAAATTTCTTCCCCCATGCCTACAAATCACACACACTAACATGTACACACATTTTCATGTGCCCCCATAGACAGGCACAACATGCACGTTATGTGCGTACACTGGCACACACACACACACACACACACACACACACACACACATGCACACATGGGCCCTCCTACTCACATGCGCGCACACACACACACACACACACGCACACGCACAAGAGCACACACACACACACACACACACACACACACACACACACACACGCACGCACACTTTATGCCCATGCACACTTATGCAAATAAGATAAGATAATGTTGCTTATAGCCCAGCCGACCGCAAGGGGCCACATCAGGGCTGTCACCACGTTAAAATCAACTCACAAGTCATTAAAAAAAAACAACAAAAAACAAAAAAAAAACCTTTCACACATCTCTTTAAATGACATCGTCTAGAAACGCACCAGAAACTTCGTTAAAAATCTTTCATCCGTAAAATCTTAAATCAGATGAAAAATGTTAATCTCTCTCAAAAACTCAAAGATCACGTCAGGCGGAACATCCCTGAACAGGATTTTCATGGACTCTGCTGTAAAATGTTTGTGTCTCACATCGTGCAAGTCCCAACACTCTAAAAGAATATGTTTCATTGTGAGTGGCACATGACATGGAATGCACCACGGAGCTTCCTCATTCTTTAAAAGGTACGAATGGGTAAAATACGAATGGCCGGTGTGCAGCCGGCACAGAACTGTTTCTTCTTTACGGCCACCAGACGTAGATGGGAGGAACTCATTAAGGTTTGGATGGATCTGAAAGAGTTTGTTATCCGTCTGCGTGTTCCAATCCTCCTGCCAGAGGTCTCTCACATAATCATTAATTTTGGGTTTCAGATCTGAGCAAGGGATATAAATATTGGACAATTTCTCTCTTGTGGCATTCTTGGCTAAACGATCAACCATTTCGTTCCCTCCGATGCCAACATGACCAGGAACCCAAGCGAGAATAATGTTGTAACCATCCGCTTTCAACTTGCTAAAAAGCTCAAAGAAATGTAATAGTTCTGGATGCTGAAGGTTGCGGCCAGCTATGGCCTCCAAAGCTGACAGCGAATCCGACAGAACCAGAAAGTCCCTCTTGGTAGATTGTGAAATTATTTTCAATGCCAGAACCAGAGCAGTAAGTTCAGCAGAATAGACAGAAGCATCTGGAGGTATATGTTCTAACAGTATCTGAGAAGGAGCCCCAGGGCAATAGGCTGCACAGGCCACTCCATCCTCAGACTTGGAACCGTCAGTGAAAATTTTCTGACAGGATGGAAATTTTGAACAGAGGTCAGCATACAATGCCTTGTATGCCTGAGAGCTGGTGGACTCTTTACGAAAAGCTGCGAGATCAAAACGAATCTCTGGTGTGAAAAAGGTCCACGGAGGCTGATCCGGAAACTTGGAAAAATCAGACACAACTCCTAGGTCTAGACCTGCATTCCGCGCGTGTGGCTGCATACGAACACCAAACGGCGGAATACAGTTAGGGTTGTTTTCGAATTTGTTTTGAAACTGGGGGTCAAAGACACAGTCATAGGCAGGATTCTGTGGTTCTGAGAACAGTCTGATGTAGTAATTTAGAGACATTTTCAGCCTGCGGTTGGACAGTGAGGGTTCACCTGCCTCTGCGTACAGGCTGTACACAGGGGTGGTGCGGAATGCTCCAAGACAGAGACGAAGCCCTTGATGGTGGATAGGGTCCAAGAGTTTCAGATAAGAGGGTCTTGCAGAGCCGTACACAGCACAACCATAGTCCAGTTTGGAGCGGACCAGGGCTCTGTAGAGATGCAGCAAAGTTTTCTTATCAGCGCCCCAGTCAGTGTGTGCTACGACCCGCAGAATATTCAGAGCTTTCTGGCAAGAGGTTTTGAGATTTTTAATGTGGCTGAGAAAGTTGAGCTTTTGATCAAAAATAACTCCAAGGAATTTGGCTTCTTTTACAGCTGGAATGGTGGACTTGTCCAGACGAATTTCAGGATCACCAAAAAATTGACGAAAATTGTGAAAATGGATTGACTGAGTTTTGGTACGTGAGAAGGTAAACCCGTTTTCCTCGGCCCACTGCTGGATCTTTAAACACATATAACTGTAGTAGTGACGCAGATAATGTTAGGTACCCAAGGTCTGACCAACATGCAGATCAGACATCCGCTAAGTTGTACACTTGCTTAAATTCTTTCATGTATGTGTGTGTGTGTGTGTGTGTGTGTGTGTGTGTGTGTGTGTGTGTGTGTGTGTGTGTGTGTCTGAATTATCTGTTTATCACTATATGCATTTGCCAGTATGTATGCTTTATTATTTTCCTTTAACCAAAGTACACCAAAACATGCCCTTACACAAGAAACAGAGATCCACACACAATACTTCTACTACATGCTGAAAACATGCCTAAGTGTATGCATCAGCACCCATACACCTTGCAAATGTCTAAAAACTTGTAATCATTCATTTGTGTGGTCCAGTAATATTAACATGAGTATCTATAAATCACATTTGAACATGATGTTTCAAGCTACTAACTAGTAAAGAGAAAGGACATTACTAAAGTCATTTTGACCTTGATTTTAAACATATGTATATAAACATTTTCGCAAGTGGTGACTTTAACAGGATAACAATATTTCAAAGCAATGCCCTGTGTCCTATCTGAATTACTACTACAATCAGATTAGAAATTCCTCTTGAAACTTGGAAGATAATCAATCTCACAAGGCACTGTTTTGCAAAAATTTCTCACTCTCAGCTTCATTGCACATCAGCCAGAATTTTTCTTTCAGCTTTCATCAAACTGTCAACACCAATGCAACTTTAAACAAAACAAAAATTCAAAACTAGAGGGGCACTTTGCAAAGATCAAATGGATCCTGGATCCATACCACAGATCCACACCAAAATTTAAAACGGGTTCATCCTTAGACCACATTCAATTTTTTTCACCAGGTTTTATTAAAATTGGTTTAAAAGTCTCAATATATTATCTTGATTAATGGATTCTGAATTCACCCTTTCATCCTGACCAAAATTTAATGTGTACATCTTGGGCTACATTCCATCTTTACAAATCACTAAGCAAAGGAATTTACAGACAGTGGTGAAAACATAACTTCATCATCAGAAATGAATATTGATTTTGCAACTTTATTCATTCGGGAGTTTGGAAATAAAACATTGCTTTGAAAAGAAAAAAAAAAACCCTTAGAGCACAGCTTCCAACTGATATTGTCAACATTTGCTGAGTAAAATCTGAAACAGTAATGTGCAATTTAATAATTACTAGCACTTGCACTGGTCAAAACTAAGCCTAACCATCACCTTTCTTTCTTTCTTTTTAATCTTATCAAATGAGGCAGTATGCAAAAGGAAACTATGAAACTTGCGTCAGTTTTTTTTTTTTTCAAATTACATAGCCTTAAGACTTCTTTTTTTTTTTTCATTTATAATCACAATCAGTGCTTTTTTTTTTTTTTTTTTTTTTGCGCTCTCCCTGTTTTCCGTCGCAACATAATCAAGCTGGTTTAGCGACGTATACAGCCAGATCCAGATCCAGATCCAGTATCAACTGGATGGGAGAAAGAGAGAGCGAGCGAGCGAGGAGAGAGAGAGAGAGAGAGTAAATCCTTAGTCACTCCAAAACGTGACCTTTTCAGCTCTTGTTCTCAGAGTTAGATCCAAGTCAGTACCATGTGCCTAACTAGCCTACATAAATTCATTTCATATCATAAATTAATTTCACGTTTTTAGATCTTACTCTAATACCGGTTTTCTTAACATTACCTGCTGCATCCAAGAGTTCTGCGTCAATTTCATCACAGATGGTACAGATGATGCCGTTGACTCCGACAACGTTTTCCAACAATTTCTCTCTCGGAATCACGTTTTCCGTATCCCAAGATTTGATACTTAGTTTGTCACTTTTCGCTTTCAAGATACTGATTGCTTGGTCGGGAAGTTGTCTCGTAATAAACACTTTGTATGACATTCTTGCGTTTGTAGCTGTTATTTTCTTGCACTCTGTATGCTTACGTGAGCTCGGCAAAATACTCGTTGAACAGACTGCAATCTGCGACCGGTTTCTGTTTGGCTGGCAGATGATTGTAGCGCAATAGACGCCCTTGAGCGCTGCGTCCTTGCGACCTTGAACTTTAAAAGGTCGTGTATACGGAGAGGGGTCGGGCAGGCAAGAAAACGATATTCTCTGTGTGGTCAGCTTCGGTCGTTTCCAAGGATATGTGTACGTGTATGTTAAAATCGGAACCTCGGCTCGAAATTTTAATATCATTACTTTACTATGCAAGGCGATAATGGCAGGTTTAACCTAAAATGCGCATGCCTTTTCATTAGTTCAGATCGATGCGCAGCCGTTTTGTTCCCTCGCGGCAGAAACAGCACGCACGCGAAATGATATAGGCCTACGACGAAAAAGCGGAAGAGCACACTAAACAAAGTGTGAAGTAACGCAGTGTTAATGCACGACACAAAACAAGACGAGATATTTTCGGCAATATGCCTTCCTCAGGACAAAACAATAAAAACAGTACAGACATTAACATGCGCAATACTCCCCTTGTGAAGCCAATGTGGTGAAGGCCTCAAGAAGAAAAATAGTTGACACGAAAGCTAGCGCTTTCTGAGGCTCAAAGATGTAAAACCATGAAGTTGTACAGACGAATTACAGTACAGATCATATGGCGTACATTAAGTGTCTCAAACATTTCACACTTAAAAACATACTGACATGCACGGACTACCTGCAGAAATCAGACGTGAAGAGTAAAACAACTCTCGCACGGCGCAGTTCCACATACATAAACACAGACGCACACTTTCTTTTTCATAAATGACACATGGAAACATGCGCAAACATTCATACTTGATACTTGATCGTAGAGACGCTTGAGGCCTGGGTAGGCCAGTTCGTCTTTCCAAGAGGTAATCCAGATTGCTTATAAATTGGCATGCGTGGCTAGTGGTAGCAACCTGGATCATAGATTGTAGGCAGGTTTGTCCAGTGGGCGTCCAACCTGCACTTAAAAGCTGACATGGTAGGTGCAGTGACAACACTGTCCGGCAAGCTGTTCCAGGTGTTGATGACTCGCTCTGAGAAGTAGGAACTGCGTACATTGAGCCTACAGTGTGATTTATTCAACTTAAGACTGTTTCCTCTTCTCTCTCTGCTTTCAGCAGAGAAACACAACCAAGCTCTCTTACACGCGCGTGCACACACAAAAACATAATACAGCATGGCATGGATAATCTATTGGGACAGAAAACTGATGCAGTTCCTTCCAGAATTCTTCTTCTACTTCTCCGATTGAAGACCAACATCATTATATTGATGAATCTGTCGTATACTTAGGGGTTTGCGAAGGTTTGCGCTCTATTTGTCATAGTTTAGATTTCAGCTTTGGGGGGGGGGGGGGTGAGGAGGGGGGAGATGGGAGGGGTGTAGGAGGAGGCGCGGGGGGGGGGGGGGGGGGTGTTGTCGTTGGTGTTATTGGCGAGAGGCGAGTCTGAACCTGAAGCGGTCCAAGGTCCCCGCCGTCACCACATCCTCTGGTAGTTTGTTCCACTCTGGGATGGTTCTCGGGAAGAAGGACATTTGTCGGTAGTCTGTCCTGCATTGCGGGATGTCGTAGCTGCAGCTGCTGTTTTTTTTTCTTAAACTTCTTCTGGTCTGGGATTTCCTGGGCAGGTACTTGGAGCTGATGTCAACGAGGTTGTGATGGAATTTGTAGGCTACATCATTTCCAGTCTGGCATTAATTTTGTCTGCGTTTCTCTAGCGTAGCCACCTCAGAGAGCGTAGGATTACGTCTACACTGGTTGTTGGTCTGTGGCTGTGTGTGGCCCATCTGGCTGCTCTACGCTGGATCTTTTCGATCTCCTGGATCTCGTTGCCGGTGTGGGGGTCCCAGACACATGACGCGTACTCAACAATCGGTCGAACAAGGGTTTTGTATGCAGTTTCTTTCATCTTCTTGTTTCCGATTTTGAGGTTTCGTCTAAGGAAGCCGAGGTTTTGCTGACTTTTGCGGCGATAGTCTCAATGTGGGATCCCCATTTTTGGTCGTCTTGGATCGTGACCCCTAGGTATTTGGTTGAGGTCACAGCTTCTAGAGTGTGTCCATGGAGTTTGTACGCAGGTTGGAGTTTGTTCTGTCTCCGTGTAGCACTCAGTGTTGAGCATTTTTCTGGATGGAAGCTCATGGACCACTGCTCTTCCCACTTTGTGAGAGTGTCAAGGTCGTTTTGTAGTGTCTGTTGGTCGGATGCCTTCTTTATTGTGTGGCTGCACATCGTGTCATCTGCGAAGAGGCGGTTGGTTGGCTAAGGCTCAGGGAATACGTCCTCACAGATCAGAAAGAATTATTAGCAGAAAAATGAAGAGTTTTGGATGGAGTGTAGATTTTGAGTAGCTCAGATAAATATAGAGGAGTGTTTCCACCTGCAACGATCGAATTATCTGTTCTACTGGAAATGGATGTAGGTCTTAAAGAGATGGTTTCATGTGAATAGTCTTACAAACCCTGTAAATAACCTGCTGGCTTCCGTAATCTGTATCTGTTAGAGTAGTTTTGTTAGTATCAATGGATGGTTGTGTAAAGGGCATAGTTCTGCAAAGAGGAGAGAGTTCGCAGAAGTTGATCCCTCAAACGTGGATGGAACCTAATTGAGATCGCATTTCAAGTTGATGCTCACAACTATGGAAACCATCAGCAAGGGAGTTAAGCTAAACACAACTTCATCTAGCATATGGGATCACACTGAGGGTTGACTGGAAGTGCCATCCCGACTGTGGTCACTCAGCAGGCCCAAACACCTGACTACTGCTGGTCTGGACGGATTGGTTAAGAAGACAAATTAGAGGCCAGGGAGACAGCCATGGGGTCCAATGACACTGTCATAGGTGTTATCTTTGCTGAGGAAGTTTTGAGTCTTTAGAGGGGTAGATTTCCGTAAATGGAAGTCATTGGCAATAAAGTTGATACAAGCCAGATTTTGCCTTAGATATGGGTCCAAAGGGTTTGTCTTGATGTCCGAACTGCGTCATTCCAGATCTGCCACGTCGTCAGTTGGGCCGTGTAGCTTGGAATATCAGTAAGAGGTCTGGAGACAATTATGGTAGCCTGGTGTCATGTTTGTGGGTGACTAGCATTACCCTACATAACTGACATACAACACAAACTCCTAGAATACAACTGAATAGATTCTCAGGGTTTATTCCACAATGAACCAATTAGGGATGGGGAATATCTCTGTCAGGACTGGCCTTTAGCACGAAGTTTTTGTTTCTGCCTCTTAGGTGGGAACCTTCCTTTTTCTTGGCGGGTCTTATCACAGGTATACAAGACATTCTCGGGGACATCTTAGGATGGACATAGGCTCATGATGGACTTTAGGATTCATAACATCTCACTTCCCCTTAGGAAAAAGATTTACTTTACACCAAGAAATGAAATTGAGTCGCAAGACTTAATCAAATGTACAGAGCATTGTCTTACAAAACCAAAACAGTCAATACAAATCGACAGAAGTTAGTCACTTCACAGATCCAGTTTTATTGGAGGCTTCTGAACTCTGGTCAGGTACGATGGCTCTGCCTGGTCTGCTGTGGTGAAGTTGCTGATGGTGCTGGATCAGGTGACTGCTTCAGTGGAGTACAGGGTACCTTCGTCTGCTTGCTGTTTGAATCTTCGGGCACAGCTGAGTTTGGACCAAGGGAGTGTGCAAATTATGCACCTCTGCATGCGGACTAAGGGTCCAACTGGAGTAGTTAGGATGGGCCCATTGCCATCTGTGTGTTGACCACAGCACTGTTGTCCAATAGAACATCCTGTGGTGCAGGGATGAGATGGTCAATGTGTAAATGGCAGCATTTATTAGCCAGCTGTACAATGTAGGCCACAGGACCAAGGCGTTGAACTATGGTGCCTTGTGCCCACTTCTCAGGACTTCGGAACTGGCACACAGCAACACTGTCCCAGACAGAAATATATGCAGCGTTTTGGTGCCTCAGTCATGCTGCTGCTGCTGCTGTTGCTTGCTTCTTATGGTTGACTCAAGGTCTTGTTTCAGGATGGTCAATCTTTTGCATTGTTGTCGCTTTAGAAATAACTGAGTTGGGCTCACACTGGTGGTTGTGTGAGGTGTGGACCTGTAGATCATTAAGGTTCTCCTTGGTCAAACTCTGGTTGGCATTCTGCAAACTTGTTTTTACTACCTGTATCAGCCTTTCTGCTGCTCCATTAGTAGCAGGATGGTAGTTAGCTGATCTGGTGTGCCTGATTCTGTTTTGTTCCATGAAATCCATGAACATTGTGGAGATGAACTGGGGTCCGTTGTCACTCACCATCTCTTCTGGTAGTCCATATGAAACAAACAGCTGCCTCAGGATGTTGATTGTCTTTTCTGTTGTTGTTGACTTTGTTCTGAATACCCCTGGCCATTTAAAGTGAGCGTCAGTGAGGACAAGGCAGTTGTCTCCTTCAAACTCTGCGAAGTTGATATGGAGTCTCTGCCAGGGTCTAGTTGGCCACAACCATGTGTGAAGGGGAGCAGTGGGTGTGTTTTGCTGACACAAAGACAATCATAGCAGCTATTTACTCTGTCTTCAATGTCTTGATCAATTCCTGTCCACCAGACATGACTGCGTGCCTGGGCCTTCATCCGGTAGATCCTTGGATGTTGCTCATGACTTATTTAGACTTAGATGCTCCCGCATCTTGCAACGCATGAGGCAGCCAAATCGCTCTACAGTGCACAGTCCTCAGCCAGTCTGCTGGTGTCACTCCATCCTCTGTCAACGAGTCTGAGGTCTCTCTCCACTGTCTGTCGCCAGCTCATCCTGGGTTGTCCTCTTTTACTCTGGCCTGCTGGAGTCCATTTAATGGCCTGGTTTGCAGGTCTTGATGAGGTCATTTCACGACATGACCCAGCCAGCGGAGGCGCCGTCTGCAGATGATGGTTGACATGGGGAGCTGTTTGGACCTATCCCTGACCTTTTCATTTGGTATAAAGTCTGACCAATTGATGCCCAAGGTCTTACGTAGGCACTTAGTGCCAAAGGCATCGAGATTCTTCTGGGTGATTTTCAGTTGCCAGGTTTCACAGCCAATAAATAGCAGCGTTGAAATCACACTTAGAGTTACAAAACTTCAATTTGAATCCAAGGGAGAATTTCTTGCTGTTCATATTTTGTTCAGCTGGTTGAATGCTGATGTTGCCTTCCCAATACGACGTTTCAGTTCATGGTCGAGGTCATTGGCGCTGTTGATGGAGCTGCCTAGGTATGTGAAGTTGCTCATAGAGTTCGACCAATATTCGATCTTGCAGTGGTTGTGGAACAGCGACTTGCAAACCTTATAACAGTACTCTTTCTTCCACATTCAGTTCATGGCTTCAGCTGAAAAATGGCTTCGGATCTGGATCTGTTACATGACTTGGCCATCCATTCAGAGTTAGTGACAGTACCTTTGACAAGACTGGATCCTTGCAGGTAGGGCTGGATATTTGCTGTGCTGTCACTGGTAACTTCTCATGTACGGTGATGTGAAATTACATCTTCAGCTGCAGTCTCGTCATAGTTCTCCAAAGAAAGTCTGGAAGACATGTCTGCATTGGTGTGTTCATCTGTTGATCTGAATTCCAGCTCATAATTGTATACAACCAGAATCAGTGCCCAACGCTGCATGCATGCAGCTGCCAAGGTTGGAACTCCCTTTTTCAATCCAAGTATGGCCAGTAATGGCTTGTGGTCAATCACCAGGGTAAACTGTCTGCCATGCTGATACTCATGAAATGTCTTCACATTGAAAACGAGCGCTAAAGCTTCCTTTTCGATTTGGGCGTAAATTCTATCTGCCTTGTTGAGAGTTCTGGGTGCATAAGCAATTAGGCGATGACTTCCATCAGGAATTACATGACAAATGACCACTCCAAGTCCAACAGCTGATGCATCACATTCCAACCGGATTGGAAGGTTTACATCATAGTGTGTCAGAACCCTGACTGGCATCAGTTGAGTCTTCACTTTCTCCAAGGCATTCTGGCTGTCTGAAGTCCACGCCAATGGCATCGGATCCTTCAGAAGATCATGCAGTGGTGCCAGTTCTGCAGACATATATGGCAGGCGCAAGGCATAGCACTGCACCATGCCGAGAAAGGAACGTAGCTCCTTGATGTTGGTTGGTATAGGTGCATCTGAGACTGCTTTGACTTTATCCGCCAGTGGTTGTAAGCCCTTCTGCTGAGATGACATGTCCAAGGTATTGTACAGTATTGTACACTGTCTTTCAGAAACTTATACTTGTCTCTCTGCAGTCTCAGTCCATATTCCTTTAGTCTTTCCAACACTTAATCCAGTCTGGTCAAATGTTCTTCTTCGGTTGATCTGGTCACCTCAGCGTCATCTTGGAACATCATCTCAATGCCCTGAACGATCTGTTCCATGTTTTGCTGAAATATGGCAGGAGCTGAAGAAATTCCAAATGAAAGACGACGATATTGATGCAGTCCTGTGTGAGTGTTAATGGTCAACAGGCTCAGACTGTTCTACTTCCATCTGGTGATAGGCCTGCTTGAGATCTAGTTTGGAAAAGAATTTTCCTCCAGTCAATTTGGCAAAAAGATCAGTGGGTTTGGGAAGTGGATTCTGATCAACATCCAACATGGGATTAATGGTTACCCTGTAGTCTCCACAGATTATATCCTTGCCATTGTTCTTGGGGACTACAACTATTGGAGATGCCCATGCACTGTGTATTACTTTCTTTATGACTCTTTCTTTCTCCAATCAGTCCAGTTCCTCTTCCACCTTGGGGCGAATTGCATACGGAACAGGCCTTGCTTTGCAGAACTTGGGTTTGTTCTAGCCCTTCTTTCAGTTGGGGTATGGCATTAATCTTCTTCATAGTGCCTAACTCCTCTCTGAAGACTGCTTCATGCCTGTTCATGACTGCATCCAGCTTCAATGATGTCAGCCTGTTGACTTGACAATTGGCTTGCCAGTCTTTTCTCAATGCTGACAACCAGTCCCGTCCCAGTATTGCTGGTTGGCCACTGACATTTGCTACCAAGAGTTCCACGTCTGCTTTCTGTTGGTTATACTTAACTAACTATGAAACAAAACGAGATTTTGTTTTACCAGGGTAATGAGATACTCAATGTAAATGCATCCCCCCCCCCCCCCAAGCCCTACAACATCAAAAGCATCACAAGCACCCTGCAAAGGTAGCTGTGCACCTGAGCAGGTAGTAAGCTTTACAGGTGTTCTCTTGAGTGGCTTCTGGCTGAATTCATATAAGATGTCTTTCCCTATTATGCTTTTGGCTGATCCTGCATCTGTCTCAAAAGGTTAGACTCTCAAAGTCTACTTTCATGATGACTGTCCATGGTTTCTTCCCTTTCTGGGAGTGATGAAACATTCCTAGTTGACTGTCTTATTGTTCTTCATACTCCCTTCTGTCAGTAACCTCCGTCTGTTCGCCTTTAATAACAAAACAAAAAAAATTTGGATTTCTGGGAGAACTTCTGCCCATACTGCGCAAATGGCTTTTATTATGGCAAGCATGGAACTCGTATATCTTGAACCTGCATGTAGATGCGTCGTGCTACTGTCCACATCTGCAACAACTTCTAGTGCCTGTGGTTGTTTCCTGAGCATTCCGCCCAAGTCGCGCGAAATAGCTTCGCGTGCGTGGGCGATTTCAACTGCTTTGGTAAACAATAACGTTCTTGTTTCTGTGTTTCTGACTCAGAGTCTAATGAAATTTACCTGAGGGAAATGTTCGGCCAGCTACTGCTGGTCTTCATCAGATAAGGTTCTTTCACATCTGAGTTTCTTTTGAGTGTCGAGTCTTTCAATCCTATTCCAAACATGTCTCTGAGGGCTTCGTTTAGAAAGCCCCCAAACCCACACTCACTGAGGCTAATCTTTTCCATTCGGCTACAAAATCTGTGATTGACTCATCGTCTCTTTGCTTCTTAGCATAAAACTTTACTCTCCTACAAATGACAGACTCCTGTGGTTGAATGTACTCGTTCAAAACTGTCTATATTTCATCAAGAATTTTACTTGTGGGGGATGTTGGTGCTTGCAATGATTTTACCAGTTTGTAGGTCTTCTGTCTGTTGAGTATTGTATTGTATTTCAGTATGAAGACTTCGTCTGGACATCCGGGTCCTGAACCAACGACTTCCCCAGCAGCACATGTACGTTTCCCTTGCTCTGGCAATAAATCCCATTTCCAACCCCAGTCCAAACTGTTCCGCCTCCCTGTAACCACTACATGGTGACAGTGGTGCTCATCTTCAGAAACTCATTCATTCTTCGGCAGAAAATGTCAGTTCTTTCCATTTTTTCATTGACGCAAGTTTTATACGCCGATAGATCATGACTTTCAAGCCTCCGCCATCGTTTGACTTTTCCAAACCTGAACAATGGCCGGCGTGGAAACAACGATTTTTTTTTTTTTTTTTTTTTAAGATACAGAATCGCTTCGAAGCTCAAGAAAGAAGAGCTTAACATCAAAATTGCAAGTCTCTTGTACTCGATGGGCGCGGAATCTGAGAAGATTTACGCTACGTTTAACGTTACCGTTACCGGCAAAACGACTTTCGATGACGTCATGACCGCATTTGATCGTCATTTCAATCCCATAGGCTAGTGAATGTTGTTCACGAACGCGCAGTGTTCCATAGCAGACAGCAGCAGCCAGACAACGAAGTCGTCGAACATGCTGACTTTCCTAACAAATCTAGTTGCAAAGCGAGAGGACTGCAGGCGGAAATCTAAACAAATCTTAAATAAATGTTAGCGAACCGCCCAGAGAACGTGGACAAACGAGTCACAAGATGAAACACAACGCGTTTCGACCTCTTAGGTCTTCATCAGGTAACGAATAAAACAACGAAAATTCACTTAGCTTTGATCGCTTCAGATCACTTCGCAGGGTTCAGCGCAAGGAAGAAGGCGTTGAATGAGAACGAGGCTGTTGGAAGGGAAATAGTGAGCGAGTCAAAGTCGTAATGAAGATAATAATATTACTGATAGGAATACTAATAATGGTCAAAATATTGAGGAAAAAAAAAAAAAAAGGGACAAGATTACTACCAATCTTAGTGTCCCTTGGTAGTAATCTTGTCCCTTTTTTTTTTTTTTTTCTCAATATTTTGACCATTATTAGTATTCCTATCAGTAATATTATTATCTTCATTACGACTTTGACTCGCTCACTATTTCCCTTCCAACAGCCTCGTTCTCATTCAACGCCTTCTTCCTTGCGCTGAACCCTGCGAAGTGATCTGAAGCGATCAAAGCTAAGTGAATTTTCGTTGTTTATTCGTTACCTGATGAAGACCTAAGAGGTCGAAACGCGTTGTGTTTCGTCTTGTGACTCGTTTGTCCACGTTCTCTGGGCGGTTCGCTAACATTTATTTAAGATTTCCTAACAAAGATGATGCTATCCGAGATGGATTAGTCGTTGGATTGAGAGACAAAGAACTCCCAGAAAAGCTGCAACTTCAGTCAAAGCTTAATTTGAAGAATGCAATCCAACAGGCCAGGCAACATGAACAAGTTAAAACTAAAATCTTAGAGCAAAGACAGGATCATCAACACATCAATTACATTGCGCGCTGAGGTGCTGGTCAATGCGGCAAAAGCCAGTGGGGCAGCAACTTAAGTGGCGGCAGAGGTGGTACAGCAACAAAAAGTAGAGGAACAACCAGCAGCAAGACTAGAAATAGAGGTGAAAGAAGCTACGTAGAAGCTAATCCAGGAACAAACAAGACAAACAAGTTGGTGTGGACGAGTTCATGGTCTTCAACGTACAGATCGCACAGATTGTCTGGCCAGAGGGAAGAAGTGCCACAAGCACATGAAACAGAATCGCTTTTTAGAGCGCTGTCGATATAAAAATCATCACTCGACCTGGTTGGAAAGAACAAAGATCCTTACTTCCAGACCCCAGAGGAGGAAGAAAATAGTGAAGAAAATCAGCATTCTACTTAGGCCCAGTCATGCATTCAAGTGACCCATGGAGAGAGACGCTGATAATCCTGGGTGCAGAAATCTCATTCAAGATAGATACAGGAGCTGATGCGACTGTCATGTCATCTGCCACTTTCAACAAGCTTCAGGCTCGTTCTCAACTCCAAGCAATTAAAACCAAGTTCAACAGCCCAGATGGACAGTTAAGCTGTCGTGGCATGTTTTATGCTAGCATTAAGGTCAAAGGACAAGAATATGATCTTCATATCTATGTTATTGACAGCTCCCATACAGCAAGCTCCCAGATGAACTTAATGAAGAGGATTGATGGTGTTAACTTGCCTTTCAGAATGTTGGACGACAAATCTGTTCAATGTCAACCAGTCAAAATCGTCTTGGGCGACAACGCAACACCATACAGTGTAAATGTTGCAAGAAGAATTCCCATTCCTCTTCTGGACAAGGTCAAGGAAAAACTGTAAAGGATGGAAGACAAGGGAATGATTGAAAAGGTCATGGAGCCGAATGACTGATGCTCACCCATGGTTCCAGTGATGAAGAATTCAGGAAAAATCAGAATCTGCATGGACTTGAAGAAACTCAACTCTGTAGTCAAGAGAGAGAGATACATTTTGTCAACATTGGATGAGATCTTCCACAAACTGGAAGGGTGCACAGTTTTCAGCAAACATGACGCGACCTCCAGTTTCTGGCAGTTACAGCTTCACATGGAAACAGCAAAACTGACAACGTTCATTACTCCCTACCGGCGATACTTCTACAAGAGATTACCGTTTGGAACATCCTCTGCTCCAGAAATATTCCAGAGAACTATGGAGTCCCTGCTGAGTAAGATTGATCATGTGATCTGCTGTTTGGATGACATTCTTGTCCACAGCGCCACTGAAGCAGAGCATGAATTTCACCTCAAGAAAACACTGGAAAAGTTGTCCAAGGCAAACCTGAAGTTGAATGAAGAGAAATGTGAGCTGAGAGAGAAGGAAATATAATGCCTCAGGCATTGCATCAGCAACGAAGGCATTTCTCCAGATCCAGCAAAGATAGCAGCCATCGTCAACATGCCTGAGCCTACAAACGTCAACAAGTTGAGAAGGATGTTGAAAATCATCAACTACCTGGGACGATTCATCCCAAACCTGTCATCAACCTTGAGGCCAGTGATGGAACTGTTAGAGAAAGACAAAGAATGGGCATAGGGCACCCCACAGAAGCAAGCCGTTGCAACAGTGAAGAAATTGTTGACAACTGCATCCATTCTTGCATACTTTGATGTCAATAAGCCTGCCATTGTCAGTGCAAATAATAGTTCCTTCGGGATTAGAGGAGTCCTCCTTCAAGAGCATGGAGACACGCTGAAACCAGTTGCATACTGTTCTTGCACACTGACGCCAACAGAACGCAAGTATACGCAAATAGAAAAAGAACACTTGGCGGTGGTGTGGGCATGCGAGTGTTTTGATCACTACATCATCGGACTGGAAAAGTTCAAAGTTCACACCGACCACAAACCCTTGATCCCTCTTATGAACACAAGAGATCTGCTGCTGGAAACAGAAGAAAAAGAAGCAAAAGAACAAGAAGCTGTCACGTGACATAGAAGCACACCTTAACTCAGTCAGACAATCTTGGCCAGATTCAGACAAGAAACTTCAAGAAATTGCTGAAGAAAGCAACAGAGTCCCAATCATATGGAAGGCACTGAAATATACACATGAAGAATGGCGGCATGGCCAAAATAGGTCAGTGACGTTGAAGAAGACCTGCGTGAATTCTATCCTCATTGCAATGATCTCAGCGAGCATCAAGTATTGCTTGTCATGGGGAATAGAATCGTTATTCCACAAACGCTGAGAGAAGAGATGCTGTGCAAGATTCATGAAGGACATCTTGGAACAATAAATGCTGGGAGTGTGCCAGTTCAAGTGTATGGTGGCCTGGGATCAGTGAAAAGATAAAAGTCACAGTGGACAAGTCAGCACCGCAAAGAAAGTAGACCAAAACAGATTTCCTCTGAACTGCCAATTTTCCTATTTGAGAAGATTGCCGCAGATCTGTGCGAGATTCAAGGGCAACACTACCTGATAGTCGCTGACACTATTCAAAGATAGCACACCTTGCCAGGACATGCTCAGAGATAGTCATCTGCAAGATGAAAAACATGTTTGCCCTTCATGGGATTCCACAGATTGTCATCAGCGACAATGGACCTCAACTTTCATCCTCTAAATTTCACCAGTTTTTTCAGCACTGGGGATTCAGCCACATCATATCAAGTCCTCATTATCCCCAAGCCAATGATTAGGCTGAACAAGCGGTTCAAACAGCAAAGAAGATTTTGGAACAAGAAGACGTTTTCAAAGCTCTGCTCGTCTACAAATCAACTCGTAACTCACCAACAGGGAAGAGTCCAACAGAATGGCTTTTCGGCAGAAGCCTGAGAACGACACTTCTAACCCTTCCAGAAAACTTGAAGCCCAATGCAAGCAACCTAAAGCCTGTTGAGAAGAAAGACAAGGAAAACAAAACAAAATCAGCAGAATTTCGGTAAACGTCATGGAGTTACTGTGACAAGATGAGTAAGTGTTAGGGAGATCCTCCAGGGGAAGGACTAGGGATAATTTCTCAATGAGAATTACCTTAACATTTCACCTACACCCTCTCTCTTACTAGTGGTGGAAGGAGCAACTTTCCGGTACTAGTCATCAAAGAAATTTTTTATTTTATACCGGGACTGGGTAAAATACTTAACAGTGGCTCTGAGATAGTTTTCCTTAGGCCTGTACTCTTATAAGTACTTGTAGCTCCCAGAGACAGAATTGAAGAGAGAAGTTCAAACATTCAACATTTGATTGAACAACAGAGAACTGACACAAGTTAAGTGCACTTTCACACATCAACTTTTATTGTTTACACATAGGTAAGTATTGGTGGGTCAGTTCTATAGGCTAGGGTTTAATTCTTATTGGACTACCACAATGAGGGGCCCTCCCTCACTCCTACTTTACTCGCTTACACTCGGTGCAGTAAGCTTAAGCTGGCATACAGGGGGTCTACCTGTTTTTCTTCATCAAGTGAGGGCAAGGGTCTGATGGTTTTGAGTCCAGGTGTACGCTAACTTACCTTTGCTTTGGAGAGGGTAGTGGATTCTCCTGTGGTTGGTGACTGCCCCACTGGTGTAGATTGGTTGTCTGGTGTCGCCCTGGTGTTGGGCGAAGTCCCAGCTTCTGGTCCAGCCGCAATGTGTAGCGTGGCCAGGATAGCGTGACCAGGATCCCAGTTCTGCGATAAAGAGAACTTGGTCTGTAGGTGAGAATCTGATGGCTGGTTTGTCGAGTGCACACATTTACCCTGGTTTACTTTCAGCACAGGTGTGAGACTCAGTCAGCAAAGTTTTCTCTACGGTAGAGTTTCTGTTATAACTATTAATCTCCACTTCTGTTTAAAGACTAAGTTAAGCTTACAAAAGGGTAGGAGACAGTAATGCTATGTTACATAGTTTCAGTCAAACAACTCTTCCATGTTTCTTATGAATTAAATCACACCGACTTGGGCTACACTTAGTCCAAGTACACATGTGGAGTAGACTTAAAGTCATACACCACAAATCATTCCAACAATCACCAGTATTATAAATCAGGGTAGCAGTTCTTAACCTAGCACAGGCATACTGTTTTCCTGACCAAAATTAATCATTTAACTATTATCATAACAGACAGAATTGCCTACTGGCAAAAGTCAGGGTGAACACAAAGAACAATGGTCAGATAGTTAACAAAGAATCATAACCACTGGGAGAGAGCTTTTGCCCTATGATGGCAAGCAAACTCCTACACAGAATAATCATTCATCAGTTTGATACATGTTGCTAAGCATTTGTACAAAGTTACTATGTTAAGGCACACAGCGTACATAAAATCCACAGTTTCAAAAATGCAAAACAGGGTTCCAACTCACTTTTCCTGGGAAAGAACAGTGAATGACTGGAGATCAACGAGGTTACCAGGATTGTCCCACGCCTTCTCTAGTTGTCTCTTTTGTCTTCCTCTGGTCTGGTCTACAGGCAGTCTTGAGGGGTCAGTGAAATTGCACCCCGTGTGTCTGGTATATATGAATTCTAATTGCCGGATTCAATTTTGACAACCTGTCACTCACACATCAAAGGCGAGAGGGGGTGGGATCTAGTCTTATCACCAGTTGCCTCGGAAACCGTTTGATCCTAATCGGCATAACTCACTGACATCCGTGGCCAGTTTAATTTATGCGTCCGTATAGACACATACTCTTGTGGAGCGATCAGCCAGCGCACGGACTGTAGACATGAAGGGGGGGGGGGTATGGTGGTGGAGAGCAGGCAGTGGCGTCGCGCCTTTGTTTCACGGGATAGAGGGGGTGAGGGTGTGTGAAGTGAGTGCCGGGAAGGGGAGGGGGGGGGGGGGGGGGGGCTTGCCACAATGCAAATGAAATCTCGTAGCTGCTCAGAGTAAGGAGGAGAGTAGAGGGGGGGGGGGGGGGGTGTAGGTCAACAAGAACGAAAGGTGTCACGCATTTCCCGTGACACAATTTTTTCCTTCGTCATAGATCGTGTCGGCCGGGCGGTTCGCTCCGTCCTAAGCTAGGGAAAGGGGGGGGGGGGGGGGGGGGGTTGGAGTGAGAGGGGATGATTTGAAATTTTGGGGGGGGGCGGGGGGGTTGGGGTTTTAGTGGGACCGATCGGATGGTTTTGTCAAGCGTTTCATCACATAGGCCCCCCCGAAAAAAGATTGTCTCAAGAGAGAAGCTCCTACTTGACAATCCATTCCGATCGTGGTCAATTAAGCTTTTGGCACTAGCTCTGGGGTCACCAAGACACCGATGGAGCCTCGGAATACATTATTGGGCTCCTGTTGGCCTGCGTCTGGATTGTCCGGCGGGCCTGGGGATGGCCCTTGGCTGGATGACCAGTGTTGGCACAGGGGGCAGGAATCGACATATTTCTTTGTGTCCTCTGCCATCCCTGGCCAATAAGTACTGATTCATCACCCATTGCACTGTCTGCCCAACATTGGTATGTCCTGGCGAACAGAGTGTATGTCCCACTTCCATTACTCGCGTCCGGTGCAGTGCTGGGACCACAAGTTGTGAATGATCTTTATTTAGCCTACGATACAAAAGACCATTCCACCTAAAGAATTCACCCTTGTGAGTGGGGTGACGGGTGTGGCACTGCCTCTTGAAGCATGCAGCTAATGTTGGGTCAGCTCGCTGAGCTGCTTTCATCTCCTTTTTAGGAGGTTTGAATTGCTTTGGGGTCTTCACCTGCAGTGTGGATACAATGACAGGTTCAGACGGGTTCCCGAGAGTGACATAATGGCCTCCAAGTAGGAGATCATAGATCGGATTGTCCATGACGGCTGCCTTGATCTGTCCCTTGACATACCTACTGTCAACCATAATTGTGGCAACAGGTAGGGTAGCAGGTGGCAAAGTCAGGTCAGCCCCTTGTAAAGGCACTGTCTCCTCGGTGATAACAGCTGGCTCCACAAGGGAAGCTCTTACAACTGCCTCATATGACAATCCTGTGTCATACAAACAGGTGGCAGGTTTGTTATTTACTAACACCTGCTCACTGATGGGTGGTGCAGTGATGTTCGGTACCATAGATGGTGTGTCACCACTTTTGGGTGTAGACACTACCTGGTACGCAGCAATTGTTTGGAGTCTTGGTCCAAAGAATTTTCTGCACTCTGCAGTGTTGTGAGAGGTCATTTTACAGTGCGCACAGTAACACTTCTGTGCACTGTTTTGACTCACAGGGACTGAGTTACCACCTTGTGGCTTACCAGTCTGAGTTTTCTCACTTTGTGGTGGTTTCCCACTCGGTGGTGGGGTTTGGTTTTGAGATTGCTGTGACTGTGGGGGGTTCAAATCCCGGTTTGGCTTGTCACGCATCTTTTTGTGTGCATTTGCTTCATCATGGGCGGCGGTGTATCTGTCAGCTAGCTTGATCAGGTCAGCTAGTGAGGTAGCACCTTGTTCCGCCATGAAGGTTTGTAGGTCAGTGGACATTGTGTCACGCAGCTGCTCACAGAGGATGAGCTCAGTCAGACCATCAAAAGTCTGTGCTTGGTTTGACAGTGTCAACCATTTCTGGAGGTAAGTTGTTAACCTATCAGTGAACTGGCCATAGGTTTCTCCCCTGCTACGCCGCGAGTTTCAAAATTTCTTTCGGTATGCTTCAGCTGTCAATTCATAATGGGTGAGTAGGGTGTGTTTAAGAGCATCATAATCAGTTACTTTGTTTGGAGGTAACTTGGCATACACATCATAAGCAACACCTCTAAGACCTTGTGCTAGTTTGATGTTCCGCTTTTCTGGGTCTAGGCCAAATTCATTGGCTAATCTTTCAAACCGGTCCAAGTATGCATCAATACTTTCTGTGTTCTCATTAAATGGGTCCAAAGAAAATGACATTGCCGGAATTTGGATGAGTGGCTGAGAATTTTGGCTGGCCGTATCCGAAGAGCTATCATTCTCAGCAGATTTCTCAATCTTTCTGAGCGCAAGTTCATGTTCTCGGGCTTTATCGTGCTCGGCCTGTTCTAGTTCCCTTAATCTGTTTCGCTCTTCAGCTTCACAGGCTTCTTTCCGCTCTTCAGCTTCACGGGCATCTTTTGCAGCTTCATGCTGTCTAATCTTTTCACGCTCGGCCGCTTCCAATTCAAGCTGTTGTTTCTTACTAGCTTCTTCGGCGGCTTTTTCCTTTTCAAATTGTGTAATCACAAAAGTGACTAACTCTTGCCCAGAGAGGCCTAGGGATTCTCCCCACTCCTTGATCTCCCATCTAACTAAGTTTCACTGATTCAGCCATGATAATGAACTGTTATACAATTCTAAACAATCAAAGATCACTTCTTAGCGATCAAATAGCCACTAAGTACAACAAAAGCAAATAATCACACAAAGTAAATATCAAAATGAATTGATTATAACATCAACCACACCCACTCTTATTATTTGTTATGCAAGGTTACCATTCACACAACAAACATAAAAGTATTTCCTCCTGGACTCAACTCAATCAGCCTATTTGCTCTGAATTCTGCTCTTTGTCCAAATTTTTGGACTAGCCAAAGGAAATAGAATTTTGAGTGAATTGTATTTAACAATCCGAATTGTATTTTACAATCCCGGACGAGCCCCCACTTCGATGTGACGAGATGAGTAAGTGTTAGGTAGGTCCTCTAGGGGAAGGACTAGGGGTAATTTCTCAATGAGAATTACCTTAACATTTCACCTACACCCTCTCTCTTACTAGTGGTGGAAGGAGCAACTTTCCGGTACTAGTCATCAAAGAAATGTTTATTTTATACCGGGACTGGGTAAAATACTTAACAGTGGCTCTGAGATAGTTTTCCTTAGGCCTGTACTCTTATAAGTACTTGTAGCTCCCAGAGACAGAATTGAAGAGAGAAGTTCAAACATTCAACATTTGATTGAACAACAGAGAACTGACACAAGTTAAGTGCACTTTCACACATCAACTTTTATTGTTTACACATAGGTAAGTATTGGCGGGTCAGTTCTATAGGCTAGGGTTTAATTCTTATTGGACTACCACAATGAGGGGCCCTCCCTCACTCCTACTTTACTCGCTTACACTCAGTGCAGTAAGCATAAGCTGGCATACAGGGGGTCTCCCTGTTTTTCTTCATCAAGTGAGGGCAAGGGTCTGATGGTTTTGAGTCCAGGTGGTAAGCTAACTTAGCTTTGCTTCGGAGAGGGTAGTGGAATATCTCCTGTGGTTGGTGACTGCCCCACTGGTGTAGATTGGTTGTCTGGTGTCGCCCTGGTGTTGGGCGAAGTCCCAGCTTCTGGTCCAGCCGCAATGTGTAGCGTGGCCAGGATAGCGTGACCAGGATCCCAGTTCTGCGATAAAGAGAACTTGGTCTGTAGGTGAGAATCTGATGGCTGGTTTGTCGAGTGCACACATTTACCCTGGTTTACTTTCAGCACAGGTGTGAGACTCAGTCAGCAAAGTTTTCTCTACGGTAGAGTTTCTGTTATAACTATTAATCTCCACTTCTGTTTAAAGACTAAGTTAAGCTTACAAAAGGGTAGGAGACAGTAATGCTATGTTACATAGTTTCAGTCAAACAACTCTTCCATGTTTCTTATGAATTAAATCACACCGACTTGGGCTACACTTAGTCCAAGTACACATGTGGAGTAGACTTAAAGTCATACACCACAAATCATTCCAACAATCACCAGTATTATAAATCAGGGTAGCAGTTCTTAACCTAGCACAGGCATACTGTTTTCCTGACCAAAATTAATCATTTAACTATTATCATAACAGACAGAATTGCCTACTGGCAAAAGTCAGGGTGAACACAAAGAACAATGGTCAGATAGTTAACAAAGAATCATAACCACTGGGAGAGAGCTTTTGCCCTATGATGGCAAGCAAACTCCTACACAGAATAATCATTCATCAGTTTGATACATGTTGCTAAGCATTTGTACAAAGTTACTATGTTAAGGCACACAGCGTACATAAAATCCACAGTTTCAAAAATGCAAAACAGGGTTCCAACTCACTTTTCCTGGGAAAGAACAGTGAATGACTGGAGATCAACGAGGTTACCAGGATTGTCCCACGCCTTCTCTAGTTGTCTCTTTTGTCTTCCTCTGGTCTGGTCTACAGGCAGTCTTGAGGGGTCAGTGAAATTGCACCCCGTGTGTCTGGTATATATGAATTCTAATTGCCGGATTCAATTTTGACAACCTGTCACTCACACATCAAAGGCGAGAGGGGGTGGGATCTAGTCTTATCACCAGTTGCCTCGGAAACCGTTTGATCCTAATCGGCATAACTCACTGACATCCGTGGCCAGTTTAATTTATGCGTCCGTATAGACACATACTCTTGTGGAGCGATCAGCCAGCGCACGGACTGTAGATATGAAGGGGGGGGGGGGGTATGGTGGTGGAGAGCACGGCAGTGGCGTCGCGCCTTTGTTTCACGGGATAGAGGGGTGAGGGTGTGTGAAGTGAGTGCCGGGAAGGGGAGGAGGGGGGGGGGGGGGGGCTTGCCACAATGCAAATGAAATCTCGTAGCTGCTCAGAGTAAGGAAGGAGAGTAGAGGGGGGGGGGGGGTGTAGGTCAACAAGAACGAAAGGTGTCACGCATTTCCCGTGACACATTTTTTCCTTCGTCATAGATCGTGTCGGCCGGGCGGTTCGCTCCGTCCTAAGCTAGGGAAAGGGGGGGGGGGGGGGGGGTTGAGAGATGAGAGTGGGCATAGATTTGAAATCTTTTTTTGGGGGGGGGGGGGTTGGGGTTTTAGTGGGACCGATCGGATGGTTTTGTCAAGCGTTTCGTCACATAGGCCCCCCCGAAAAAAGATTGTCTCAAGAGAGAAGCTCCTACTTGACAATCCATTCCGATCGTGGTCAATTAAGCTTTTGGCACTAGCTCTGGGGTCACCAAGACACCGATGGAGCCTCGGAATACATTATTGGGCTCCTGTTGGCCTGCGTCTGGATTGTCCGGCGGGCCTGGGGATGGCCCTTGGCTGGATGACCAGTGTTGGCACAGGGGGCAGGAATCAACATATTTCTTTGTGTCCTCTGCCATCCCTGGCCAATAAGTACTGATTCATCACCCATTGCACTGTCTGCCCAACATTGGTATGTCCTGGCGAACAGAGTGTATGTCCCACTTCCATTACTCGCGTCCGGTGCAGTGCTGGGACCACAAGTTGTGAATGATCTTTATTTAGCCTACGATACAAAAGACCATTCCACCTAAAGAATTCACCCTTGTGAGTGGGGTGACGGGCGTGGCACTGCCTCTTGAAGCATGCAGCTAATGTTGGGTCAGCTCGCTGAGCTGCTTTCATCTCCTTTTTAGGAGGTTTGAATTGCTTTGGGGTCTTCACCTGCAGTGTGGATACAATGACAGGTTCAGACGGGTTCCCGAGAGTGACATAATGGCCTCCAAGTAGGAGATCATAGATCGGATTGTCCATGACGGCTGCCTTGATCTGTCCCTTGACATACCTACTGTCAACCATAATTGTGGCAACAGGTAGGGTAGCAGGTGGCAAAGTCAGGTCAGCCCCTTGTAAAGGCACTGTCTCCTCGGTGATAACAGCTGGCTCCACAAGGGAAGCTCTTACAACTGCCTCATATGACAATCCTGTGTCATACAAACAGGTGGCAGGTTTGTTATTTACTAACACCTGCTCACTGATGGGTGGTGCAGTGATGTTCGGTACCATAGATGGTGTGTCACCACTTTTGGGTGTAGACACTACCTGGTACGCAGCAATTGTTTGGAGTCTTGGTCCAAAGAATTTTCTGCACTCTGCAGTGTTGTGAGAGGTCATTTTACAGTGCGCACAGTAACACTTCTGTGCACTGTTTTGACTCACAGGGACTGAGTTACCACCTTGTGGCTTACCAGTCTGAGTTTTCTCACTTTGTGGTGGTTTCCCACTCGGTGGTGGGGTTTGGTTTTGAGATTGCTGTGACTGTGGGGGGTTCAAATCCCGGTTTGGCTTGTCACGCATCTTTTTGTGTGCATTTGCTTCATCATGGGCGGCGGTGTATCTGTCAGCTAGCTTGATCAGGTCAGCTAGTGAGGTAGCACCTTGTTCCGCCATGAAGGTTTGTAGGTCAGTGGACATTGTGTCACGCAGCTGCTCACAGAGGATGAGCTCAGTCAGACCATCAAAAGTCTGTGCTTGGGTTGACAGTGTCAACCATTTCTGGAGGTAAGTTGTTAACCTATCAGTGAACTGGCCATAGGTTTCTCCCCTGCTACGCCGCGAGTTTCAAAATTTCTTTCGGTATGCTTCAGCTGTCAATTCATAATGGGTGAGTAGGGTGTGTTTAAGAGCATCATAATCAGTTACTTTGTTTGGAGGTAACTTGGCATACACATCATAAGCAACACCTCTAAGACCTTGTGCTAGTTTGATGTTCCGCTTTTCTGGGTCTAGGCCAAATTCATTGGCTAATCTTTCAAACCGGTCCAAGTATGCATCAATACTTTCTGTGTTCTCATTAAATGGGTCCAAAGAAAATGACATTGCCGGAATTTGGATGAGTGGCTGAGAATTTTGGCTGGCCGTATCCGAAGAGCTATCATTCTCAGCAGATTTCTCAATCTTTCTGAGCGCAAGTTCATGTTCTCGGGCTTTATCGCGCTCGGCCTGTTCTAGTTCCCTTAATCTGTTTCGCTCTTCAGCTTCACGGGCTTCTTTCCGCTCTTCAGCTTCACGGGCATCTTTTGCAGCTTCATGCTGTCTAATCTTTTCACGCTCGGCCGCTTCCAATTCAAGCTGTTGTTTCTTACTAGCTTCTTCGGCGGCTTTTTCCTTTTCAAATTGTGTAATCACAAAAGTGACTAACTCTTGCCCAGAGAGGCCTAGGGATTCTCCCCACTCCTTGATCTCCCATCTAAGTTTCACTGATTCAGCCATGATAATGAACTGTTATACAATTCTAAACAATCAAAGATCACTTCTTAGCGATCAAATAGCCACTAAGTACAACAAAAGCAAATAATCACACAAAGTAAATATCAAAATGAATTGATTATAACATCAACAACACCCACTCTTATTATTTGTTATGCAAGGTTACCATTCACACAACAAACATAAAAGTATTTCCTCCTGGACTCAACTCAATCAGCCTATTTGCTCTGAATTCTGCTCTTTGTCCAAATTTTTGGACTAGCCAAAGGAAATAGAATTTTGAGTGAATTGTATTTAACAATCCGAATTGTATTTTACAATCCCGGACGAGCCCCCACTTCGATGTGACGAGATGAGTAAGTGTTAGGTAGGTCCTCTAGGGGAAGGACTAGGGGTAATTTCTCAATGAGAATTACCTTAACATTTCACCTACACCCTCTCTCTTACTAGTGGTGGAAGGAGCAACTTTCCGGTACTAGTCATCAAAGAAATTTTTATTTTATACCGGGACTGGGTAAAATACTTAACAGTGGCTCTGAGATAGTTTTCCTTAGGCCTGTACTCTTATAAGTACTTGTAGCTCCCAGAGACAGAATTGAAGAGAGAAGTTCAAACATTCAACATTTGATTGAACAACAGAGAACTGACACAAGTTAAGTGCACTTTCACACATCAACTTTTATTGTTTACACATAGGTAAGTATTGGCAGGTCAGTTCTATAGGCTAGGGTTTAATTCTTATTGGACTATGAGGGGCCCTCCCTCACTCCTACTTTACTTGCTTACACTCAGTGCAGTAAGCATAAGCTGGCATACAGGGGGTCTCCCTGTTTTTCTTCATCAAGTGAGGGCAAGGGTCTGATGGTTTTGAGTCCAGGTGGTAAGCTAACTTAGCTTTGCTTCGGAGAGGGTAGTGGAATATCTCCTGTGGTTGGTGACTGCCCCACTGGTGTAGATTGGTTGTCTGGTGTCGCCCTGGTGTTGGGCGAAGTCCCAGCTTCTGGTCCAGCCGCAATGTGTAGCGTGGCCAGGATAGCGTGACCAGGATCCCAGTTCTGCGATAAAGAGAACTTGGTCTGTAGGTGAGAATCTGATGGCTGGTTTGTCGAGTGCACACATTTACCCTGGTTTACTTTCAGCACAGGTGTGAGACTCAGCCAGCAAAGTTTTCTCTATGGTAGAGTTTCTGTTATAACTATTATTTGGCGTCATATACTTTACCATGTCAGACCATAGCATTCAACGGCAGTTAGCCAGCTCTGTCAGGCCGAATTTTTTCCGTGGCCAATGCAGTCATAAGACAGTCACGTGATGTCACCCCACTTCCGGCCCCGGAAGAAGCCAGTGTCAACTTCCTATAAGTCATTCATCTTCGGCCTGCCGTCAAAGCAAGATAAGTCTTGTGCTCTGTCTCGCCTATACTTGCCTTTGTGTTAACTTTGCTGTGTTTTGTTCTATACTTGATTCAGTTGTGGCTTGCAAATGTGAGGCTCTTGGTGGGAGCGTATTTATCAAAAGATTTGTCTCTTTTACCGGCACTCTCGGGAGCGTATTTATTAAAAGATTTGTCTCTTTTACCGGCACTCCCGCGACTTTGTTACTCGCGATCGTCGGCACCGCTCGCCGGTCGTGTTCCCCCACCATATTGCCGAGCCTCGGGTTCAGCACGCATTTTGTGCTGGTTCCGGCTTGCACTAGACCCTGAGTATTTTTGCCGTGTGAGGCTCTTGGTGGGAGCGTATTTATTAAAAGATTTGTCTCTTTTACCGGCACTCTCGGGAGCGTATTTATTAAAGATTTGTCTCTTTTACCGGCACTCTCGCGACTTTGTTACTCGCGATCGTCGGCACCGCTCGCCGGTCGTGTTCCCCCACCATATTGCCGAGCCTCGGGTTCAGCACGCATTTTGTGCTGGTTCCGCTTATTAAGGTTTAGGGCTCAATAACTATCACACCTGTACTCTTTACCCTTCACAGGTAGAACGTGTTCGAGTAAGGGTGTGTGACACTGATCTGCTTATTAAGATTTAGTGCCCAAGAACTATCACACCTATACACAGTGATACTCCACGTGTAGAGATTGCTATTAATAGCCATACCAGTCACACGACCGGTGGCGTGTACGGGTAGTTCGAGTTTTCAGTCGATCTCTCGAGCACTTTGCACGACACCACACGGACGATCGAGATTAATTGATTTTCTCGATCGGCCACCTTGTCTCCTCTTTGCGGTCGTGTGTTCCGGGTTTGCTCTATCCACCTGTGCCCAACATGGTGAAGGACACCGCCGGGTCGAGCCACTCCACTGCTCGGAGTTCGCTCAATTTCCCGGAGAACCCGCGGGTCGATTCCATCTCGGAGCAATCCGTTCGCACTGATGAACGTACGGTTCGGGTAGACAGAGACGACTTCTCCGCGGAAGGGACGCGTGATCTTCCTCGTCTACCAAACCGACGGACGCACGACCGCGGCGTCCCAAGGCTGATAGGCAAGCGGCCACCATTTCAAAATGCCTTTCATTTGATCTGCCTGCTAGTCTAAGGGCAAAGCTCCCCTCAAGGTGCTGCCCAGAAAGTCTAATGGCAAGGCTCCCCTCAAGGGGCCCGGCCGAGCAAAGACTAGCCAACGGAATTCGCCCTCCCCCACCCCTTCTCCATCGGCCAGCTTGCCCTCTAGCCTACGGACTCGCTCGGAGACTTCTAACTATCATGCTGAGTCACGCGAATCTCGGCCCCCGGGGCACCTTGCCGAGCCGCGGACCAGCACGGGTGACGGATCTGGGATGGAATCACCATCCGTCACTCGCCTTGATGAGTCACGTATCTCTTTTTCCCCCCAAATTGATACGTGCACTCATAGCGCTCGGCCCCACCGGGCACAGGTGCAGCCAACACCTGAGCTCGAGGAGCGCTTCGACTCCGGAAGCAGCCTTATGGTCACCCCGACGCACGACCTCGGTGGTGTCCATAATCCTGGGCGTGCGGGCACGCCGCGCCATGGGCCCGGCCGTGCCCATGCACAAGGACGGTCGACCTACCCCGATCGAACGTCACCTTCTTCCCTAGGGGTATTGGACGTTGGGGAACCGACCTTTCGGATCCCCATTTGGGCAACGTCCGCGGTCCCGCTCCTCCGGGGGGAGGATCTACCAGCGGGACCAAGGGTAACCTGACATATTCCTCCAGGGGGAGGAACACGGGACCGCATCCTGACCAATCCGCACTTTCGCGGGTTGGGGGCTCGACTTCCGCATCCTCCTCCATACCATTATGGCCCTCCCAGGCCCATTCCAAGGACGTGTATGGTGCAGTGCACGGACCTGGACGGGGACGACAGGCCACGGCCTCTCAAGCCCCCCCCAACAGTGATTCAGGTTACCCGGGTCCCCGGGGACTTTCTGCCTACAAGAAGAAGAGGGTCTCGTGGCTACGACTCGGCGGATGTCTGACCTACGCATTCGCCCAACGCGCTGGTCAGACCTTGAGTGCGGCCTACCTACCATGGTTTTTCCCCAGGGCCGCCACAGCCCGTTTACCTCCCCGGGGACCGCGTGGCTCTATGCCCCCGAGAGAGACCAGTGGCTTAACGCCAACACCCAGCACGACCAGCTACATGGTCGAATGTGGCACCCGGCCTCACTTACCTGGGTCGACCTTGGTCTCCCTCCTCGGGCGCTGTCCTATCGGCAGGACGATGTCCCGGCCGCCGATTATAGGGCCACCGGGGACACACTACAGGCACCCCTCGACTTACCTCCTGAAGACGGGTGCTATGAACCCTCTCAGGACCAGTACCTCCCTGAGGCGGACGATGACGAGGAGCTAGCCCCCACCTCATTGTACGATGTCCGCACGATAGAACGGTGGCGACCAGACCTCGTTAGGAGGGAGGCCGCACCCGCTGACGAATTTCTCTCCCTCTCCCCCGGCCCAGAGATCTAGACCAATCTACCCAAGAACCCCTCAGTCGCCTCCTTGTTTACGGACAATCCCGTGACCAGGGAGATGGGCATTTCCCAGTCGGACCGTCGGTTGATCCCCCACCTGCCCCCCCCTACTTCCGGCGCCATCTCCTTTAAGAACCTAAAGGAATGGGTCCGAGTAGCCAGGATGGGCATCCTCCACACCACGGCGGGACACACCTACTTGGACATGCCCCTTCAGCGAGCGGAGGCTCTATGGCCGGAGGACGATGGTGCCATCCCAGTACCGGGGGACCCGGGCTCTGAGGCGCACCAAGAGCCTGACCCTCGCTTGTTCAGCGATCCTTTCATGCGACACCTAGTTAACAGGATTTCGCATCACCTTTCGGCTGCGGCGGACAGCGCAGCCAGAAGCCACTTCAACTGCTTGTTGGTCGCGAGAGAGGCCGTGCTGGCGCGGACCTCTCTCTCCCCGACGCTTAAGGCAGCCCTGCGATGCATCCCGGGCCAGGTCCAGTCGCTCTTTGGCGACTACTCGGCTGACGTCATAGCACAAGCAGTTGAGGAACGCAAGCAGGCTGTGTCCTTTGCGCCCAGGCCACCGCCACGCCCTGCTAGACCCCCACTTCGTTCCTTCCCCAGGCACAGACCCTATCCCAGACAATCGCCTTCCCGCACCGCACGGCCCGCCAAGCGACCTAATCTTCTCCCAAGGCCTAAGCCAAAACCCCATCAGCAAAATTTTCGGTTAGGCCAACAGTCACGCTCCCGGAGCTGACTAGGGAGACAGCCCGAGGGGGACTTAGATCAGGTAGCACCCCCCCTCGCCCTATCCCCCACCCACCAGCCCAGACCCTCGCCCCCCCTGGCGGGCAGCCTCTCCCGGCATGCCCACCAGTGGAGACGCATACGCCTCACCCCTGGATAGTGGCGGTGCTACAGGAAGGGTTTCGCCTTCCTTGGGCCCACGAGCGTCCCCCCCCCTCATGCTATCTCCCCCTCCCTCCCCCAACGAACCCTCCCCCGCCAAAGCAGAAGCTCTTCGCACGGAAGTCCAAGACCTCCTCAAAAGAGGGGCCATCTCGGAGATTTCCCACCCAAACCCCGGCTTCTACTCTTTGTGATCCCAAAAGCCTCGGGAGGATGGAGGCCCATTCTAGATCTTTCGCCCCTCAACAAGTTCCTCAGGCCCACCAAGTTCAAGATGGAGACCCCCACCCAGATCCGAGACTCCATCCATCATCGCGACTGGGCCACATCCGTAGACCTGAAGGACGCCTATTTTTCAGATCCTGATTCACCCGGCCCACAGACGATTCCTACGGTTCGTCTGGCAGACCCCGGAGAGGCCTGCACGCATAGTGGACCTCATCTCCTGCCTGTCACAGGCACCCCTCACCTCGGCCAGAACCCTGTCCTCCCTCCTAGGAATGATGGAGTCCCTGTCTCCCCTCATTCCCCTGCGGCGGGTCCCCAAACGCCAACTTCAGAGGGAGTTCCGCCGACGTTTGTCACAGACCTCCGACCGCTGGGACCAGGTCATTCCCCTCGGACACTGGTTCATTTCGGCGACGGAGGAGCGGCTCACTCCAGCCACTCTCTCCACCGGGGTCCCCATCTCCCTCCCAACCCAACCCAACCACTGGAACTTTATACAGACGCCTCCAACTTGGGCTGGGGGGCCCACGTGGAGGACAGTCACGCCTCGGGGAGTGGGAGCTGGAAGCGGTCAGGCTAGCCCTTCTCCAACTCCAGCACAAGGTCGCGCACCGACTTGTTCTCCTCCTCACGGACAATACGTCGGTAGCTTGCTATGTCAACAAAGGGGGAGAGGCCCGCTCCATAGGCCTCTCCCTCAGAACAGAGGCCCTCCTTCGCTGGTGTCGCGCAACCATTGGTTTGTGCCCATGATCGACCTGTTTGCCACCAGCTTCAACCATCACCTGCCCCTGTACGTCTCTCCCGTTCCAGATCCTCAGGCGGATGCAGTCGACGCACTATCCCTCCCCGGGACGGGCCTACTGGCGTATGCCTTTCCCCCCTTCCCCATCCTACACAAGGTGATCAGGAAGGCAAGGCTGGAAAGACCCAGGCTGATCCTCGTAACGCCATGGTGGCCGACCCAGTCTTGGTTCCCGGACCCCAAGTCCCTCACCCACGTTCCCCCCCTCCGGCTCAGCCCTCGCTGGGACATGCTGAGACAACCCCGGTCAGGTCTTCCTCACTCCAATCCCAAGATGCTTCGCCTACACGCGTGGCTTCTATGCCAGCCCAACTGCGAACATCTGCATCTACCCCCCACTCGGAGAGACCCCAGTCCGTCCTAGACACACTAGCCGGGGCAGGGGCCTCTCAGGGATTACGGGACTTCGCCTCGGCATCTCGCAGAGCCAGCACCGAATCCCTCTACAACTACCGTTGGGAGAGATGGATAACCTGGTGCTCAGATAACTCTGTTCCCCATTACTGCCCCTCCAACATCCAAATAGGAAATTTCCTCTCCCACCTATCCTCTTCCCTTAAGCTGTCGGCTGGCTCCATTCGGGGCTACAGATCAGCTATCTGCACTACCATTCGTCAACTGGGGGGCCCTTCTTTTGACAATGACTTTCTCCTCAGAGAGGTGTCTAGAGGAGTTGCTCTACGGGAAGCTCAGTCCCCTAGGCGCATTCCCCTCTGGGACCTTTTTACGGTCCTCGATGCCCTCAGAAAAACCCCTTTTGAACCCATTGCTTCTATTCCTTTTGACCTCCTCTCCTTTAAGACCACCTTTCTCCTCGCCCTGGCCTCGGCCAGAAGACGAAGTGAGATTCACGCCCTCAGCGGTGACCCCACAGATATCGCCTTCCACAGGGACGGCTCAGTCTCTCTCAAGTTCCTTCCGGAGTTCTGACATCTTGGGAAAGGGAGAAAAAGATGGAGACATGGACCTTTGCCCCTCCAGGTGTCTCAGGTACTACTGGGAACGCACACGCCCCAGGCGCTCCTCCCAGAGACGACTCCTTATCTCCCTCAACCCCAACAATACTAGAGATATCTCGGCGGGAACTATCTCCAGGTGGCTCTCCAAGACGGTGAGATCTACCTACGCTCAGGCGTACAAGGATCTCCCTGTCCTATCACCCAGGGCCCACGAGGTCAGAGCACTGGCCACTTCCACAGCGTTCCAGTACTCTGTCCCCGTGCGCCACCTGCTGGAGGCAGCCTACTGGCGTTCGGAAAATCCCTTCATTAATTTTTACCTGAGGGATATCCGCATGACCAGAGCTGATGGGTCTAAGGGGATTTCCTTTGTGGCGGCCAATGCAGCCATATCGGTCAACCCCAAGAACCACTAGGGCGCTTGCCCTCCTCCGATTCCTTTAAATTCTGCTATGGTCTGACATGGTAAAGTATATGACGCCAAAATGGGGAGTTTGTGTTATACTCCCTGTTTGGCTAGTATACTTACCATGTCAGACTCTAATTCCCTCCCTACCTTCCCCTCTGGCGCCAAGGTTCTCGGGGTCACCATACACCAGGCCTCGCTGAATGACTTATAGGAAGTTGACACTGGCTTCTTCCGGGGCCGGAAGTGGGGTGACATCACGTGACTGTCTTATGACTGCATTGGCCACGGAAAAAATTCGGCCTGACAGAGCTGGCTAACTGCCGTTGAATGCTATGGTCTGACATGGTAAGTATACTAGCCAAACAGGGAGTATAACACAAACTCCCCATATCTCCACTTTTGTTTAAAGACTAAGTTAAGCTTACAAAAGGGTAGGAGACAGTAATACTATGTTACATAGTTTCAGTCAAACAACTCTTCCATGTTTCTTATGAATTAAATCACACCGACTTGGGCTACACTTAGTCCAAGTACACATGTGGAGTAGACTTAAAGTCATACACCACAAATCATTCCAACAATCACCAGTATTATAAATCAGGGTAGCAGTTCTTAACCTAGCACAGGCATACTGTTTTCCTGACCAAAATTAATCATTTAATTATTATCTTAACAGACAGAATTGCCTACTGGCAAAAGTCAGGGTGAACACAAAGAACAATGGTCAGATAGTTAACAAAGAATCATAACCACTGGGAGAGAGCTTTTGCCTTATGATGGCAAGCAAACTCCTACACAGAATAATCATTCATCAGTTTGATACATGTTGCTAAGCATTTGTACAAAGTTACTATGTTAAGGCACACAGCATACATAAAATCCACACAGTTTCAAAAATGTAAAACAGAGTTCCAACTCACTTCCTGGGAAAGAACAGTGAATGACTGGAGATCAATGAGGTTACCAGGATTGTCCCACGCCTTCTCTAGTTATCTCTTTTGTCTTCCTCTGGTCTGGTCTACAGGCAGTCTTGAGGGGTCAGTGAAATTGCACCCCGTGTGTCTGGTATATATGAATTCTAATTGCCGGATTCAATTTTGACAACCTGTCACTCACACATCAGGGGCGAGAGGGGGAGGGATCTAGTCTTATCACTAGTTGCCTCGGAAACCGTTTGATCCTAATCGGCATAACTCACTGACATCCGTGGCCAGTTTAATTTATGCGTCCGTATAGACACATACTCTCGTGGAGCGATCAGCCAGTGCACGGACTGTAGATATGAAGGGGGGGGGGGGGGGGTAGTGGTGGAGAGCACGGCAGTGGCGTCGTGCCTTTGTTTCACGGGATAGAGGGGGGGAGGGTGTGTGAAGCTAGTGCCGGGAAGGGGAAGAGAGGGGGGGGGGGGGGCTTGCCACAATGCAAATGAAATCTCGTAGCAGCTCAGAGTGGGGAAGGAGAGTAGAGGGGGGGGGGGTGTAGGTCAACAAGAACGAAAGGTGTCCCGCACCTGACAACCTGTCACTCACACATCAGGGGCGAGAGGGGGAGGGATCTAGTCTTATCACCAGTTGCCTCGGAAACCGTTTGATTCTAATCGGCATAGCTCACTGACATCCGTGGCCAGTTTAATTTATGCGTCCATATAGACACATACTCTCGTGGAGCGATCAGCCAGCGCACGGACTGTAGATATGAAGGGGGGGGGGGGGGGGTGGAGAGCACGGCAGTGGCATCGCACCTTTGTTTCATGGGATAGAGGGGGGGAGGGTGTGTGAAGCTAGTGCCAGGAAGGGGAGAGAAGGGGGGAGGCGGGGGGCTTGCCACAATGCAAATGAAATCTCGTAGCAGCTCAGAGTGGGGAAGGAGAGTAGAGGGGGGGGGCGGGTGTAGGTCAACAAGAACGAAAGGTGTCATGCATTTCCCGTGACGCAATTTTTTCCTTCGTCATAGATCGTATCGGAGGGGGGGGGGGGGGGGGGGGGTTGAGAGAGGAGAGTGGGCATAGATTTGAAATCTATTTTGGGGGGGTTGGGGTTTTAGTGGGACCAATCGGATGGTTTTGTCAAGCGTGTCATCACAGTTACCTCTCTTCGTCCACTGAAACAAGGAGAATAGGTGTTACAGAAACTGGACCACGAAAAACAATGGAGAGATCCTGCAGTAGTAAAAGAAGAATGTTCTCCAAGGTCCTACTTGATCCAGACTTCAAGAGGTCCCCTAAGAAGAAACCAGCGACACCTGAAGCCAACAGTCATGACATAGAGGCGGGTACAGTCTTCAAACCCATATTCAAATTTCCCTAACCCTCCCAAACTTCCTGTCCCTTAGCACTCTTGCTTGACACCCACATGCAATAGTCTAGTCTGCCAGGAAAAGAAGCCACAGAATCATGTCACAAAATCTGGTGATGCCTGACAAGTCCAGTTCTCAAGAAGACAAACCATCCTGTCCTCAAGAAGACAGGCCAATGTCTTCACCTCAACAACCTACGGTAAGATAAGATAATGTTACTTATAGCCCAGCCGACCGCAAAGGGCCACATCAGGGCTGTCACCACGTTAAAATCAACTCGCAAGTCATTCATTCACACAATTCTTTAAAATACATCGAAAAACCATCCGAAAGTTTGCTAAAAATCTTTCCACTGTAAAAACTCAGATCTGATGAAAAATGTTAATCTCTTTCAAGAACTCAAAGATGGCATCAGGTGGGACATCTCTGAACAAGGTTTTCATGGAATCTGCCGTAAAATGTTTGTGTCTCACATTGTGCAAGTCCCAACACTCTAAAAGAATATGTTTCATTGTGAGTGGCACATGACATGGAATGCACCACGGAGCTTCTTCACTCTTTAAAAGGTACGAATGGGTAAAATACGAATGGCCGGTGTGCAGCCGGCACAGAACTGTTTCTTCTTTACGACCACCAGACGCAGATGGGAGGAACTCCTTAAGGTTTGGACGGATCTGAAAGAGTTTGTTATCCGTCTGTGTATTCCAATCCTCCTGCCAGAGGTCTCTCACATAATCGTTAATTTTGGGTTTCAGATCTGAGCAGGGGATATATATGTTGGACAGTTTCTCTCTTGTGGCATTCTTGGCTAAACGATCAACCATTTCGTTCCCTCCAATGCCAACATGACCAGGAATCCAAGCCAAAATAATGTTGTAACCATCCGCTTTCAACTTGGTCAAAAGTTCAAAAAAGTGTAAAAGTTCTGGGTGCTGAAGGTTGCGGCCAGCTATGGCCTCCAACGCTGACAGTGAATCTGACAGAACCAGAAAGTCCCTCTTCTTAGATTGTGAGATTATCTTCAATGCCAGAACCAGAGCAGTAAGTTCAGCGGAATAGACAGAAGCATCTGGAGGTATATGTTCTAACAGTATCTGAGAAGGAGCCCCAGGGCAGTAGGCTGCACAGGCCACTCCATCCTCAGACTTGGAACCGTCAGTGAAAATTTTCTGATAAGATGGAAATTTTGAACAGAGGTCAGAATACAATGCCTTGTATGCCAGAGAGCTGGTAGACTCTTTACGAAAAGCTGCAAGATCAAAACAAATCTCTGGTGTGAAAAAGGTCCACGGAGGCTGATCTGGAAACTTGGAAAAATCGGACACAACTCCTAAGTCTAGACCTGCATTCCGCACATGAGGCTGCATACGAAGACCAAACGGCGGAATACAGTTAGGGTTGTTTTCAAATTTACTTTGGAATGGAGGGTCAAAAACACAGTCATAGGCAGGGTTTTCTGGTTCTGAGAACAGTCTGATATAATAATTCAGAGACAGTTTCAGCCTGCGGTTGGACAGTGAGGGTTCACCTGCCTCTGCATACAGGCTGTACACAGGGGTGGTGCGAAATGCTCCAAGACAGAGACGAAGCCCTTGATGGTGGATAGGGTCCAAGAGTTTTAGGTAAGAGGGTCTTGCAGAGCCGTACACAGCACAACCATAGTCCAGTTTGGAACGGACCAAGGCTCTGTAGAGGTGCAGCAAAGTTTTCTTATCAGCGCCCCAGTCAGTGTGTGCTACAACCCGCAGAATATTCAAAGCTTTCTGGCAAGAAGTTCTGAGGTTTTTAATGTGGCTGAGAAAGTTGAGTTTCTGGTCAAAAATAACTCCTAAGAATTTGGCCTCTTTGACAGCTGGAATGGGAGATTTCCCTATTTGAATTACAGGATCTGGAAAAAACTGACGGAAATTATGGAAGTGAATGCACTGTGTCTTTGTAGGAGAAAAAGCGAAGCCGTTTTCATCCGCCCACTTATGAATTTTATCTACACAAAGCTGGAGCCTGCGCTGGACACTCGGGTACAGGCTTCCAGTTGCGTAAACAGCAAAATCATCCACAAACAATGAGCAGTCTGAACCCTGTTGAACAGATTTAACAATGTTGTTGATCTTGATGCTAAAGAGGGCAGGAGACAGTATGCTTCCTTGCGGAACACCCAACTCCTGCTCATGAACATCAGAGAGAGTGGTGCCAACCCGGACCTGAAACTGTCGTTCTGCCAAAAAATTTTGAATGAAAAGTGGAAGATGACCCCGAAAACCAAGATCATGGAGATCATGAAGTATCCCAGATTTCCAGGTGGTATCGTAGGCCTTCTCCAAGTCAAAGAAAATAGCCACTGCGTGTTGTTTGTTCAGAAAGGCGTTCCGAAGCGTAGATTCCAGACGGATCAAATGATCAACTGTGGTTCGATGTTTGCGGAAACCACACTGTTCTTTCGCCAAAAGGCCATCGGTTTCGAGTTTCCACATGAGTCTAGCATTGACCATTTTCTCCATCAGCTTGCAGACACAGCTGGTCAAAGCTATGGGATGGTAGTTTGATGGGTTAGAAAGATCTTTCCAGGTTTGGGAATGGGAATGATGAGGGCTTTTCGCCAAGAAGGTGGAAAGAAACCAGTAGTCCATACATGGTTGTAGACATGTAGCAGGATGTGCAGACCTTTTTGCGGAAGATGTTTCAAAAGTTTGTAATGGATTTCATCTATACCCGGAGAGGAATCGCTGCAAGAAAGTAAGGCAGATTTCAATTCGTTTAAAGTGAAAGGAAGATTGTAGTCTTCCATGTTATCTGATGAAAAGTTGCAGGGTGATTTTTCTTTGAGGGCTTTGATTTTGACAAAACTGGCTGATTTGTTAGAAGAGGAGGAATTCTTTTCAATGGTTGAAGCAAGCAGATTAGCAATGCTTTTTTCTCTGTTATTAAAGAGTCAGAAAACTTAAGATGTTCACAGTGGGACAGGTGTTCTTCCCTTTGATTTTCTTGATGATTTTCCACACTTTTTTCTTCGATGTCTTGGATGTGAGACTTGAGCAAAACTGTTTCCAAGATAAACGTTTACTGGTCTTATATATGTGTTTGGATTTGGCCCTCAGTTTCTGATGCGCTCGAACGTTGGGCATCGAAGGTCTGCAAGAGACCCGACGTTGAGCTCTTTTGCAGGTTTTGTTAATTTCCTTGCATTCAGAGTTGAACCAAGGAACTTTTGGCATTAGGGGCTTCTTGGAAGATGTGTGGATGGTTGACTTTGCGCAATTCAGTATGAAATCTGAAAGACTTCCTGCCGGATCTTCACTTTGCAGGATCTTGTCCTCTTCCAGATCCATAAGAAACTTAGTGGCAAAGAGGTCCCAATCTGCTTTGTTGAAATTGAGGCGTTCTGGTAAAGACTCACTCTCTGCATTCGTATACCGAAGCAACACAGGAAAGTGGTCGCTACCATGCAGGTCCTCATCAACCTCCCAAACAAAATCCAAAAACAAAGATGGGTCACAGACAGAAAGATCCAGACAAGATGTGGTGCCATTAGCGGAGTGAAAGTAAGTTGGCGATTTCCCATTCAAGACACACAGATCAAGCTCCGAAAACACTTCCTCTAAAAGCAGACCCCTTGGTGATGTTCTCTCACTTCCCCATAGAGGAGAGTGGCCATTCAGATCCCCCAACAGCAGGATGGGTCTGGGAAGCTGCTCCAAGAGCGAAATGAGGCCCCGTTTAGTGACGCAGATATTTGGAGATAGATACAAACTACAGACAGTAACTGTTTTGTGAACAACCTACGGGGAGTGCAGCCAACCATCACGCAGTCCAGCCTTGCATACTGACCCACAGCTTTAACCAGGGGTGGACACTGAAGAACGCTATAGTTCAGCCAGTTCCAGTTTCCAGTGGACCAGTCCTGACAACATGCAGTGAACGTGCTCAGACGGCCCACAGCAGATCTGTCCAAACGACCCGTAATGGAAGACCTGTAAAAACTTCAGCCAGCTTCCAGGACTAGGAGCATATGATAGACACTTTTGTGTTGATTCCCAAGTTTATGGGTTTTTGTTTGTTGAGGTTCAAATTTTGAAAGTGTTTGTGTTCTGTTGAAAATGCACATAAAGACTCAAGAACAATCTCTTTGGACGAATCAAAGAATTCTCACACCTTTGGTTCTTCAATGAACTTTAAATAATTAACTATACGACATGATGTGTCCATCTGAAAAGGAGTGGGGGGGGGGGGGGAGATATCGAGTATTGTGATTGTATTTCAGTAATAAGACTTCGTATAGACATCCGGGTCCTGAACCAATGGCTTCCCCAGGAGCACATGTACGTTTCCCTTGCTCTGGCAATAAATCCCATTTCCAATCCCAATCCAAACTGTTCCGCCTCTCTGTAACCACCACACTGTCCGCAACACTGATGAATGCATCAACTTTGGCCGATTCACGTACATTGTTCACTCTAAAAAAAATCATTTCCAAACATTCAAAGTATGAATCTACATCACACGACATGACGTCAGATTCCTCTAGTTTCCCAAGATAGGACATGTTGGCAAACGTAAGAAGTAGGCTAAAATGACGTTAATACAAACACAGTCAACACAGTCTCTGGACACACAAAAGCAGAAAGAAAAACAATGGTTTGATCTGACCTGATTGTTGTGCAGTGCCAGTCCAAGATCTCACGATAAAAATGGGGGAACAAAAGGTAGGCCTTCATGAGGTGAAGTGGCATAGCAGTGATCACCAAGCGAGAGGTGGCAGCTCTCCTTTGAGGGACACTGATGTAAGAGGTCAGTGTCAGGTGGCACTGCAATCCGTCCATATGGGTGACAGCGGGTTGTCAGGCGATGGCACCTGGAGATGTGGGGCGACTGGCAATGGAGCGCTGCCTGATCACGATTACTGTGGCCCGGAATACCGTGTTCTGAGCCAGGCAGGCATGGGGGCACTCGTTATGGGGTTGGGCTGAAAAATTGCCCTCTTGGCCATAGTCTTCGTGGCCTGTCGAATTTTAGGGACTCGTGCAGTACTCCAGCGACTTTCGTCCTACTCCCTCTTTGCAGTGGCCTCACGCAGCACAGGACCATTGCTACCCGACCATGAAGAAGGCCGCCTGGTGGCCCTGAATACAGCCTTTTGGTTGGGGAAAAGAGGTGAAATACACCGACGCCTATCGTCGGCCGACCAACAGCTGAATTTGAACTGAAGTTCAAAAGGAACCAGAGCACAGAGAGAGACAAACAATGGCTCCCACATGGAACTCACCCAGTACTGCCAGTGACAACAGTTGCCACAGAATATGCAGACATATGTATGTGAGCATATACATGTTGCAATTTACAGACTAAAATCACAGACCAGGAACTGTTTTCCTGTGATGGAAATATTAATGAAGCAGATGTACACTTCAGGAACTGCTGATTTCTTGTAAGCATCTATGGATATAATTTCGTTCTGGTTCACTTGGGTTTTTTCTTGTTGTCACAAGGAGATCAGTTCGATCATTGCAACACAAGAACTATTCACGCATCCTCGCCGCCAGTTCTTGTGGATGACTAACATTACCCAACATAACTGACATACAACACAAACTCCTGGTATACAACTGAATAGATTCTCAGGGTTTATTCTACATTGCACCAACTAGGGATGGGGAAGATCTCTATCAGGGCTGGCCTCTAACACCAAGTTTTTGTTTCTGCTTCTTGGGTGGGAACTTTCCTTTTTCTTGGCGGATCTTACCATATATATAAGATTTTATCAGGAACATTTAAAGATGGACATAGGCACATGATGGACTCTAGGATTCATGACTCCTGGCGATGCCGGATCTGATGTCGTTTGGATTCGACGCTTCTAATGGTTCCATAGCGACTCAGGCGTGGTGATGGCCACAAGGGGGGTTTCAGCAAGACCTTGTTGAAAGAGGCTGGGTGGCCTAGCGTCCTGGCTGTGAGGCAATTTCCTCATTGGGCCGAGTGTGGTGAAGGCTGTGACACTGATTCCATTATTCAAGTGTTTGTGAATGTAAAGTTATGGTGATAGTTTTGCCTATCATTTGGCTATATATTACCTAGAGTGAAGGCTGATAGAGTATTATCTTAAATGAAACAATACTAGTGGATGGAAATTAATCGTTCTATGTTCTTATATTTTATTGTTCAAACTCGTTTTTTTAATAACTTGAAATGTGAAATACTAAATTTCCACCGTCAATTTATACAAGTAACTCTGCAACTGAGGAGGGGCTGGCGTTTAATAAGACTGAAACTGAAAATAGCAATTCAGTATTATCACAGATTGTATCGTTAGAAATCATCAAACTGATTCCAGAATACATAAATTACAAGCCTTGCTGTCTTTTATTGTGGTCAGTGGATAAAGCTTAACGTGCATCCTGCAGGTTCCTTGTGTTTGAACACTGGACAAGCTGGCTTGTGAACGTTACCCTTGTCAACTGGCAAGACGGACAGGATAAAGCTACAGGGACCAAATCACGCGTCGTCCTGTCCAAATGATTAAGATACTGCTAGTGGTAGTAGTTTTTGATGATTCCTCTGTGTGTCTGAGTTGCTACTTATCCACAAATGAGTATTTTACCTGTGTGTTTGATTGTTTATTGAGTGACTGAATGGTTGAATGGTTATTTGGCTGTGTAGTTAGTTGGAGCGCTGCCTGACTACGATTACTGTGGCCCGGGATACCATGTTCTGAGCCTGGCAGGCTTGGATTCTGTTCGGTTGTTTGTGCCCTGTAGCTATTTTGTGTTTTATAGTTAGTGCAAGTAGCCACTAGTTGGTATGTTTGTTCATTTGTTTGTTGCTTCGATTAGTTTGTGAGCGTTTGTTTGTTTGATTTACTTACACCTGTAGGTCCATTGCAGGGCTGAAAACCAACCGGGAAGCCTTTTTGCTGATTTTTGTCATGTATGTTCATTAATTTCATTGATTGTCTATAACCCCTGCCGTTCATAACGGGGAGCCCTTTTGTGTGTTTATGAATGTTCATTGATAACATTGTTATCCGTTTTACCTTTATGAACCATATCTTTAACTGTTCATAACTCCTGCCATTTGCAACAGGGAGCCCATTTTTCTAATGTTATGATTATGATGTAATTGTGTTGTTGGCTTGCAAAGGTATGTTTTTACTGCCTACCATTCACAATGGGGAGGTCCTTTGTGTATTTTTATCGTAAGTCCTCGCACCTTAATTTTGATAACGTCTATGTGCTGCAAGGACTATATTCAGATGTTTGTTGAAGCCGAGACCTATTCTTTAATGTATGGATTACAATTTAATTAAGAACATTTGATACTTACTTGTAGTGGCTTGATTTGAATGATTTGTGCCTTATCTATGTGTGACGTGACAATTGCCAGCCACTATATTCTGTAGAACCCCCCTTTTTTCCTCTTCCCCCTCCTGCTACTCCCCTCCCCCCCCCCCCCCCTCCTCTCTCTCTCTCTCTCTCTCTCTTACAAACTGCAATTAGGGTTAGCAGTCTACGTCACTTTTCAATCTTTACCCACACCCTTCAACCCCTCCCACCCCCCCACCCCCCGCCCCTTCTCCCCTCTCACTCTCTTCTCTCAGTCTGTGGGATTTACGTTCAATGTACGCAGTGCTGCCAACAAAGGGATGGAGAATTTTGACATAAGGGTAGATCAAGCCGTCAAATGTTCGCGCCCATCTTTCCTTACCTTATCTGGTTGTGTAGGCGATTGCTCAGGGCTGAGATGAGGGCCTCACTACTTCATAAAAGCTGTTTAACTCCCTCCTTCCCTTCCATCTCCACACTCACCCTGGCGATCGTGCAATCCACCCGTGTGTAATGCAGTGGCATCGACTGGCAACATATCAGTATCAACCTGCATCTCACACGTGTGGACAACGTAGCTTTGTCCATTCGCATAAAGGCTAAAATATCCTCCAACATCTGAGAGATTGTCTTCTTGAATCTTCTACACATTCTCTCACCCAGCAAGTGGTAGGGCCCCCCCCCCCCCCCCCCTTTTTTTTTTTTCTGCAGTGATACTATTGGCTGTCATGTTTCTCTGACAGCCTGTCAGTCAGACAGGCATCAGCGACCGGATATGTAGCTTAACGCAAAAAAGGGGAAACCAAGTCTCCTCACTTCACTACTTCACCAAAAGTTGTAAGACTGTTCCAAGTTGCGAATATCGAGGGCAACAGGATATCCTCACGCTAGGCACAATACTGGGCACTGTCCATAAGGTGCAGGCTGATATTGCACCAAGGGAAGAAGAGGAAGGGGTAGCTTGTAAAAAGATCCATGTCCACGCAAAAGAATCATGCATCACTCCACCCAGTTCACTAAAGTGCCCCAGTTGATTTACAGCAAACAGGCTTAAAACAGAACAGAAATGGCAACTAGCCAATGCTGACCTGTACTGTAAGGATGATGAAGACTTCGGCTATACAGAGCGTGTGATGCACAGCATAAAGCTGAAGGATGACGCCCTGTGGCGTCCACATTTTGCAGAATAATCCCTACACAGCTACAGGAGGTTAAAGACTACATACAGATGCTCATGGATAAAAAGCAGATTCAGAGAAGTAATAGTCCCTATGCATCCCCAGTGGTCATTGTTCAAAAGGAGGAAAAAAAATAAGCCTGGCCAAGCAATACTTTGTAAGATGGATCTCCGTCTAAGGCTCCATGAACGTGTCAGTTGAAACAGCTGGAGCTCCAAGTTGGGCTGCTGTACAGGAGAATCGTTGATCCATCACTGGGTGAGGTCACCCAGATGGATGTCCCCAAATCCATGCAAGGAAAGTGTTGTCATTCGCGCATGACAGGTGGGGGCATCAGGGCCCAGAACGAACTTAAAGACACTCCATGCATGGGCATTCTGGCCACACATCCATCTGGATATTCAGGAGTGGTGAGGTGCTGTGAACAGAGTCAGCTTGCCCGAGAAACCTACCACTGAAATCCTTTCACCTCAAAACCTCTGGAAGTGGTCGCTATGGACTTCGCAGTCTTGGAACTGTCGTCTGACCACAGCAAAGCTGGGGAGCACCTCCAGAAACCTGCCTATGTACGCAAAGACTGGCATGAGAAAGGAAACCCCACTTCTGATCTTCGAGTAGGAGACCATGTGGTCATGAGAGTCAGATCCCAAGGAAGGAGTAAAATCCAGGATTTCGAGGGGGGGGGGGGGGGGGGGAGGGGGGGTGGGTGTACGAGGTGACATGGGTGCCAGATGCAGAAGGTGGGCCCGTACATCATCAGGTTGAGGGGTAGTTTGGATGCTGAGAAGAAGGTGACTATGGAAGAAATCAGACGATTTTTCCACCACTGTTCCCAAGCTTATGGGAGAAAAAGCTCCAGCCAACAGAACCCATAGTTGATGAAGGGCCAGTGGAAACAAAGTATCAGCCATGGCAAATTTTTTGTCTGAGTGTGTGTTCCTTTAAGCGGCCACACGTCAGCAGTCCTGTCTCTGTTCTCGCGAGCCCTCAGCCAGGTAAGGTCATGACTCCAAAGGCCAGGTCGTACAGACTTTACCACCACCACCCCCCCCCCCCCTCCCCTGTAATGCAACAGCCTCTCCGCAGGTCTGCCAGGCTAAACAAAGGTGTTTCAAACGTTTTCTAACGCAAGAGTCCGAGCTGATTGCTGTTGCTAGTCTGCTAATGACTATCCACGTCTGGACTGTTTATGCCTTCCCCGTCCCCCCTCCTTTTTTTCTTTCTTTCTTTCTCCCTTCCTTCCCCTAAAGACCTTCTTCTCCACACACACACACTTCCCGTCTAGTCAGGATCTTGCAATCTCACCTAACGCCCCTCCTTTCCATCCCCCTTGCCCCACTCTCACAACTCGTATTTCCCCTTCTATCCACCTTCCAAGTCTCCTTCCTCCTCCTCCTCTCCCTTCCCAGCCTGAGGTAATGGGCACTGCTGTAGTTGTAGTAGTTGATGCGTTCAGTGTTTATTTATTCATGTGTAAAAGTGATGTGTTCAACTTTTGTCCGCAGTCAATGTTTATGATTATTGTGAATTTTTTATAAGGTTGTTGTTTTTTTTTCAATGGCCAGTTTTCTTTTTGATTAATAACAAGTTTCAATGCACAATTTTTCAATGTGGGACGAAAATGTTTGCACTTTGGTCGAAATAAATCGGTGCTTTACACTTGATAGAAGTTTTCAACTGTGCAATTGTTTGTAAGTGTACTTTCACACATCGACTTTACTTGTGTATACAAGGGTAAAATATACCAATGAATAGAACTTCAGTCAAAACAGTATTTGTTTGGGCTGACTTTTCCCCATGTTATCTCATCATTAAGAGATAGGAAAGTTCTGGATGAGCTGAGTTGGGGTCCACTTGGAATATCAAACTTATCTGATGTTGGAGAGAAGTATGGATCTTCTCTCCAGTTGCTGGTGACTGGTCCTCCTTCACTTTAGGCATGCTGATCTGTTTGGATTGCCTGTGCTGGGCCAGTAGCAGCAGACCCAGGGATATGAACCCAGGATCTGTTCACAAGACAGAACTGGTTTGTAGTAAAATAGCCAAGAGTGGGGGCTTGTGGGGTTCTCACACTTGCCCTCTTGCTTTCAGTAAATGTATAAGATCTCAGCCAATGAAGGAGTAGTTAGCATAATACATCTGCCATAATCATCAGCATTCACTTTAATTCTTCGTTCAGATTTTAAGTGGATTTTATAAGTGGTATGAGACAATAATAAAATGCTAAACAATTGGAGGCAAATGACTCTTCAATTTTACTTACAAATTAAGCTGAAGTAATTTGGAAAAACACCTTAGCCAAGTACACCTGTTGATTAGGTCACATACTATAACGTATTGAAGACAATCAACAGTATTCATAAATTAACAGTTTTCACCCAGTATTGAATACTGGCAAAAAAGTAATATTGTTAACAAAAATGCATAATCAAGCATCATTACACTTTGCCAAGTTGTGGCAAAAAGTTACACTGTTAAAATATGTGGCATACATACAAGAAATGCATAGTTTCAAGACTTACAAACTCAGTTAATTCAGAGTTCTTTCCCGTTGATAGTGAAATTTGATAGGGGGTTCGATTTGGAGATATGGGCTTTCCCCCTATTGGTATTACATTGTTTTATACTTGGTCATTTGGTGGTGTCAATCTACAGCCTTTGTTGGCTTACTGGTGGTGTTCTTCCCAGCCTTTGTTGGCTCAATGGTGGGGATCGGGTCTCAAAACCCTTTGTTGGTTACTGGTGGTGATCGTCTTACAGCTTTGTTGGCTCACTGTTGGGATCAGTCTCACAGCCTTTGGTGGCTCACTGTTGGTGATCAGTTCCAGCCTTTGTGCTCACTGGTTGGTGATCGGGTCTCACACCCTTTTGGTGGTTAATGGTGGTGATCAGTTAACACCCTTTGTTGGCTAACTGGTGGTGTCAGTTCACGCCTTTGTTGGCTACTGTTGGTGATCAGTCTCACAGTTTGGGTTTTTTTGGGGGGGCAGTGAAGTAAGGAAACTTTTTTTTCCCCCTTTTTTTGTGTGTAATTTACAACCCGGTCTCTGTGCTTTTTGATTGAGGCTGTCAGAGACTTGACAGCAATGATATCAAAGGTAAAAAAAAAAAAAAAAAAAGAGGGGGGGGGGGGGGGGATCTCGATGGAAGTTTCCTACCCCCTAAGAGTGGGGAAATTTTGTGTAAAATTTTCGAGAACAGTCTTCAGATGTTTGATGTTTGTCGGTGGGGTGAAGGCCTGGCGTGAGCATAGAGACAGGGAGGGGTTGAGGAGGGGTGTTTTTGGTTCTCGGAATTTCCACGGCCCTGTACAAACCACGAGCGTCCCCTGCACAACCGGATTAGTGAGGGAGGAGGGAGAAAAGAGGAGGGGGGGTGAGAGTGGGTGCCCCAGTTCGTGTGTAACTTTTTGTGTATTTTTGCGGGCCTGGCCTGCTGTCCGGGGGGTATCCTGTATAATGGAAACCAAAATGACAGGGAAGAGAGAGGAGGGGGAAAGGGGGTTGGGGGTGAGGGTAGGGGATTTGAAAATCACAGCAAAAAAAAAGGGGAACATTTACTAAAAAAAATCTGATGTAAATACCTTAATTTGAAGTAAATCAGAGTAGTATCAATTGGATGGATCTGAAGATTAGAAAACACGTGAATCAATTTTGAATTATCTTTCAAAAGATTTTTGTGGATAATTAGCCTGATTGAAATTGATTGTAGTTTATTTTAGGAATATAGTGCATTGATTGGGGAAAAGAAGAAGAAGAAGTTTAAGTTTTTGTTATAACTCACGAAAAGTTGTAATATGTCTTGAATTTTTCATGGATAAATTATTTAAAAAAAGGGTTTAGCTTGCAGTATCCCCTTATTTGTACACTGTATGGTAATATTGACTATTTAAAACTTTCACATTTCAGCATTTAAATGAAAATTGAAATGGAAAAAGGTGCAGATACTGACAAAAACCCCCCAAAAATGGTGAAGATGCAGTCATTGATGTCTGATACCCTTCAAAGATCTAGCAAACTGGGGAGTGCTGGCTCCCTTATTTCCGCATACCTTTCCAAAAAGAAAAAATCCCAAAACGCCCGAAAAAACCATGTTATAACTTGAACAGCCCTGGCAGCTAGTAATGCTAAAAAAAAATTGAATGGATTGCCAAAAATGCAAGAGACCCATTTTTGCTGCTGAAAGGCTGGATTTTGCCCAAAATCAGAAAAACCTTTTAATCAAACTTTTAACCGATGTACCTGTTGCCCAATAAATTTTCTTCAGCACCAGAGAAAAATTTGCAATGTTTATTGACTGACTTCAAGGTTTTCAAAGGGTCTGGAGTGGCACTATTATACAATGATTGATTTAACATTGGCAGAAGGCTTATAAGCACCCTTCGGGGAAAATTTTTTACCTCAAAGTGACTATTGCAGTGCTATGCGGATGCTGCTGAGAATGGTTCATGCTTCGTTGGTATTGTCAGGGTGCCTTTATTTTCTCCCCTTTTTTAACATATTCCTCTGTATTATGGGGTGAGCACTGGAGATTGTCAGCATAATCAGCAAAGGGAGGAAGAAAAATCACAATCCTTGATTTGAGGTGACATTGTGGCCCGGTAAGCAGTGAACAAGAACTCGCCACCCTTGTTGAACGACTGGATGTTTTGCAGATATGGCCCCCGGAAGACCCGTTAATGGCCAAACTATCTATATCACAGAGTGACATACATAGGAAACACACACACAACACACACACACACACACACAACCACACACACATTGTCTGGGAGTAATTTCTTAGTTGGAAGGGAAGGAAATGGCCCTTTACCTTCCGTTCACCCAGGGAGGGAGGGAAAGTGTATAAGCGCAGCATTTTGACCTACACCCGGGCCCCCCTGCAGACATAGCTGCTACTCCCTCGCGCCCTAAAGTTTTCCCCCCAATTGGGAAAAGGGATACTTGCCAAAGGTGATAGCGTGTCGAACGGGGGGTGTGTTTCTTCATTAACATTTGTGCCAGAAAGCAGCGGAAGGTGTGCGTTGATGTCACTGGATCGTTGGTCTTTAAACTGAGAGAACGTACCAAACATGAATGGCGTTCTTCTACGCTTTACTGGCAAGAGCACAAAGAGTTGCCACAAAAAAACAAATTAAAACAGATGACGAACACACAAAAAGTGAAATGAAATTCAACTCAGTGGAGAGCATACGTCTTAATTCAATTATATAAACTAAACATATTGGCATGCGTTTTTCCCTTTTTCAACTGACGGGAGATTTAGTCGCGATACAATACCTGACAGTGGTAGAGGGCCCAACAACAGTTCCAATTGGCACTGGTCAGCTTCACTTGGAACACGGCGGCAGTTTCCCTACTATGGCCCAGGCATGTTTTGCGTTTTTTATCTGTGCGTCTACGTCCTTGTGAGAAGGCCGATACTGATTCCATCATACCCCCCCATGCTTTTAGTAAAGCAAGTTTTAGCTGCTCACGGCGAGTCAGTTTTTAAACAAAAAAATGCTTTCTCCCGGTTTTTGGAAATTTCCCCCCCAGTCAGATATTTAAAAACCGCCAATGAAAAATTTTGTCGCACTTTCATTTCGTGGTAAGCCTACTCAAAACTGGGTCACCCCTTTGTAACACAGTATGAGAGAAAGGGGAGAGGAGAGAGAGTAGGAGGAGGGGAGGGGAGAGAGAGAGAGAGAAGAGCATGCACCCCACGAGCACACACACACACAAACACCGCGCATGCAGCGCGCGCGCGCCACCACAACACACACACACACACACACACAACCAAAAACCAACCACACACACACAATTTGTCAGTAACCCAGTTCCAAACAAAAAAGGTATTTGAAACCACCACACCACCCCACAAACCACACACCACAAAACCACACACAGAGGGCGCGCGCGCGCGCCCCACCCATTCACAAAATCACACTTTATTTAGCATCCCTCTCCTCTCTCTCTCTCTCTTTTTTCTCTCTCTCCCCCTCAAATGTAACTGACTGAATTGATAAATTGATTTTCCGAAAAAGGGGTAAGGGCCCCGAAACAAAATGCTTTCACCCCCTTAAGTATTCGTTTTTTTTTTGGACTTCCGCTTGAAATTTTCTAGTTGGGAATATTCTGTTTTTGGGGGGGAGACTAGGCCCATGTTTTTTTTTATAACCTGCTTTTTGTTTCTTGTGTTTTCTGTGCCTGCTGTTTTTGAATAAGTTGCGGTGCGTGTGTCTGCTCCCCCCCCCCCCCCCCCCCCCCCCCTTTTCCCCTTGTAAGCCGGGCCAAAACGGTGAGATCGGATGAATGGAACGCAGTGACTTTCAAGAATGTGTGCTTTGGGGTGACGGTTTTTTTGGGAATGTTTGCGAAAGAAACCTGATTCCTTGATTTTATCCATTTGCGTGACTCGTCTGTGTCAGTCATTGGTGTTTGATGGGAGATGTTTGAGTGGAATTTTGGGGAAAATAGTGTGTTCAGTGTTTTGAATTTCTGGACAATGGTTCCTAGCCTTCAGAATGATGTCCGTGTCCTGGTTCTGCTGTTTTGCCAAATCACGACACAACTGATTATTGTGTCTGGGTTCAGGTTGGTGTGGCGTGGTTACCAACAAACGATCGTCCATGGGAGGCCTGTGGATGTATTTTCGCTGTGAAACCAACATCCAAGTGCTTGGTGACAGGGCCGGCCAGTTTTGGAAGATGCTGTGACTGGAGTTTTTTTCCTGTTGGGTTTCCCACACCAACTCTGAAGATCATGCTGCTCTTTCTGGAAGCTCTGAGTGGCGCTGTTTCATTTTTGGGGCCCATTGAAAAACAATTTTGACTCTAACGTTTCGTTTTTCTTTTACAGCTGCTAAGGTTTTGTAACTGTTGGTTCACGAACTCAGAAAGGCTGGTCGGAGCCGATATCTTTCCCCTGGTTTGTAGTGACAGCCTATGTCTTGGCCCAAGGCTTTGGCGTCCTTTTCCAGCAGGTTAGATTTTCTTGACCACGCCAGCGAATATGCAGTTGGGGGTGCTTTGGGTCAATCTACATCAATGATGGGGTCCCTGATCACATTGTTGTTGTTCGGCAATTTTTTTTTTTTGGATTGTGTGTATTTTTGCGTCTGCATTGATGCCCTTCAAAGTGTGCTATGTCTGTTCCCCTTACTGCAGTGTCTGGTGTCTGATTTGTGCTTTAAAAGCATTGCAATAGGGCAGGGTGTGTTCCCCGGGCACCCGTCAGTCCTACAATTTGAGGGAAAAACTAGTCCCAAACGGAAACTTGATCCCTTTTTTCCCTCCATGCCCGGGACTTCAGGCCTCATTTTTGGGTTTGGGGTCTATGATTTTCTCAAATTAAAAATGGGCTGTCTTAAATCCACAAATGGCCAGGGGGCCGTGTTGCGTTGGAATTTGGTCGTGAAAATTTGCAATTTGAAGCAGGGTTTGAATGTGCCCCCCCATGATCCCCCCTATTTGCCCAGACCCCACTCGTGGAATTTTGTTATTAGCCTGTCAGTTTGTTGTGTTTGTATATTCATCCGTAAGCTGATACAGTTGGGGAATGTCTTTTATTTTTTTCCTACTGTGTCTTACCCCTTTTGTCTCCTTTTCATCTACATACACAAGGTTTTCTTCTCATTCCATTTTCCCAAAAATTGCTTCCTTGTGCCTCTCTTTTTTTGTCAATTCAAATGTCCCCCAACACTTTTGAAAATTCTTCTGCTCCCGTTTCTGTCGCTCATCCCCATGGGAGTTCGCAGTGCGACCCTTGTTTCGGGTCACTCTCCTGGGCCACCCCCTGCTTCCGAATCTTCTGTCTGTAGAGACTGTGTGATCTTGATTTCAGAGCCCTGTTGTTTGTGACTCTTTTTTACTACTTTGATATGTTCATTTGTTTTTCTGCATAAAATTTTGGTGCCCCCTTTTTCCGCGGGAGATGGTGCCAGAGCAGAAGATTTACGGGGGTGTGTGACCCTTTTTTAACCTATAGGCTGCCTTGGGGTTTTTCACCTGACTGTCACTTTGTTTTGGATTGTTTTGGATTGTCGCTTTTTCTTTTCACAAGTCACAAGCAACTTTTCTTCTTCTGCGTGGGTTTAACAATGTTCATCGTCTGAGTCTAAATATACTGTCTTGCGTTTCAGTTGGGGGAAGGGGGATATTGCGGCTCAGGACAGGGGTTTGACAGTAATTGGAGAGGTTTGTGTGCACAATTTTCGGGTTTTCAAACGGCTTTGAAGTTGATGACAAAATTTGACGTCGACACACTTTCTAAGTGTTGAAACCAAATTCAACTGTAAAACTTGCATGTGCAGTTTTGGATGTTTTGCTATGATGGGATGTTTGTGTGCGAATGTTCTTGGGTTGGGGGGGCGATGGTGAGCAAATGACGTCGAAAAACTTTCATCGGTATTTAAGATAATCAGTCTGTGAAAACATTAAAGGGCCGTTTGGGGTTGGCTAGCTATGATGGTGATGTTTTTGTGAAAGGAATGTTTGGCTTTTTCAGGGGGGGTTGATACCGCGGAGGAATTTGACACTATTTCATCGTACCCAAGCACAGTCAGAAGTCTAAACATTCTTGAGGGATTTTTGAGGTTGGTTTTTTTGTTTTTGGACGACGGAATGCTTTTAATTAAAAGAAACTGACACGATGTACACTGACTAAAAGAAAGTCTGGTTTTGAATTGTCCGGTTTTCTGACATTCTCTAAAAGTCACGAGCAGTTTTTTCTTTTTTAGTACAACATGAGAATGTGCGCATGTGTCTCGTTTTTTTCAGTGTCATGAGTCGACCGAATTTTTTCCGAGCATTTGGGAAAAATTAAAGGGTAGTTTTGCTGTTGTTGAGAGCAAGTTTCTTGGGTTGTTCAAGTGTGCGAACCAGGCATCACCAGGGGGAATCCCCAAGTCATATACTAAAGGAGGGGAGTTAGGGGAAGGCGCAGTACATCCGGGGACCTGCCTGTCGGGGGGGGGAGAGGGTCAACCCCTCCCAAGCATTCAGGGTCCCAGTGACCTGGGAAAGGCGATGTGTAGGTGCCATCACGGTTTGGGATGTCGGCCTGCGGCGGGGGTTTCAGGGGGACCATTCAGTCATTTGTCCTGAGGAATGAATGGAAGGCTTCGGCCTATTGAGTGTTTGCCCCTTGTTGCCTATAGAGTGTGTAAATTCTTGAAAATCAGTCCGGGTTGGGAAAAAGGTTTCCCCCACTGTTAGTACAATGGGGAGCTTCAGGGAATTTAAAAATGGTTTTTGGGGTGGGGTTCGCTTAAACCACTTGGTACCCGTCCTTGTTGGTGCTAGCGCTGTGGTGTGTGTGTTGTTAGGTGACTGGGGTTTTTTGGTGGAAAAAAATAACTCGGGGTTAGTGGTTCAACCTTGTGAGTGGTGTGCCGTGATTCCTTGGTTGAAACGTTTAAAATGGGTTCTCTCTTTTTTGGGGGTTGGTATAAGATGCCCGAAAAAGGGTGTGTACTCACTTTAAGGGAAAATGGGGCTCACCCGTTTTGCTGGGGGTCAAGAAAATCGGAAAGCGGGTTTGCTGTTGACTCGAAGCCCAGCGGTTTAGTTTGGGGGCCGGGGTGGGGATAGACAGTGGAGGTTGCTGTAGCCTCCGAGCCGACGACGAGAAGAATTGTCTCCTGTGGGGGCGGTGACAGCATGACGTGTCAGCCTGTTGGGCCTGACAGGGAGCTGCCGACAGCGGGGGGGTGTTTGCAGCCAGAGAAGACGTGGGGGAGGGCCGCAAAAGCCCCCCTTTCCTGGAGGGGCGATGGCAGTGGAGTCCCGGGGGCTCGGTCTGAGGGTGCCTCAAGCTACGTTGCCGTGTCCCACCAAGGGTTTGGCCATCGGGGGACAAAAACGGTATGGCAGCTTCGCGCTCGTAGTCGCACATTGGGGTGAGGAAAATGACTTGTAACCAAGGAATGCTGGCAAATTTGGACGTTTTAATTGTTCTTTTAAATTTATAAGTGTGCAACCAGAATGTGGAAAATTGTCTTTCCTGGTAATTTGAGTAATTGAAGGAAAGGGGATGCGTTTGAGGTTATCTGTGTGATATTTACATTTTTTTTATAACACGAAAAATGTGTTGTGTATAAAGGGTGGGGGGGCGGGGGTCAAGTTAAAAAAAAGTTGATTATTTTCTTTTAAATGCTATTGATTACCCGTTCCCCTTTTTTGTGGGCCCCTTTGAGTGACAGGTGGTGTTATGCGATAGCGCATTTTGGTTGAAAAAGTAAATACTTTGTCTTACCCCCCCGCATCTTGTTATGATAATCATATTGTAATAACGGGGGGGAGCGTCGGAGACCGGGGCGCATTCGTTTTTGGTAGCTTTCATGCAATACACCTGGCTGTTTTCCTTCTTCACTCGAAATATTAGACTGAAATACGTAAAAAATTTGGGAAATTGGCACAAAGTTTGCGTTTATCCCCTTTATCTTTATGCTGTTGAGCATGTTCCCCGCAACAAATGACAAACAAATCTCCCGTCTTTTGTGTTCCTGAAGTTGTGTGCAAAAGCCTCCGCCATTGTCGGCGCTGTACATGCAACAGCAGCACAGATCGGAATAAAGTATGCCTACATGAATACACACACCCCCCGCACGTACGCAGAAACAAACACACACACACACCCAACACACACACACTACACAACACACACCCACACAAAACCACACACACACACCCCAAACACACGAATATCAGGGTTTTATTACGGGCTCACTCACAATGAAGGCACGTTTGGGTCTCACTTGCCACACTCACTCTATGTATGCAGAGAGAGAGAGAAAAAAGAGAGGGAGAGAGAGAGAGTGAGGGGGAGGAGAGAGAGAGAGGGGGGCAAAAAATAAAACCATTGGTAGATGTTTACGCAAGAAAGAAAAACACACGCGAAAAGATCGTTCAGCACCAGGTTCCCCCCTCAAGGGGCCACTCTAGCACTGCTGCAGCACTGGCTATCCCCTGCCGGCCAATGATGAAAAGCAAAATTCTCACTGTATAAAATAGCGTAAACCCCCAAACGCAAAAAGTAAAGTTATATAAAAGCACAATGAAGGAGAACACTCCCAAACACACGAGTAAAATATATCCACGGGTTTTTTCCCGTGGTAGATAAACAGCATCAAACCGGGTGTACACTGAGCACAAGAATGACCAGTTTTCCTCTCTTTATCCGTGGCTATCTATGATATGAGGAAGGCCCATTTACTATAGTTTCCATGATATCTTGGGGGGGGGGGGGGGGGGGGGGGGGGGGGGGTTACCAGCTGTTGTCCCTGTCGCGTGATCGAGCAAAGAATTCTTCTACATTAGTGCCTTTGTCAAGTGGGAACAACGTCTCAATATACCTATTGACTGGTTGAGGTACTGAAAAGGATTAAAAAATCAAAGAAACAAAATTTAAAATGGTTCGAATTAAAATATGCCCCAGAATTTTGGAAAACAAATAGTGTTTGAAAAGTATGCAGATTATGATAGGGACAAATTTTAATTTCTGTAGTAGAGAAAAAGACTCAATTAATCATTACCTGTGGGAATGTGAGTTTACCCGCACTTTCTGGAAGACCTTGAAAGAGCTCTAAACGTTAAACTGTTCACACGTGAAAGATTACCCTTTTTAATGTGGAAAATTATATTATTTGGTACGGATGAGAAAAAAAAAACCGATGATTTGCTTTTCCCTGATGATATTTAATGGGAAAAATTTTTCATTTTTAAATGTGAATTAACAAAACAAAACCTAATATAAACAGGGTTTTTGAAGGAGCTGGATTATAGATATAAATGGAGAAGTTTATGTTCTTGATGGAGATGAATCTTTCTACTTACCAAACAAATGGTCACCATATATCAAACGCTAGAGGGACTATTTGGTCTTTTATGTCTATATGTATGTGAACCTAAGTGTGTGCGTATGTATGTGGGTTTGTGCGAAGTGTGTGTATATGTGTGCATGCAGCACACACACAAATATATATGGATGGAGGGTGTGTGTGTTTTGTGTGTGAGTGTGTGTGTGTGTGTGTAGGTATATGTATGTGGGTGTGTTATTTATATGTATGTATATATATATTTTATATATGTGTGTTGTGTGTGTGGTGTGTGTTGTGTGTGTTGGGGTGTGTGGGGTGTGTGGTGTGGTTTAGATATGTTTAATAAGTAATACATACTCGTTTTGTTTTACTATTTAACGTCGTCCGTGGGCCTTGGGCACGATTTGAATAATGGTAAAGTTAAATGTGTCTTTACCCCCCCCCCCCCCCCCCCCCCCAAAAAAAAAAAAAAATTTATGTTTTGATTGAATACATTGTACGTTAGTACTGACAGCGCCGGTGTTACGGAGGGAAAACTGACTCCGTAGAAATTTTTTACTCCCTGGTTCTTTTTTCTCCGGAGAAAAATGAACCGTTCAGTTCTCTACAGATTTTGGAGTCAATATTCTACGGAATATTGACTCCCCTAGAAAAAATGACTCCTGTGTTAATTTTAGTTGCTACTATGTTGATTTATAAGTTATATACGTATCTTGATAATAATTCATCCATCCCAAAATTCTTCTTAAAAACACACTGGTTATTTATTTGTAGATTGTTTCAGTCGAGAATTTCAAAATTTATCTATTTTATTATCTCAGCAGTTGTAGTATGTCATTATAATTGTCGTAAGTGTGGAACATGTTGAGTGAGCGTGCGGTTGGGTCAGACAGGCGCTTTGGGAAAATGTGCCTGTCGACAATCATCTTTATAACATCATCATCACTTTTGTTGTTGGTGGTGGATTTTTGTTTGTTTGTTTTTTGTTTCGCTGCGTTTTTCTACAAACAATCACTGTTTAATGCAGATTGTTATTATATTAAGTAGAAAGAAGAAATGACCACTTTGGGGTCTTGGTAAAGTCCTGCATTGCGGTAAGTTGCAAGGAGCCGCTTCGTTTATCGATTTAACGACATCCGTTTTCGGACTTTGACGTACGATAAAAGGCCCCTAAAGACTGGAACATGTCGCGGACTTCTAATAGACGCCGACACGGCCAAGGCATTAGCTGTGTCAGTCTTTCTCAAGCCAAAAAGTTCGCAACCGAGCTCTGAAAAAAATCAAAGAATTTTTTGTAGTAAAAAATAAGATTTTTCGACTTTTTTTTTTTTTTCACAAAATTTTTGTTCATTAAATTTAAAAAGGGGTTTCCTTGGGAAAATTATCAACTTGGCGAAACTTTCATTATTGGAAACCTTGAAGGTTTTTAAAAATATGCTTCTGAAAAAAAAATACAAAATTTTTTGGCTCTGGTGCGCGGGGGTAATCATGTTGGTTAATCCCCGAAAAGTCCCCCTTTTTAATTTTTTTTGACATTTTTGCGGTCAGGATAGGGGGTCGATGTTACTATAAAATATGCTTGAAAGGACCCGGGGTTGGATTGACTTGGTCTGAATTCGCCTTTTTTTTAAACCTATCAGCATCCCTACTCACACACAGAGACATACAACATACTCCCCAAAAATCATAAAACAAGCAACCAAAACATGAAATAAATGAAGTCTAAAAAGTAAAAAAATCAAAAAAAACTAGACAAACCCTGAAAAAACTGTTTTTTTTAAAAATCAGTAATAAAGTAATTTATACATAGATCTTCGACAGGAGACCTATTTGTGTGCAATCACAATGCCGGATCTAAAAAAAACCCCGTCTGTTAGCAAATGAACGGGGGTTTTTTTATAAGGCCTGATTTTTAACTGAACGTTCGAAAGTAAATTTTGGCAAAAAAATTTTTGGGGTTGTTCTTTTCGGGGTTCAGTTCGAGTGGTCTCAAAAACGACATGGATGCTGCCAAGTTGATAATGAAGAAGTAATCGGAGAAAATCATACCAACAATTAAAAAAAATTTGGCCCAAAAACAAAAAAAAAATTTTTCGAAGAGACGCAAGAAGTTCTTTCTTTCAAAAGCAAACGATCGTTTTAAAAAAATCAAAAAGGGCCAGTCTGCGGTTTTTCCAAAAGACGGGAAAGGGTACTCTCCCCACCCATAACACGGCGGCCACCGGGTGTGAACAGACATAAGCACAATGTCATCCATTTTTTTCATCGGCGTGTTATGTTTTTTTTATTTTTCCCCCCCCCCCCCCCCCCCCCCCCCCCCCCCCCCCCCCCCCCCCCCTTTTTTTTTTTTTTTTTTTTTTTTTTTTTTTCCAAAATAGTTTTTTCGGGAACCCTGCATAAAATACGTCTGCAAAAAACCACCCTTCCCCAAAGGGAAAAAAAAAAAAATCTTTGTTTTAAAAACATGGTGAAAACATAATAGTCGGTGTTTTTTTTTTTTTTTTTTTAATTTTTTTTCAGCACAGAAACACAAATCTTATTTTTTGGAAGAAAAGGTTTGTTCGAGAAGGAGAAAAAACGATCAAACTGTGTTTGCAATCTGAGTACACTTGAAAAAAAAAAATAAAAGATGTCACTGCCGCGTCAATTTACTGTATTTCCAAAAGCTGGTTTTTTTTTTTTTCCCCACAAAATCGACTTTGAAAAAATTGACTCTTTGTGTGTGTGGTGTGTTGGGGAATAAAAAAAAAGTTAGGGGGGGCGGGAAATTAGGCAGGGTCGTGGACAGAACAAACAATTTTTTAAAAGGGACAAACTGTTTGCTCTTTCTGACACCGTTTTTGCGTTATTTTACATGTTTTTTAATTCCTGTTGAAAAACCACAAAGTCCATAAACGCAAAATGGCACGATTTAAAAAAACCTTAATTCGAGAAGTTTCGAGCCACACCTCTTCGTTTGCTACTTAAAAACAACGTCACGAAAGTAAATAAGAAAAAAAAATTTTTTTCATGCAAGACAAGGCCCGGCATTCCCAACTGCGTGGGAAATTGTTCTTTGCACCGCCACTCTGAAGAACCCAAACTGTTCGTCGTGCCTTGTGCCTTTTCCCCCGCTAGGTTGCTTTAAAAGAAAATCCTAATTTTTACCACCACACACCCCACACACCACACACCCCGCGCGCCGCACGACGCACGACGCACGCCGAAACCCCCCAAACCCCATTAAAAACATTTTTTGTGTATGAAAGGCAAAATAAAACCCCGGGAAATTTCTCATCTCTTTTTTTAGACAGTGAATGTAGTTTTGAAGCCAAAAACCAAAAAAAAAAATCCCAAAACCCCCTTCTCTTTACGAATTGTCTGTCTATCTCTCTGTTGTAAATTTTGGATTTGGATGGAAAAACAAAAAATGAACTTGTGCGAGACCAACACAAAAAACCCCGTTTTACTGCTGCTGTGCGGGGTTCGAACCCGCACGCACGCACAGCAATGTGCACCCAGCACACACGCACAGTACGCAACAAAAACCGCTGCAAATTCTTTTTTCGCGCGCGCCGGCGCGCGGCCCAAAAACAACACAACACACACACACACCAACAAACCCCCACCCCAACCCCAAAATTTTTTCCCCACCGTTTATAAAACAAAAAAAAATTTTGTACTCGACGCGACCACATCAAACCGGTTGGGCAACAACATTACCTTTTCAAATACATCTAGCCAAAGAATCCCTTACAGATACACAACCTTTTATTTTTGTCAATGAAAAAAATTTTTTCCAAACACACGTCAGTCAGCGAAAAAACTTTTTGAAAAACGACACTAAAATTAAACATGACCAAATAAATACGTTGGTTTTTACCCCCAAATCCCAAAAATCTCCCTTGGCTACATTTACACTTGGCTCAAAACTAAAACCCCGATATGTTTAATAAAAAAATTTAAATTTAAAGTTTTAAAAATTTCCCCCCCAAAAAAAAAGCTCTTAGTCCGTTGGGTTTTTTTTTTCTGGGTCCAGGTTATCTTGGCATGTGTACTGTCAAGGAACACCCCGCTTGATATTATTTTAAAAAAACAGATTATCATTGGGGGGAAACCCCTCTAAAAGAGCTTTTTCTCTGAATGACTATCTTCACATACACGCGCGCACACCACACACACACACACACCACCAACAAAACACACACACCCCACACACACAATTAAAAAGCCGCTTTAAACGCCACACATGCCCATACGCGAATTTTTAAAAGGCCAAAATGATTGCCCCTTTTACTCAAGACTTTTTTTTTTTTGTGGGTTTAGGTTGTGAAATACAACGAACCAACCAAGTTTCCTTTGATCCGTTTTATAAATCCCAAGAAACAGGTATGAAGAAAATTAACATGGCCATTGGCTACCTTGATCTTTGAGTCACAAACCCTTTTTTTTTCCTTTTTTTTTTCAGACTTTTTTTGTCAGACTTTTTATTATGTCCCCATATACACAAGGAAATGTTTTTGAGGCACGTAAAACACAAATACAAACATTCAACATTGATAAATCAATCTGTGGGTAAAACAGGCCTCTAAAACAAAATCAGAGACACCTTTTCCAATGTGGTTTATGTACATGTACAAAATGAGACTTTTACACCCATACAAAATCCATACCCAAACATTTACACCCCTCTAACACACCCACACACACACAACACACAACCACACACACACACACACACACACACACATATTGCATTCTTAATACCAGACTTAAGAGTAGAGAAATCTTTTTTATATCGGAATTAAAACAAATCGATATTTACAGCGAATTAACAGCGATACTCCTGGCTTTAAATTAACCTTTTAAACTTTCCAAAAACAATATTTCAAATTCTGTTCTGTGCTGATTCTAAATCAGCTCTTCAGGCATTAAAAGTTTTTTCAATTGCACACAAGACCTGAAATGATCATAGAGATAAGTTGTATGATACACATGTTAATTGCACACACACACACACACACACACACACACACACACCACAACACACACACACACACACACACTTATAATCATCATCAAAAAGGTGTTTTAAAAAATCAGACTGGCATTAAAACAAAGCAGTCAATTCATAGCACGTGCATTTTCTAAGTTACACATGGTTAACACACCATCCATTCCCACTTCCCTTTCTACCCCCACACATTTTCCAACACACAGTTCCGTTGGCTTCCTTTTTCGTTGGAGTTTCCATGTCCACACACAACACACACACACACACCACACACACACACACACACACACGCATGCACACGCACACCCCACACACACACACACACACACACACACACGCGCGCGCGCGCGCGCGCGCGCGCGCGCGCGCGCGCGCGCGCACATGAACATCCATATCATTTTTTTCCACACACAAGCTTTCTTTCACACACAAACTCACATACACACTCACACACTCAACTATACACGCACATACTCATTCCACATTTGTGAAGGTGATAATTGTGGATAGCAACTAACCCACCAACTTTCGTTGAGATCTGTCCAATAGTTCCCGAAAAATCCCCGAGAAACGGCTACGATAGTATGAAGGAAAATTAACGTGACCAGTGACTTTCACCTTTGACCCATAGACCTGATCTTTCTTGTGAAAGTGATGAATGTGAAACATGTACAAGCAATCCATCAAGTTAATTCAAGATCCATCCAGCAGTTTTTGTTTGTTGTTGTTTTTTTTGCGTACTGTCATACAAACACACTCTGTGACAGACAAACGGAGCTGAAAACTTACCAGAGTTTGCAAACTGCAACAAAATTGACACAGGAGTCATTTTTCTACGGGAGTCAATATTCTCCGTAACCATGGGAGTCAATATTCTACAGAAGGAGTCAATATTCTCCGTAGAGAGACAGTTTCCATACAATATCACAACAGAACATTCTCCTTTTCGGAATCATGTTCTACACATTGGGGGGGTGAGGGGGGGGTGGGGTGGGGGGTGGGGGTGGAGAGAGGATTTCCACATAGACCCTTTCGAAATCATGCTTTATACATTGGGGAAAGGATTTCCACATAGACTTTTCACGATAAACCAAGAATACAATCATTGCATATAAGAAATTACTTCCTTTCGTCTCTTTCATCGAGATAAGAATGTTTTTATCATTTCACATCATCACTACATCTCAGAGAATGATCTCCGTTCATAAAATTATTCATTAGTAACAGCCCTTAAATACATACCAAGGAATGATTTCTGCACACTCTTGTTTATCAACACATAGATATTCATTATTCATATCAAAGGATGGTTTAAATACTTAACAACAGATGAATACATATCAAATTGGTTTCTGTTTAGCTCCCCCACATCAAAGTTCAGAATAAATCTTCATACCATTAATACATGATAGTTTCCATCGCTCACTTCCAGAGCTTACTATCATTTGTATCATTATCATACATTAGCGAAATAAATAAAAACTGTTTTGCATCATAAAGCCATGAACTAGCTAAGCCACCTCCTTTTCCTATCACTCATCACAACATTTTTTTTCCTTCTTTCGATTCATACTTTCTAAAAAAACAAACAAACAAAAAAAAAAAAAACCAATTTCCTCCTATCACCCTATCAAGTCACAAGATATACCAAAAAAAACAACAAATACTTTTTTTTTCCTAAAAAGCCTTTACTAAGCGCTGAGAAAGTTACAGTCGCCTATAGAAACGGAGAACGATTTCGGATTGCGACTTCAAATTGCTAATAATGAAATACCGGACTGCCAGAGCAACTCGTCTGGAGTCCCTCTTCGGCCACTGGGAAGTTGGACTGCCGGAACTGCTGTAGAGACTGCCTGATCGTTTCAGCTCACCTGGCTTATACAGGGCGCAGGTGAGCAGCAGTCAGGTAAACTAACCAACTGGTCTTCTGGGGAACATGTTCCGGCCAACGCAGTTGTAAAAATTTGTGACTGGACAAAAAACGGTCCGTCACAGCGAGTTTCTGAAGATAAAATTGTGCTTGCATTCAGAAAACTTAAACCCCAAAAAGCTGCAGTACCTAACTGTATTATTGGCAAAATATCAAAAAGTGTGAGTGCATTCGTTGTTCCTTTCTTTGTAAAATTTTTTAATGTTCTTTTTGAGAAAGGATTCTATCTTGATGGTTGGACTGAATCGATTATTTTGCCCCTTTTTAAGAAAGGAAATGCCAATAATCCGGGGAATTATTGTGGTATAAGTTTGTGTGATTCAAGCAGTAAAGTATGTGGTACAATCGTTAACAGCCGCTTGCAGGCCTGGGTAACAGAATATAATATTACTGGAAAATATCAGGCTGGGTTTAAAGCTGGTTACTCTACTGTAGATCATTTGTTTAAACTACTGGCATGCGTTCAAAAACAATTTTGTAATAATCGAAAACTTTATGTTGCCTTTATTGACTTTGATAAATGTTTAATACTATTAATAGAAATCTACTCTGGCCTGCTTTATTGAAAAATGGAATTAAAAGAAAACTTTTCGTGGTATTAAAAGTACTAATCAGTTATCTTGCTCGTCTGGGGTGAAGTAGGGAGACATATGTAGCCCAATTCTATTTTCATTATTTGTATATGAATTGGTTATAGAGGTAATTAATAATGGCAGACATGGTGTTAGTTTTTTGTTCGATTCGCTTGAATTGTTTATCCTTTTACTGGCTGACGATGTTGTCCTTCTTTCTGAGACTATCGTTGGTTTGCAAACACAGTTGAATAGTATACAGACAGCATCCTCTTCACTTTGTTTAAAGGTGAATAAAAGTAATATTGTTGTTTTCAGAAAAGGTTGTAGTCTAGGTGTGAGAGCGAGATGGGTATATGATGGCAATAACATGCCTGTGGTGAATGCGTATAAGTACCAAGGTGTTTACTTTTCAACAAGATTAAGTTTTACTATGGCATGTAGGGATATAGCTAGCAAGGCAAAACGGGTGTGTCAGTGCAATAGTTCTTCTGTTAATCGTTTTTCTAAAACGTTTTCATGCTCAGATACAGCCAGTAATACAGTATGATTCTGAAATGTGGGGGATGAAAAAAGCTGCACAGTACTGTGAACAGGTCCACTTGTTTGCCCTCAAGAAATCTTTGTCTGATGATATGCGAACACCAAATGATCTTGTGTGTAATGAATTAGGCAGATTTCCAATAACTATTAACTCTATTTTTCGATGTATTCGCTACTGGTTAAAGTTAGTGCAAATGATTCGATGAGTGCCAGCCGTGCCGTGCGGTCACGTTTGTCTGAGCGCTCCTCTCACATAGTACGCAAGCTTTCACGCAGCGCGAGGCTTTTTTCCGACTTAGCCGTTTGTTCCCTCTGTAAAGGCCAAATCTATTCAGCAACTTCATTTGCGGTGTCACATCGGAAATCTTATCGACGTTTTTTTGATCCATCGAACTTATTCGTTCTCACTACCATGGCTGCCGGCGGAAATATCGGCGTGGACCCAGTCTTTTTAAAAGCTAAAGACATTCCAGATTCTGCCGTCAATAATCCGACAGTCCTTGATATGTGCCTGGCAGGAAAGAGGGAAGCCGGCCAGGGGTCGTTGGCTGGAGCCCAGCAGATCAATGGGCTCTGGCGAATTCACCCTGCAACTGTGGAGAGATGAAACCATAAGCTACTTTTGAAAGGTATAGCAATAAGAGGGGCAGTTTTCCAACTGTCCAACATGAGCCCATTCATTTTAAAGAATGACTCGGGAGAGGAAAAACCCTCGATAAAAGTTTGGATCGACAATATCCCCATCTGTGTTGCCGATGCCAAAATAGAGCACTCCTTAATTCGTATAGGTTGTGAACTTCGTTCCTCTATCAAAGCTGAGAGAGCTAGAGACGCTGATAATAAATTGACAAGATTTTTCAAAGGGCGCAGATTTGTTTTTACTGTTCCAACTGTCCCCCTTGAGAAGACACTCAAAGTGAGCGTGTTCTCAGCCAAATTCTTTCACAAAGAGCAACCAAAGATGCCCATTACATGTTCAAATTGTCTTGAACAGGGACACCACGCATCAGGGTGTCAAAAGAACATTGTGTGCCGAACATGTAAACAATCTGGTCACAGGTGGGGAGACTCTGCTTGCGGGTTCTCTCCTGTTGCAGTGACAGCGGCAGCAGACAGTGAGAACTCGGGCACTTGGGGACAGCAGCCATCCAAGTCAGAGCCGGAGCAGACCAGCAACAGCCTCAACCACGGACAGGATCCACCATCCAGAGGTAGGCCAGGAGAGCGTCAGTCCACCCTCAGCTCGTCCCTTACAATCCAGCACTCTTCTCGTCATAGATCGGAAGCCCCCTCCAAACGCCTTCGCTCAGAGGAGGTCCAGCCCGAAGACAGAGGGAAGAGCAAACAACAAAAACGGAACAACGTACGGTCCAATCGTTACGGTCCTCTAGTGTCCTCCCCTGAGGTTGGTGACAAAGGTAGGTCATAGACTCCATTTCTTCGGACCGACCAGTCGATGACGACCTGGATCTCCCTAATGGACTGTGATTTTGAACTTGATAATATTGCATAAATTACTGTGCACAGAACAGATTGCAGCACGATTTCCTCAAATCACAATCATGTTATTCTATGGATAAATTACGTATATACTCTCTAAGTAAAGTCAGTGCTTCATTATTTGAAAAAGCAGAAATTTGATATTGTTTGTTGACAAGAAGCTCATACAACAGAAAATGACGTATCAGTTTGGGAGAAACAGTGGGGTAGCAAAATCTTTTATAATGAAGGCACAAACAGGAGTCAAGGAGAAATCATTTTAGTTTCCAAACATTTTGACGGGAAAGCACATCTGGATTTAGAGGGTGAAAGAATGTTAATGATATCTGTAGAAAACGATTTTTACAAATTGAAACCGGCAAATTTCTATTCCCCTAACAATACCAAGGACAAGTCAATATTCTTCAAGAAGTTACAAGAAATATTTCACACATACAGTGAGAACAACGTGATGTTTTTTGTGATTTAACTGTGTGGTGAACAACGAATTCGACATCATTTCAGGTTTATTCCATAGCGAGACAGAGGGGTGCTAAATGATAATGATCAAGAATTTAACACTAATTGACGTGTGGAGAACATTTCATAATGAGAAAAAGAATTTTCGTGGAACAGAATCAATCTGTTTGTTGCTCGCTGATTAGACTATTGTTTTGTTTCTTAGGAAATCTTAACCAGCTGTTTCATGGGAACTGCTAACCGTTGCTCACTCGGATAATAAGGCACTGATACCAGAGTTGAACGCTTGCAATTTTGTAAGAGGCCCAGGCTACTGGAGATTTAACAATAGCTACTTAAGAGACCCACTTTGTGTGAATCAAATTAATGATCTATTAGACAAACTGTTAAATGATACGTCCAATATAAGTACCAGTGTTGATAAATGGGAACTTTGTAAAATGGAAGTAAGACATTTTTGCATAGAGTATGGAAAAACATCAAACTGTAAAAATGGAAATTTAGAACGTCACTTAGAGTTGCAGATCTTAGAAAAAGAAAATGAGCTAACTCTTGACCCAGAGGACAAAGCCACACAAAGCAGGTACTTGAATTTAAAACGTCAGTTAGATTTATTACAGGATGGTAAAGTAAAAGGCGCTCAGATTCGAGCAAGGATTAAATGGATTGAAGATGGTGAACGCAGTACTAAATATTTTTTTCAATTTAGAAAAAGCAAGAGGCAAGAACAAGATTGACAAGATTATGTAAACAATCCGGTGAAATCATAACAGACCATACGGTAATACTGGAACAACAGGTATCATTCTTCAAATCAGTATATAATCAGACAACAGCTGAAAAGATGGTATAGAGGGAACAGATATATTTTTGCAAAATGTAAACTTTCCAAGGCTCAGTGAAGAGGAAGTTGCATGGTGCGAGGGAATGATTACATTAGAAGAATTGACCAAAGACTTAAAACATATGAAGAACGGTTCTGCCCCTGGCAGTGACGGCTTAACCATAGAATTCTTTAAATTCTTTTGTAATAAAATTGGTAATGCTTTGACTGAATCATTCACAGAGGCCTTTTATAAAGGTGAACTGTCGTATTCTTAAAGACATGGTGTTATTAACTTGATAAATAAAGGAAAAGAATTACATAGAGATGATCTCAATAATTGGAGACCTATTACTCTAAGTACTTGTGACTATAAACTATTAGCTTAAGTTTTAGCCCTTCGATTTGGTCGAGTCATTAACAAATTAGTTGATGAAGATCAGGTTCGATATATTAAAGGAAGGAACAGCGCCACAATTATCAGATCAGTTGATTATACAATTAACTACTTACATAAAACAAATCAAGCAGGATATCTGTTAGCCATTGATTTTTCCAAAGCATTTGATTCGATATCCAAGGCTTTTCTACAGAATACGTTTGACACGTATGGCTTCGGACCCGATTTTAAGAAATGGGTGTCAATACTGAATAACGGTAGAAAGAAACTCGTGGAGAGCGTGGCAGCAGAGAGTCCTCAGAAGAGAAGCCCCCTTCAAGCAAGTGTTTCGGCCCTTATCTCCTGACACTCTAGGGGGGTTGGGCCACACCCGGTTCATGACTCCGGATGTCCCTCTGCTGCCCCTTTTTTTCCCATCTTGGGACGAGCCATGGCTGGGATTCGAACCCATGACCCTCTGGACATGCTCATTTTCCACTTAATGACTCGCGCTTTAACCACTGAGCCACAGGGACACCTGATATTTGTAGGGAAATTAAGCCTTATGAAGTTCACTTTTGTTCCTCCTTGACCAGATCCAGCTTGAACACCTCTCTGCCGCTTCTGCCATTGCTTTCAGGGCTCTGGTTTTTTCCTTCCCTGCAACTGAGAGCTGTTTCATGAGGCTGTATGCAGACGTTCCTACAAACCCCCTAGCTCCAATTTCTGCAGTGAGGACTTTGACCTGATAGCCTTCTCTCCTCAGGCTGTTTGCCAGATCAGCATACTTTTCAGTCTTGTAGATTTGAGCTGCCTCCATTCTGTTCTCATATGGCACCGTGAGCTCGATCATGATCAGCTGCTTGGTTGACTTAGAGTGGACTACTATGTCTGGTCTCATGCCACTCTTGCTGATGATCTCTGGGTGACTCTTCCATTCTGGGAGGTCTGCAGTGCACTCCCAGTCATCTGCCCCGTCCAGCAGACTCTGCCTGCATGTTTCGAGTGGCACTGTTGTTCTTGGCCATGATTTGCTGCCTCCTGCCGTGAAGAATGTTGCGGGTGCTTTTGGAGTCCTGATTTTCCCTTTTGTGGTGTTGGTACTAGCCCAGACTACTTGTACAATTTCTTTGAGCACTTGGTTGTGCCTCCATGTGTACCTTCCTTGAGCCAGGGCTACTTTACATGAGCTTAGGACATGCTCCACTGTTTGTTTTTCATGGCAGAGGGGGCATGCAGGATCGTCTGTTTTCCCCCACTTCACCAGGTTTGCATTTGAGGGCAGAAGGTCATATGCAGATCTGAGAATGAAGCTGATCCTGAGAGGGGCCATGTGCCAAATGTCATTCCAAGTGAGACTTCTTTGGAGTGCATTCTCCCACGTTGTCCATTGCCCTTGCTGGCTCTGCTGGACTGCTTTTTGGAGTCTTTTTTGGTCTTCTTCTTTTCTCATCTCCTGAATCATCATGTCTCTTTTGGCTTTTCCTTTGGCCTTTGACCACCATTCAGTTTTGGTCACCCCCAGTCCCTGTCTGTTGGTCTGTGTGTGTCCTGTTATTTCTCTGATCTTGAGACTTTCTTTTGCAGAATCCATCGCCTCTTGAACTTTCCATTTTCTGCCTGTCTTCAGCTGGGGCTTAATTGCTTCTATCACCTTGTCTCCTGAGTCCTCCAGCATGCTTTGAAGTCTGATCTTCCCTGCTTTGTATTCCTCCAGGATGGATTTCAGGGGTAGTTTCAGCTTTGCTTGGCGACAGTACAGCGCTATGTCAGTCAGACAGGGTGGGACACCAAGCCATTTCCTTGTGAACTTGTTGATTTTGGCTTCCATTGCCTCCACTATGCTGGTGCAGATGTCGTATATCATCAGAGGCCATAGCAGCTTTGGTATCAGCATGAACTGCAGACACCAGACCTTGTATTTGCCAGGGAGCCCACACTGGTCAATGGTCTCCAAGCCTTCCTCCGCCATCTGCTTGGTTTCTTTTGCTCTTTGTGTGTCTTTCAGCGTATCATCATACCATCTTCCAAGGCTCTTGACTGGTTCTTCTGTGACTGTTGGAATGGCCTGGTTGGCAACACTGAAGACCACAGATCCGGCCACTTTTCCTTTCCTCAGTGAGAGACTCCGTGATTTCTTTGGCTTGAACTTCATTCTGGATGAGGCAACTATGTCGTCCAGCCTCTCCAGCACATGACGTGTCTCGTCTTCTCTGGATGAAATCACTGTAGTGTCATCCATGAAGGCCTTGAGAGGAGGCATCTTGTATCCATCGCCAAGGTCTGTTTGTCTCGCGTTGTTTGTTGCTGCTTTCAAGATGAGTTCCATTGCCAGCACGAACAGTATTGGGGAAATTGCACAGCCCATTGCAATACCCACTTCCAAGTTGATCCAGTCTGTTGTGTACTCCTTGGTAGAGAACCGCATTGAGAAGCCATTGAAGTACTTCTTGAGCATGTCGCGGATGTTCTTTGGCACATGGTACATCTCAAGAGCCAACTGTATCATCTCATGGGGCACAGATCCATATGCGTTTGCCAGATCAAGCCACACTACGTCCAGGTCTCTCTTTTCTGTTTTTGCTTTTTGGATTGCGTCCCAGATCATTGTGGCGTGTTCTACACAGCCCGCCACGCCTGGGATGCCACCTTTCTGGACTGACACATCCAAGTACTTGTTTTCCATCAGGTACTTGGTCAGCCTTGCTGCCATGACAGAGAAGAAGATTTTCCCTTCGACGTTCAGTAGTGATATTGGCCTGAACTGGCTAATGTCACTTGAGTTTTGCTCTTTGGGGATGTACACACCATCTGCCGTCATCCACTGGCCGCTGATCTTCTGGTTTCTCCAAGCTGATCGCAGCAGCCTGTGGAGCCACTCCAGCACCTTGGGACATTTCTTGTAAAGCTGGTAAGGTATTCCGTTTGGCCCTGGTGATGATTTGGCTCTGGCTTTGTCGACCACCTTCTTGATTTCCGCCAACGTTGGAGGCTTGCCATTGAACTGTTCCTCAGGGTTGGTTGGCCACACCAGACCTTGAATGTCGAGTGGTGCTTTGCTCTGTGGGTCAGAGTATGTTTTCCTCAGATGCTGCTCAAGAACTCCTTTGTCCACACTTAGGGTCCCAGATTTTGGCTGCTCAAACAGTGTTCTGGCAAACTGGAAGGGGTCTCTGAAGAAGCGCTCTTGTGTCTTTTTCTTTTTGCTCTTCCTCTTCCTCGCAGATTCCGCTTTGCTGAGCGCACTGTGTTTTTCTTTCAGGTCTTTCCACAGTTTTTCCAAGCCTTGTTTTTCAGCTGCCAGTGCGGTCTTCATTTGCATCTTGAGGTTTTTCTTTTGGACCCTGATCTTGTCCATCTTTTCTTGGCGTCTGGATTTCTTTGGAGGTGTTTTCTCTTTGGGTAGTTTTGCTCCATAGGCGTCTCTACATGTGGCATACACAATGTCCCCATATGTGGCTAGTTTGTGTTCCAGGGTGCTTTTCCCTATCAGTGCATCGAGTCTTTGGACGATTTTTGCATCCAGTTTCTCCCAATCTTCAGTTTCGTTTGCTCGTGGCAGGTTGAGTTTCAGGCGCCTGGCATCGAGGGCCTGTGCAAATTCCTCATCCGAACCAACAGCGTGGATGTCCTTGGCACTGTGGTTTAAATCCTGGCCTTGGTCTTCCGACGTCTTATCTGCTGATGCAGTGCGCTGCTGCTCATTCAGATGAGTCTTCACACATCCCATCTTTGTTCTGTGGATCTTCATGCCACGGGTGGTAGCGAAACGCTTTCCACAGACACATGGATATTCCATTTGGTCCATGTTCATAGTCCGTTTGGGATTTGCAGTCATGATTGGTTGAGCACCGATGGATTCATCATTCTCTCCCCCTTTCGGTGAATCCTGGGAGCATCTTTTCCTTTTATTTTTAGTAGCCACATGTTTAAGGCAAAGTGGGGAGCCAGCCCACAGAGCCCTTGGTTCTGGTCTTTCCCAGTGTCCTCCGGTCTTTCCCGGACGTCCTCCGGCCTATTCCCGGAAGTCAATGGTTTACCCATGCATCAGTAGAAAGAAACTCGTGGAGAGCGTGGCAGCAGAGAGTCCTCAGAAGAGAAGCCCCCTTCAAGCAAGTGTTTCGGCCCTTATCTCCTGACACTCTAGGGGGGTTGGGCCACACCCGGTTCATGACTCCGGATGTCCCTCTGCTGCCCCTTTTTTTCCCATCTTGGGACGAGCCATGGCTGGGATTCGAACCATGACCCTCTGGACATGCTCATTTTCCACTTAATGACTCGCGCTTTAACCACTGAGCCACAGGGACACCTGATATTTGTAGGTAATTTTACCACAATAAATCATGGTGGTTGGGTCTCTAAGCCCTTTAACCTGAATTGTGGTATAAGACAAGGTTGTCCATTTTCTCCATTGGCTTTTATTTTAGCTGTAGAGTTGTCGGCTATAAAAATTAGAAGCAGTTCAGTTAAAGATAAAGCAGATGGCAGATGACACCATTTTGTTTCTCAGGGATCGCAATGATATGACCAGATCGTTGGATATATTGACTTCGTTTCAGGAAATATCTGGACTCAAATTAAATATATTAAAAACAAAAGTGTTAAAGATAGGAAGACAAAGAAAAGAGCAAATTTGCAATAAAATGGCAAGAAATATTGATGATAACTGGAAAGACAGAATCGTCCGAAATCAGGAATTAATGAAAATATGGCAAAAGAGGGATGTCAGTATCCAGGGTAAGGTCAGTGTAATAAAACTTTTTAGTAAACCAGTTAGTCTATGTTATGCAATCTATTGGCATACCAGAAATGGTCTTAA
>CM065738.1:43365370-43370251 GCA_033310375.1 Conus canariensis | reverse complement strand
TTCCATTTTTACAGTTTGATGTTTTTCCATACTCTATGCAAAAATGTCTTACTTCCATTTTACAAAGTTCCCATTTATCAACACTGGTACTTATATTGGACGTATCATTTAACAGTTTGTCTAATAGATCATTAATTTGATTCACACAAAGTGGGTCTCTTAAGTAGCTATTGTTAAATCTCCAGTAGCCTGGGCCTCTTACAAAATTGCAAGCGTTCAACTCTGGTATCAGTGCCTTATTATCCGAGTGAGCAACGGTTAGCAGTTCCCATGAAACAGCTGGTTAAGATTTCCTAAGAAACAAAACAATAGTCTAATCAGCGAGCAACAAACAGATTGATTCTGTTCCACGAAAATTCTTTTTCTCATTATGAAATGTTCTCCACACGTCAATTAGTGTTAAATTCTTGATCATTATCATTTAGCACCCCTCTGTCTCGCTATGGAATAAACCTGAAATGATGTCGAATTCGTTGTTCACCACACAGTTAAATCACAAAAAACATCACGTTGTTCTCACTGTATGTGTGAAATATTTTTGTAACTTCTTGAAGAATATTGGCTTGTCCTTGGTATTGTTAGGGGAATAGAAATTTGCCGGTTTCAATTTGTAAAAATCGTTTTCTACAGATATCATTAACATTCTTTCACCCTCTAAATCCAGATGTGCTTTCCCGTCAAAATGTTTGGAAACTAAAATGATTTCTCCTTGACTCCTGTTTGTGCCTTCATTATAAAAGATTTTGCTACCCCACTGTTTCTCCCAAACTGATACGTCATTTTCTGTTGTATGAGCTTCTTGTCAACAAACAATATCAAATTTCTGCTTTTTCAAATAATGAATCACTGACTTTACTTAGAGAGTATATACGTAATTTATCCATAGAATAACATGATTGTGATTTGAGGAAATCGTGCTGCAATCTGTTCTGTGCACAGTAATTTATGCAATATTATCAAGTTCAAAATCACAGTCCATTAGGGAGATCCAGGTCGTCATCGACTGGTCGGTCCGAAGAAATGGAGTCTATGACCTACCTTTGTCACCAACCTCAGGGGAGGACACTAGAGGACCGTGACGATTGGACCGTACGTTGTTCCGTTTTTGTTGTTTGCTCTTCCCCTCTGTCTTCGGGCTGGACCTCCTCTGAGCGAAGGCGTTTGGAGGGGGCTTCCGATCTATGACGAGAAGAGTGCTGGATTGTAAGGGACGAGCTGAGGGTGGACTGACGCTCTCCTGGCCTACCTCTGGATGGTGGATCCTGTCCGTGGTTGAGGCTGTTGCTGGTCTGCTCCGGCTCTGACTTGGATGGCTGCTGTCCCCAAGTGCCCGAGTTCTCACTGTCTGCTGCCGCTGTCACTGCAACAGGAGAGAACCCGCAAGCAGAGTCTCCCCACCTGTGACCAGATTGTTTACATGTTCGGCACACAATGTTCTTTTGACACCCTGATGCGTGGTGTCCCTGTTCAAGACAATCTGAACATGTAATGGGCATCTTTGGTTGCTCTTTGTGAAAGAATTTGGCTGAGAACACGCTCACTTTGAGTGTCTTCTCAAGGGGGACAGTTGGAACAGTAAAAACAAATCTGCGCCCTTTGAAAAATCTTGTCAATTTATTATCAGCGTCTCTAGCTCTCTCAGCTTTGATAGAGGAACGAAGTTCACAACCTATACGAATTAAGGAGTGCTCTATTTTGGCATCGGCAACACAGATGGGATATTGTCGATCCAAACTTTTATCGAGGGTTTTTCCTCTCCCGAGTCATTCTTTAAAATGAATGGGCTCATGTTGGACAGTTGGAAAACTGCCCCTCTTATTGCTATACCTTTCAAAAGTAGCTTATGGTTTCATCTCTCCACAGTTGCAGGGTGAATTCGCCAGAGCCCATTGATCTGCTGGGCTCCAGCCAACGACCCCTGGCCGGCTTCCCTCTTTCCTGCCAGGCACATATCAAGGACTGTCGGATTATTGACGGCAGAATCTGGAATGTCTTTAGCTTTTAAAAAGACTGGGTCCACGCCGATATTCCCGCCGGCAGCCATGGTAGTGAGAACGAATAAGTTCGATGGATCAAAAAAACGTCGATAAGATTTCCGATGTGACACCGCAAATGAAGTTGCTGAATAGATTTGGCCTTTACAGAGAGAACAAACGGCTAAGTCGGAAAAAAGCCTCGCGCTGCGTGAAAGCTTGCGTACTATGTGAGAGGAGCGCTCAGACAAACGTGACCGCACGGCACGGCTGGCACTCATCGAATCATTTGCACTAACTTTAACCAGTAGCGAATACATCGAAAAATAGAGTTAATAGTTATTGGAAATCTGCCTAATTCATTACACACAAGATCATTTGGTGTTCGCATATCATCAGACAAAGATTTCTTGAGGGCAAACAAGTGGACCTGTTCACAGTACTGTGCAGCTTTTTTCATCCCCCACATTTCAGAATCATACTGTATTACTGGCTGTATCTGAGCATGAAAACGTTTTAGAAAAACGATTAACAGAAGAACTATTGCACTGACACACCCGTTTTGCCTTGCTAGCTATATCCCTACATGCCATAGTAAAACTTAATCTTGTTGAAAAGTAAACACCTTGGTACTTATACGCATTCACCACAGGCATGTTATTGCCATCATATACCCATCTCGCTCTCACACCTAGACTACAACCTTTTCTGAAAACAACAATATTACTTTTATTCACCTTTAAACAAAGTGAAGAGGATGCTGTCTGTATACTATTCAACTGTGTTTGCAAACCAACGATAGTCTCAGAAAGAAGGACAACATCGTCAGCCAGTAAAAGGATAAACAATTCAAGCGAATCGAACAAAAAACTAACACCATGTCTGCCATTATTAATTACCTCTATAACCAATTCATATACAAATAATGAAAATAGAATTGGGCTACATATGTCTCCCTACTTCACCCCAGACGAGCAAGATAACTGATTAGTACTTTTAATACCACGAAAAGTTTTCTTTTAATTCCATTTTTCAATAAAGCAGGCCAGAGTAGATTTCTATTAATAGTATTAAACATTTATCAAAGTCAATAAAGGCAACATAAAGTTTTCGATTATTACAAAATTGTTTTTGAACGCATGCCAGTAGTTTAAACAAATGATCTACAGTAGAGTAACCAGCTTTAAACCCAGCCTGATATTTTCCAGTAATATTATGTTCTGTTACCCAGGCCTGCAAGCGGCTGTTAACGATTGTACCACATACTTTACTGCTTGAATCACACAAACTTATACCACAATAATTCCCCGGATTATTGGCATTTCCTTTCTTAAAAAGGGGCAAAATAATCGATTCAGTCCAACCATCAAGGTAGAATCCTTTCTCAAAAAGAACATTAAAAAATTTTACAAAGAAAGGAACAACGAATGCACTCACACTTTTTGATATTTTGCCAATAATACAGTTAGGTACTGCAGCTTTTTGGGGTTTAAGTTTTCTGAATGCAAGCACAATTTTATCTTCAGAAACTCGCTGTGACGGACCGTTTTTTGTCCAGTCACAAATTTTTACAACTGCGTTGGCCGGAACATGTTCACCAGAAGACCAGTTGGTTAGTTTACCTGACTGCTGCTCACCTGCGCCCTGTATAAGCCAGGTGAGCTGAAACGATCAGGCAGTCTCTACAGCAGTTCCGGCAGTCCAACTTCCCAGTGGCCGAAGAGGGACTCCAGACGAGTTGCTCTGGCAGTCCGGTATTTCATTATTAGCAATTTGAAGTCGCAATCCGAAATCGTTCTCCGTTTCTATAGGCGACTGTAACTTTCTCAGCGCTTAGTAAAGGCTTTTTAGGAAAAAAAAAGTATTTGTTGTTTTTTTTGGTATATCTTGTGACTTGATAGGGTGATAGGAGGAAATTGGTTTTTTTTTTTTTTTTTTTTTTTTTTTTTAGAAAGTATGATCGAAAGAAGGAAAAAAAATGTTGTGATGAGTGATAGGAAAAGGAGGTGGCTTAGCTAGTTCATGGCTTTATGATGCAAAACAGTTTTTATTTATTTCGCTAATGTATGATAATGATACAAATGATAGTAAGCTCTGGAAGTGAGCGATGGAAACTATCATGTATTAATGGTATGAAGATTTATTCTGAACTTTGATGTGGGGGGAGCTAAACAGAAACCAATTTGATATGTATTCATCTGTTGTAAGTATTTAAACCATCCTTTGATATGAATAATGAATATCTATGTGTTGATAAACAAGAGTGTGCAGAAATCATTCCTTGGTATGTATTTAAGGGCTGTTACTAATGAATAATTTTATGAACGGAGATCATTCTCTGAGATGTAGTGATGATGTGAAATGATAAAAACATTCTTATCTCGATGAAAGAGACGAAAGGAAGTAATTTCTTATATGCAATGATTGTATTCTTGGTTTATCGTGAAAAGGTCTATGTGGAAATCCTTTCCCCAATGTATAAAGCATGATTTCGAAAGGGTCTATGTGGAAATCCTCTCTCCACCCCCACCCCCCACCCCCACCCCCTCACCCTCCCCAATGTGTAGAACATGATTCCGAAAAGGAGAATGTTCTGTTGTGATATTGTATGGAAACTGTCTCTCTACGGAGAATATTGACTCCTTCTGTAGAATATTGACTCCCATGGTTACGGAGAATATTGACTCCCGTAGAAAAATGACTCCTGTGTCAATTTTGTTGCAGTTTGCAAACTCTGGTAAGTTTTCAGCTCCGTTTGTCTGTCACAGAGTGTGTTTGTATGACAGTACGCAAAAAAAACACAACAACAACAAAAACTGCTGGATGGATCTTGAATTAACTTGATGGATTGCTTGTACATGTTTCACATTCATCACTTTCACAAGAAAGATCAGGTCTATGGGTCAAA
>CM065738.1:43300370-43362870 GCA_033310375.1 Conus canariensis | reverse complement strand
GCGCGCGTGTGTGTGTGTGTGTGTGTGTGCATGTGTAAAATATTAGGATTAACTCGTTAAAGCAACTCTAGCCGTGGTAATGGTCACAAGGTCACGACGAACAGATTTTGGTGTCTTTTCAGAGTGGCGGTGCAAAGAACAAGTGCCGCACGCAGTTGAACTGTCCGGGCCTTCTGTCTTGCATGACACAATAATTTACTTCACTTTACTTTCGTGACGTTGTTTGTAAGTAGCAAACGAAGATGGTGTGGCTCGAAACTTCTCAGAATTATGGTGTTTGAAATCTGTGCCAGTTTTGCTGTTTATGGACTTTGTAGTTTTTCAACAGGTTTTACAACACATGTAAGCTAACGCAAAAACGTGTGTCAGAAAGAGCAAACAGCTTTGTCCATAGAAAAAAGTTGTTTGTCTCTGGTCACACGACCCTGCCTAATTTTCCCTGCCGACCCTAGACTTTTTCTTTTATTCTCCTAACACACACACACACACAAAGCAGTCAAGCTTATATCGAAAGTCGATTTTGTGGAAGACCTAAAGTACCATGCTTTTGGAAACTACAGTAAATTGACGCTGGCAGTGACATACTTTTATTTTAGCTGCAAGTGTACGCCAGGATTGCAAACACAGTTTGAGTCGTCTTTCTCCTTCTCGAGACAAACCGTTTTCTTCCAGCAGAAGTAAGATTTTGTCGTTTCTGTGCTGAAAAAAAATATAAAAAAAAAACAAAAAACATCCGACCTATCCTATGTTTTCAGCCATGTTACCAGAAACAAAGATTTTTTTTTGCCTTTGGTAAGGGCTGCGTTGTTTAGCAGAGCAGTATTATTATGCAGGGTCTACTTGTAAAGTACTATTGGTAAAAAAAAAAAAAAAAAAAAAAAAAAAAAAGGGGGGGGGGGGGGGGGGGGGGGCAAGGAGGAGGGAATAGATAGCAAAGACATAACACGCCGATGAAATAGAAATGGATGATCATTGTGCTTATGTCTTGTTCACACCCAGGTGGCCGCCGTGTTGATGGGCGTGGACACTGAGTACCGCTTCGTCCCTGTCTTCTGTGGAAAGAACTCGCAGACTGTCGCCTTGTCGATTCTTGTAAAACAGATCGTTGCTCTCAGAAAGAAAGAACTTCTTGCTGTCTCTTCGAAAATTTCTTTTTGTTGTGTCAGAACTCTTTTTTTAATTGTCTGGTATGATCTTTTCTCCGATGTACTTCTTCAGTTCATCTATCTTGGCAGCATCCATGTCGTTCAGAGACCACTCGAACTGAACCCCGAAAAGAACATTGCCAGAAATTTATTCTGCCAATAATTCATCATTCGAACTGTTCAGTTTATACTCAAGCCAGATTATAATGAACCCCTCGTTGCATTTGCGTACACACTGACTGGATTGTTTGGTAGATCCGCGCATTAGTAGATCTGCACAGCAATATAGGTCTCCATGTCGACAGATCTATGTATAAACTTACTTTATTACTGAGTTTGTAAATACACAGTTTCTGCAGGGTTTGTCTAGTTTGATTGATTTTTTTACTTTTTAGACTTCATTTATTTCATGTTTTGGCTTGCTTGTTCTTATGTATTTAGGGTATGTATGCTTGTATGTCTCTGTGTGTGAGTAGGGATGCTGATATGGTTCTCAAAAATTGGACAGAAGTTCAGACCATAGTCAATCATCAACCCAGGATCCTTTCAAGCATATTTTATAGTGGAGATCTATCGACCTGCATCATCCTGCACGCTGCGAAACTGTCAAAATAATTATACGGGAGACCTGTTGATGCGGAGATTAACCAACATGACTGTACCCATCCTGCATGCTACCAGAGCCAGATAGTTTTGCTAGTTTATTTCAGATAGGCATATTTTTCAAAACACATGCAAGGTTCCAATAATGAAAGTTTACTGCCAAGTCTGATAACTTTTCCTCAAAGGCACACCCTTGTAACATTTAATGAACTATCATTTCGTGTAAAAAAAAAAAAAAGTCTGAAAAATCTTATTGATTACTACATAAAAATTCTTTGATTCCTTGTTTTCAGAGCTCGGTTGCTGAACTTTTTGGCTTGAGCATAGACTGACACAGCTAATGCCTTGGCCGTGTCGGCGTCTATTAGAAGTCCTGCGACATGTTCCAGTCTTTATGCGCTTTTATCGTAACTTCAAAGTCCGAAAACGGATGTCGTTAAATCGATAAACGAAGCTGTGCTCCTTGCAACTTACCGCAATGACAGGACTTTGACCAGAGACCCCAATAGTGGTCATTATCTATTCGTTTCTACTTAATATCATAATAACAATCTGCATTAAACAGTGATGGTTGTAGAAAAAGCAGCAGCGTCAGCAATAAAACAAACAAACAAAAATCCACCACCAACAACAAAAGTGATGATGATGATGATGATGATGATGTCGACAGGCGCAGTTCCCAAAGCGCCGTGTGCTGACCCAACGCGCACGCTCACGTCAACATGTGCATTCACACTTACAGACAATTATAATGACATACTACTACTGCTGATGATAATAATAATAGATAATTTTGAAATTCATCGACTGAAACAATCTACAAATTAATTAACCAGTGTGTTTTATAAGAAGAATATTGGGATGGATGAATTATTATCAAGATACGTATATATACTTATAAATCAAACATAGTAGCAACTAAAATTAACACAGGAGTCATTTTTCTCCAAAATCTGTAGAGAACTGAACGGTTCATTTTTCTCCGGAGAAAAAAGAACCGGGGAGTCAAATTTCTACGGAGTCAGTATTCTCCGTAACACCGGCGCTGTCAGTCATTTCGTATAGTCGCAAGCCTGTGTAGAAAAGATCATAGGCATGCCATATACGAAATGAGAGCTTATGGACTTTACTTTCAATGCGCGTTCTCGGATTCTTTGGATTCTCTCATGCTTTTTGTGAAATCAAGAATTATTTACGGTTTGTTCGTCGGACAATTAAAAATGGCGCCAAGATTAATTGTGCAAAATACCAGTTTTAGAGAAAATATGGGCTTCTCAGCCCAACATGGTAGTAATGAATAGAATACATTAATTTTTGTGACTTCAGCGACGTATATACAACTATGTAGGTTCTGAGGTATTCACAATTTAAAGAGTTTACACAAGAAAATTGAGATCCATCGATCAAGGAAAGTAAGGGGGAAGATAACTCATGAACAAAATATATAATCTACAACGGGTGACCAAGAAATGTACTGTTAGCACCCGGCTACATATATCTATATGTATGTATGTATATATATATATATATATCTTATGAATTGTACGCCTAGGGTTACGGCGTACATTATTCTGCTGTATTGATATTGTTGTATATTGCTGTGTTTTTGTGAATTTTTGTTTTGATGGCCTGGGCGGCATAAAAAAAGAAAACGTTGACTTGTTGCCTGGCTGTCCGTGTTTTGAATGGTGTGGGTGTGTGTGAATTAAAAATCCGAATTTCTGAGAGTCAGACAAACAGACACACGCATCAACCCATCCGTAACATTGGTCTGTTGAAGAAATCATCATCATCATCATCATCATCACATCTACACCATTATCTATTTCCTCATTTTCTGGAAAAGCAACCTTATCAAATGTTTAAACCAATCATCTATTGTAATTTGGTTTCTTACATTTTTCTTTTTTTTAGACAAATTTGATGGATAGTTTCCCTGAAATCATTTGAGAATTTATAGAGGCCATCAGTTTGTCAATCATTGTACGATTATGCTTTTTTCCCTATAGAATAACAGGTTCCTGTATTCCCTTCTGGCTAAACAGAAAGCATGTCTATTGCTTTCTTGCTGAGAACAACGTGATGTCTTTACTTTTAAAGAACGACGCAATTTTAAAACTTTTCGCATCTCTTTCCTTTTGTTTGGACATTCCGTATCACACCAGTCAATGTTTCTTTCTCCCACTCACACATACTCTTTTCTTCATGCACGCAGCCATCTCTTTCACACAAGTATCATTTTTTTCGAGGGCTACATTGACATCAATATCAGCGGAGTGAGTAGCATCATCTAACATCATATGTATACATTCACTGTTTCATTTCATTCATTATGCCCATCGCTCCCGGTGGAGCATAGGCCATTGACCCTTCGCCATCGCACTCTGTTCTTGGCTGTTCTGGTCATTCCAGTCCAGTTGGTCCCTAGTTGCTTCAGCTCCGCCTCAGTGTCTCGCCTCCAGCTGTTGCGAGGTCGGCCTCTCTTCCTCTTTCCCTGTGGGTTCCATGTCAGGGCTTGGCGTGTGGTGCTGGACGCTGGCTTCCTGACGGTGTGTCCGATCCATCCCCACTTCCTTCGCAGTATCTGCTTGGCCACTGGTTCCTGTTTCGCACGCTCCCACAGATCTTCGTTTCGGATCTTCTCCTGCCATCGGATTTTGTAGATGCGCCTCAAACAGGTGTTGATGAATGTCTGAATCTTTTGTTGCGTCGTCTGTGTTGTCCGCCATGTCTCGCATCCGTAGAGCAGCATTGACTTCACATTGGAGTTGAAGATGCGGAGTTTGGTTCTTATGCTGATTCCTCCAGATGCCCAGATGTTCTTGAGCATGACGAAAGCTGCTCTTGCCTTGCCGATTCTGGCTGTGACGTCTCGGTCCGTGCCTCTCTCTTGGTCAACCACGCTTCCCAGCTAGACGAAAGACTCCACCTCCCTGATGGGCTCTCCACTGACTGTGACTGATGTGTTGGCAGTGGTGTTGATTTTCATCAGCTTGGTCTTCTTCCTGTTGATCTTGAGTCCTGTCCCGGCTGATGTTGTCCCTAGTCGAGTGGTCTTGTCCTGCATCTGGCTGTGGCTGTGTGACAGAAGCGCCAAGTCGTCAGCGAAGTTGAGGTCGTCGAGCTGCATCCAGAGTGTCCACTGTATACCATTGTTCCTGCCTGTTGTAGTGGTCTTCATGATCCAGTCAATGACCAGGAGGAAGAGAAACAGTGGCAGCAGGCGCTCCTGCTGAACTCTGGTCTTCACCTCGAAACTTTCGGACAGCTGGCCAGCGCGGGCAATCTTGCAGTTCATGTCGCGGTAGGTGCACTGGATGAGGGAGATGATCTCGGGGACTCCGTAATGCTTCAGCAGTTTCCACAGCGTCTCTCTGTCCACACTGTCGAAGGATGAGGGAGATGATCTTCTCGGGGACTCCGCAATGCCTCAGCAGTTTCCACAGCGTCTCTCTGTCCACACTGTCGAAGGCCTTCTCATAATCTATGAAGCTGATGTAGAGGGGGGAGTTCCACTCCAGCGACTGCTCCACGATGATGCGCAGGCTGGCGATCTGGTCGGCACATGATTTGTTCCGCCGGAAGCCTGCCTGTTGGTCTTGGAGCTTGGGGTCGACAGCCTCCTTCATCCTCTCCAGTAGAACCCTGTTGAGAACCTTGCCTGGCGTTGACAGGAGCATGATTCCTCGGTAGTTGCTGCAGTCCCTGAGGTCTTCTTTCTTCGGCAGCTTGATGACGATTCCTTCTTTCCACTGGGCCGGTACTTCCTCCTTCTCCCAGATCTTGCTGAAGAGGCTGTATAGCATGTTGACAGCTGTCTCTATGGCTGCTTTGATGGCTTCTGCTGGTATCTCATCTGGCCCTGCCGTCTTCCCATTTTCAGAGTCACGATGGCCTTCTTGATCTCTGCCTTTGAGGGTTTGTCGCAGCTGATGGGCAGTTCTGTCTCTGCGGGTGGGATGTCTGGTGGTGCGTCAGGATCAGGGCAGTTCAGCAGCTACCTGAAGTGTTCTGCCCATCGTTTCAGCTGTTCCTTGGTTGCTGTCAGTGGGTTTGCGTTCTTGTCCTTCACTGGCTTGTCTGTCTGCTGGAACTTGCCCGTCAGCTTCTTGGTTACCAGGTATAGGTCCTTTAGGTTCCCCTGTCCGGTTGCTGCCTCTGCTTGACTGGCCAGGTCGTCAAAGTAGTCCCTCTTGTCCTTCTTGATGCTCCTCTTTACTTCTCCGTTCGCTGCTGTGTGCTCTTCCTGTGCCTTTGCCTTAGCTGCTCTTGTTCGGCTCGTATTCAGCGTAGTTTTCTTCTCTTTCCTTGTTTCCAGCTTGTGGATGGTGACAGCAGAGATCCATTCCTTGTGCTGGGTCTTCTTCTTGCCAAGGATCTCTTCACATGTGTTGTGCCAGAGCTTCTTGCAGTGTTCCCACTGTGTCTCGATGTCCGTCTCACTGTCTTCTATCAGCTCTTGTAGCGGCTGGAACCTGTTGGAAAGGCTGATCTGGAATGCTGCTTGTGTGTCCCTGTTTCTGAACAGTCCGACATTGTACCTTGTCCGTGTGTTGTTGGCGTTGGTGAATCTCTTGAGGCGAAGTTTCACTGTTGTTAAAAGAAGGTGGTGGTCTGATGACACATCAGCACCTCTCATTACTCATACATCCCGCCATGATCTCCTGAACTTGTGGCTAATGCAGATGTGGTCGACCTGGGTCTCTGTGACGTGGTTCGGGGATCTCCATGTGGCCTTGTGGATGCACTTGTGTGGGAAGATGCTTCCTCCTATCACCAGCTGATTCAGGGCGCACAGGTCTGCAAAGCGCTCACCATTCTCGTTCATCTGTCCCAGTCCGTGTGTCCCCATGATGTCCTCGTAGCCTGTGTTGTCCATTCCAATCTTGGCGTTGAAGTCTCCCATCAGTATGGTTATGTCCTTTGCTCCTCTTCTGTCTATCACTGTCTGTAGTTGCAGGTAGAAGTCATCTTTCTTCTCTTCTTCCGCATCATTGGTGGGAGCGTAGCATTGGATGATGTTCAGCCTGCTGTCATTCTTCTTCGTGGTAAACTTGGCTGTGATGATGCGGGAGTTGACAGGTTCCCAGCCGATGAGTGTCCCCTGTGCCTCCGGTGCCAGCATCAGGGCCACACCCTCAGTGTGGGGGGCTCCATCCTCTGTGTGTCCTGAGTACAGCAGCTGTTCTCCAGATGAAAAAGCCTCAGCTGTCCTGACTGTAGCCACCTTGTCTCACTCAGTCCTAGCACTCCGATCTTGTAGTTTTTCATCTCTCTCGCAACTTGGATGGTTTTTCCTGTTTCATACATCGTCCTGATGTTCCATGTGGCTACCCTCGTCGTTGTCCTGGGTGTTAGAAAGGGAGTCAGCCTTGCAGCTTCCTTCTGGCTCTCACTGCACCGCGTCATAAGTCTCCGGGATGGAGACCCTTCCTTGCCCAGGTGAATGTTTTGGTTCGTTGTCGTCGATGCTCCTGTAACTGGTCTTTTTTTTTACAGGCAGGGTTGTTAGCCCTACGCAAACCCCTTCATCCTCCGGGCGAGGTGGTCCTGCCTTAGCCGCCTCTTACGACATGCATGGCAGGGCAGTGGGTCTATTCTATGCCCAACCCACAGGCGAACATTCACTGTTTGCTTCATCATTAAACTGTTGAATACAATCAGAATTCCAAACAAACTTTTCAATGAAAACATTCTTATCTGTACAGTTTTCTTTTGGAAAAGAAATTAATGTTACAGGCATATGATATGTTTCCGTACAGTCTAAAAACTTTTGGTTCACAAGTATCACACACACAAGCAAGAAGATCACTAGATATAAAAAAGATAATCTATGACACTACATCCAAGATTACAAATGTACGTGCAGCGTCCTTCGAGGTCGCCATAACACATACAATTCAGAATGCACAAGTTTAACGCAGTACACATGTTTAGCAAGGATTTACCAAATCCATTCATAACAGAATCTTGTGAATTTCTTGTAATGTTTGCAAAATCTCTTTTAGAATATGGACAATAAAAACATTTTCAACAGACACAGGCTGCGAGATGTTAGAAGTACGACCATTAAGATCACTAGACAGAAAGAAGCACAAAACAGCATTTGATAGCTTGCTAGTTGGTTAGCAAAAAGCCTTGTACCCTGTAAAGATATCCGAATCCAACACTATCGACAAAAGTTTCGACCAAGCAAACAAAATGAACAGATGACACAAAAGAAACAAAATCGTTATAAAAAAAATTTTGACATCACACCATTCACATTCCAATGCATATTTAAAAAAATCCTTTTGGTGATTTCCTTGATATGAAGAATAATCATTACTCAAAAACAGAATTGTCAATGGAATTCACAAAGTCCCGTCATCACTATCGTCTGATGAAAACGGTGCCCCATATAACGATTCAGTAAATTAAGTATAAACGTGATCTAACCCGACTTCACCTGCCCCACCTCTACAAACCTCTTGTGATTCATTCTCAGATTGACGAGAATGCGCCTCATTAGGCCTATCTGCATGATTTGAAACTACTGACTTTAAACTTTCATGTATACATCTGCATCCCCCCATCATGTGACATTTTTTCATGATCAATAAAGCAGACTGATTTGCCAGAGTTCTGTAGATTACATGAAGATTCTATATTCATGTTTGCTTCATAATCAGCTGAAATACGATCAAACATACAAATCTCACAAATACGAGAAAACTCATTATCTGAAGCATTCACAGAATCACACATAGTACCAACATCGACATTGAGATTCGCACACGAATCATTGGTAAAGTAAAGCACATCGTTATTACAAGAAACCATGTGTCACACACAGCAGCAACAACGCTACAATGGTTCGAACACCGACCATGAACATTATTTGCTGAAACTATGCCATTATCACACACAGTAACAACATCGTTGCCGGCGTTCAAAGACGAATTAATATAACCTGAAACCATGTCAGTACCACATACAGCAACAATGTCGCTACCGGAGTTCAAAGGCCAGTCATTACTAGCTGAAAGCATATCGATATTACACACAGTAATAACACTGCTACTGGGATTCGAACACGAATCGTTATAATCTGAAACTATGTTAGTATCAGACACAGTGACAATTTTGCTGCACGAGCGCAAATCATTTTCATCTGAAAAAAATTGTCAGTATCACACACAGTAACTAGAGCGCTACAGGGCTTTGAACATATATCATTACAATCTGAAATCATATCAGCATCACACTCAGTAACAGTATCATTGCAGGGGTTCGAACACCGATTAGTATAATCTGCAGCAATGTTTGTATTACACACAGTAAAAAAAAAAAAATCGGTATCGGGGTTCGAACACTAGTCGTAATAATTTGAAACCATATCTGCATCATATAGGCCTGCTGTAACTACACCGCTGACATAATTCGAACGTACATGATCATTATAACCTGAAACCAGTATCAAACCTAGTAATAATATCGCCAAAGCGGTTCGAACACGAATCATTACTAGCTGTGACCTTGTGAGTACCACGCATAGTAACAACACCACTACAGGGGTTCGAACACGAATCGTTATTACCCGTGACCTTGTGAATACCACACACAGTAACTTCACCATTGCAGGGGTTCAAACACAAATCATTATTACCTGTGACCATGTGAGTACTACACACAGTAACATCACCACACACAGTAACATCACCACTACAGGGGTTCAAACACGAATCATTATTACCTGTTACCATGTAAGTAGCACACACAGTAACTTCGCCACTACAGGGGTTCAAACACAAATCATTACCTGTGACTATGTGAGTACCACATGTAGTAACATCACCACTACAAGAGTTCGAAAGCTAACTATTATTATCTGCAATCATGTTAATATCACACACAGTAACAGTATCATTACATGTGATTGAACGCCAATTACAACTACCAGCAAACCGTTCCGTATCACACAAAATATCCATAGCACCATAGAAGTTTGAGTGACAATCATTAATACTGGTAATCATGTCAGAATCACATACAGAGTCATCGTCATTACAGGAGTTCGAATGCGAATCCTGACAAACAATACACTGTAAGGAACGTTTTGAAAGGGTTGCATGTGTTTATGTATGTTGACATAAAAGCTTGTTGCAGTTGACAGATAGGGCGGCCACACCGCCAATCCCCTTCCCCTTCCCCCACCAAACTCTCCCCATCAGCAGAAAGAAAGAACTTCTTCCCATCCACGAGAAGATGATCATGTACCATAGTCACTCTCTGTCCATCATTTCTCTTAGTTTTCATAATTGTTGAAAGCTTCTTCCGAATTTCCCTTACCCCTCTGGAAAACTTTTCATCGACAAAAATATTGCTTCCCTTTAATTTCTGCTTTGCTTTAAGAATGTTTGTCTTTATAAAAAGTGCTCCTCACAATCACAGGGGAGTTGGGTTTTCCACTTACCCGATCAAACTCAACATCATTTCCAAACTCAAGTTTGTTTGCACACAGACAACAACGTCATCTCTAGGTCCCTATTTGCTTCATCTTGCCGTTCGTCAATACCATAAAATAGGAGATTGTTTCTTCTTGATCTACCCTCAAAATCATCGGCATGTTTCTCTACATTTTCACCTGTTCCCTCAATGCATCAATGTCCGCTCTCAAGGTCATATTTTTGTTTTGCAAAGTACTGATTTGATCTTTCAGTTCCTCCACCTCCTCCTGTAACTCTCCCACTTTGTCCTTAATCAATTTCATGTCTTCTTTCACCTCATCTAGCTTCCCGTTCATTGAACTGTCCATTATATTCAACTTGGTCATCACATCAACAAGAGAGAGTTCGTTGGTAATGCTCAACCTGGACTGTCGTGTGTTTGCTTTTACGTTTCCTTGATTCTTGTCAGTGGCAGAGGGGGAGGGAGCAGGGTTCAGCTCGACATCACCAGCTCGGATCAACAGCAAATTTCCCCCAAACAGGTAAGACAGAGCAAAACCCAGAAAAACACCGCTTGCTCGTTTCTGCAAGGACACCTTTCTGTCATCATCGCTCCACATCGCAAGGCTCTTTTCGTCATGAAGGCAATGTAGGTCCCTAGAAATGAGTCACATATTGGCCCAAAATCAGTTGCGTATGCAGGCATGACAGCACGCGTGACGGCTACCCATGCACGATAAACCTATCGGTCAGTCCGAGTTCCGCAAAAACACATCTTAACTCGACGAGCGCTTCTCACACACTCCAAGAGAGAGAGAGAGAGAGAGAAAGAGAGAGAGAGAGAGGGAAACGGAAACGGAATTTTATTCAATAAAGGCCATAGCCCCATTTGATGGGGGGTGAATTCATAAATGCTATACAATAATATACAAAATAAAGCAAGCAAAGTCAAAACAAATACCGAATACCGACATGCTGATAATTATTTCATAGATCAGTTAAGTTGTCATACAGCTGAATAAGGTATTTCAGGTTCTGTTAACAAATTTGCGCGTCTTTGGAAAACTTTATACAGATATAAGCTCAGGTTCTTCATAATGTGTTCATTCTGATTAGACATAAGCAATGATATACGGAAGAGACATGGATGTGCATAAAACTTACGAGGAATATATTCTTTTCTCAGGTCATCGAGAGCAGGACAGCAAAGTAATATATGTAATTCATCTTCTTTTGCGCTTTGACACATTGGACATGTCAAATCGTTTACTATGGTTATTATATCGATTGCGATGTATTGTCTATCAGTGACCCCTAGTCGAAACGTCGTCAAATGTCGCTTGATGTGTTTGTCTACACCTAGTAGGAAATAGCTTTCACAGTTTCTAGAGGATTTAAAAGTCCTGTTCCAAGAGAATCTTTCACTTCGCTGTATATGATCTTCCCAGTTTTGCCACCTACAATCGATCAACCTTTGACGAAATTCAGTCAGGAATCTTTTAACATCTTGCACTCCCTAATTTAACCATACAAATCCAAACCCGTTTTGACATAACATTTCACGAACATTCATGACCCATGTTTGTTTGCCCTTAGAATCTAGATTCAACAACATCCCTATAAGCTATTAGCGGTAACCTATTTTCGCCTATACGTAATATTTTAGCCAGTATCTTATGCATCGAATATTTGATTCTATATAAATAGGGTGACGTCCCGTCTCTCCATAAATTAACTCATTAGGGGTTTTGGTATGAACGCCAAGGAATTTCTTTAGTGCATACAAGTGAATCTTTGCAATATGTGTTACTGCTTTATCCAATCCCCACAATTCCGCGCCATACATAGCAATAGGTAGAACCTGAGAATCAAATATCTTAAGAAATACATTTAAAGAATGACTTTTAAGCAAAAACAACTTACGGATACACACAATAAAGCCTTCTTTGCTCTGCTTCCCAAGTCTTCACAGGCAACTACAAAACTAAGACGAGTGGTGAAATATATGCCAAGGTATTTGTAACAGTTTACAACGGACATTTGTTTACAATTTAAGAACCATCTCTCTCTTGCTGCTGAATATCCACCTTTTCTAAACACTACAATGTTGCTTTTGTCCATATTAACTTTAAGTTTAAATCGGGATGCTGCATTATAAAGATTGTTCAACTGATTTTGAAGGCCAATAGGTGTTTCAGAGAGCAGTGCAATATCATCCGCTAATAACAAAATAAATAATTCAATGGGACCGGGGATGAGAGTTGCACCATGTTTTCCTTTTTGAATTATATCTTGAGCTAATTCATTTATGAATAAAGAGAAGAGGACAGGGCTACATGAGTCACCCTGCTTAACACCTCTTGTACACATGATATAATCAGTAAAATCAGCACCACATCTCACCTTTCCTTTAACACAGTCATACATACTTTTAATACATTTGTAGATCTTACTTTTAATCCCATTCTTTTGCAGTACAGGCTAAAGCAGTTTTCTTGAAACAGAATCGAACGCCAAAGTCAATAAAAGCTACGCACAACTTACGACTCCAAGAGAATTGTTTCTGAACTATTGCTAAAAGGGTGAACATTTGATCAATAGTAGAATAACTTTTCTTAAAACCGGCTTGGTGTTTACCTGTCATGTTATTCTGTTGAACCCACTCTTGCAACCTACAATTAATAATTGAACTATAAAGTTTACTACTTACATCGCATAGAGATATTCCCCTATAATTACCCGGATTATTTACCAAACCCTTCTTAAACAATGGCAGTATGACAGATTCTGGCCATTTTTCAGGAAATGTTCCTTGAGTAAAAAGGGCATTAAAGAATCTCACAAGGAAATCAACTAGAGGATTACCACCATATTTGTACAATTCACCAATAATTCCATCCGGCCCTGCTGATTTTCTGTTCTTCAGCCTTTTTATTGCTAGCAATACCTCCTCTTTTGAAATTGGGCGATCACAAGTATCAATATCATTATCCGTATCAGTTATTTCTTCTTCCAGATTAAAGTAATATTCTTCATCACCATCTCTTGCAGTAATTCTGTAAAGTGTTGAAACCAGTCATCAACAGATATTTCATTATGTGTGCGACATTTCTTTGCTGATATTTTTTGCATATTTTTCCAAAATTCGCGCTGATCATTTATTGAGTTTACAAGATTGTTTAATAACATATGGTTATACTCTTTCCTTTTCCTTTGCAACATATTTTTGTATTCTTTTCGAGCTTTACAATAAATCTTGTTGTCTTTAATGTCCTTCGTTTTTCGAGATATCCTTAAAAGTTTCCTTGCCTTTCTTTTAGCTACTGTACATTCAAAATCGTATCATTCATCATTCCTTTTTCTATCATCTATTTTCATTTCTTTCTTCATACATTCTGCATGATTCAATACACAGTGATTAAACACATCTAATGAAATATTAACATCAACATCAATTAGATCAATTGCTTTATGTAACGTTGATAGTGCAGACTCACTGTTCATTTGATCATAAAATATAGCAGCATAGTCAGCTTGCCACATAAGTTTCTCAACAATCTCTACTTTTTCTTTACAGCTTGTGTAGGCATGTTACTGACTTGGAAACATACATTAAATGCTAAAGGCAAATGGTCTGATTCAATGCGTCACTAACAAAGAGAGTGCATGAAGAGCGTACATGAGCAAACAAGTCAGTGGAAGCTATGTAATAATCATTTACACTATTTCCCTTCTCAGAAATGTATGTGAAATGGCCTTGGAGGTCACCATTACATACACCATTCAATATACATAGATCCAATCCTGTACACATATTTAACAATAATTTCCCATACTTGTTCAAAGTCTTATCTTCAGAGCGTCTGTTTGTGTTAATTGGACCACTCTCTATTTCAGTATAAGAACTGTTTTCATCAGAACATAACTGCCGGGAAATGTCCGCAGTTCTGCTATTTAAATCCCCAGCTAGCAGTATATATGCATCATGTATATTAAGCAAAGCATCCGTAAGACAGTCCTCAAGATCATGTATACCATTGTCAATATCAGAAGAAGAATAATATGGTGAATTCTCTGGTTGCAAATACGCACATACATACATCTTTTGACAAACCGAACAGACTTTTACAAATAGAAAACAGAATGATATTATTACGATCAGTATGTATCTCTTGTACATACGATAACAATTCTTTTTTCTTTTTTTTATCAAACATATAATTCCACCTGACCGTCTCCCTTGTTTTGTTAGCTTAAATGCAGGTTTACAAAACACCTCATAAGAACCAAAGACCGTAGATTCAAAACTTTCAACAAATGTTTCAACAAGACATACTACATCGAATGAAGCTATATACGAAACGAAATCCTTATCACCTACCTTTGACAACTAGCCATTCACGTTCCAATGTAGAAAACGTACACATTTCTCATTCTTCGCTGAGTTACTCTTTGTATATTGGTCTTTGTTCATGTCATTACCAATATTTCCGGTATGTGGCTGAATGTGTTGGTTTTCATCTTCACTCATTTTACTACTTTGTGAATATGCAACACTGCTGTACAAAGGACTAATGCGTAAGTAACTTCCTGTCAAATATCCAGTGCATCCATCTGTAGAAACCTGTTCATCAGACATCACATCATCTATGTATACACAAACTCTCTTCACCCAGCATATTATTTTTACAAAGAACTTTCTCATCAACTGTGTCACTTTTTAAACAAGAACTGTTTTATCAACCCCACTTTCACTCAAAATAGATGTATTATTGTCTAAGAAATGACTATTCGAGGTGTTATTTACATAATGATCATTATAGTCAAACACTGTACTGTTTGGAGATTCGCTCGTGGTTGCATTACTTAACAATACACAATCATCCGTAAAGACATCGATATTGTTTTGTGTTACGTTAGAAAACACATGACAATCAGAGTGACATACATTTTGAATCTTATCAATGTGTGGTACGGACACGGCTGTGTCGTCCGCTTCATCCCACGCTGCACGTGAAATTTACCCTTGTGCTCTCGAACAAGCGGTGACCAAGTTCTCTGTGTTCCCTTTGCACCCAAGTCAGTTTGTCGGACAATTCTATCAGTACTCTTTCCTAACTGGGCCGGCCACTTTCCTATATCATCTTTATAATATTACCGACTTGATCTGTACAGAACTTTTGGCCATCAATGATCAAATGATCATAAACCATGGACACTTTTTTGTTGCGCTTTTTGGCTTCTTTTAGGTGAGGAACCAGCTTCTTCCTAATTTCCCGAACCCGCTGTGAGAAATCTTCCCCTATGAATATTTCCGTGCCTCGTAATTTGCTCCTGGCGTTTAGAAGTTTTTCTTTATGTTTGTAAAATGTACAACATCCGATAATCGGAGAGTCTGCCTTTCTGTTCAGTCTGTGTAATCTGTCAAACGGAATGTCATCAGTCAAATCCAGTTTGTCCGTAATTAGGTCTTGTATTAAATCCTCACACTCTTGTTTGATCTCATTCTCTCTTCGAGGAATGCCGTAAAAAATAACATTGTTCCTTTTTGAACGGCATTCAAGATCATCTGTCTTTTGTTTTAATTTCTCTACACTTTCAGTCAATCTGTTGTTTTCTTCCCCGAGTTTTTCATTCTCACATTTAAGGTCTGCAATCTCCTGCTTTAAAGAAGAAACATCATCATGCACATCATTCAACGTCTCTTTCATTTCCCTCATGTCGGCCTTCATTCCATCGAACTTACAGTTCAACATCTGAAGACTGGACAAGACGTCTGCCACAGAAGGTTCCACAGGCGATCGGGACGGTGTCCAGGACGGGGGAAATCGTGATGGTATTGCTTAAGTGCACTAAGTTGATGTATTATTAGTCAGGCTTAACACACCAAGGTTATCTTTGCACTCATACACGCATATGCACACTCATGTGCCCATCAAACATTTGCCTCTCTCTGGGAATGGGATGTCACGCATTCGTTTCTCTCCTAACACGACTGAGCACAAGAAATACAATTTCTATGCTACTTATAATCAAACATGAAGAATCCAATTACACAAAATGAAATTATCAAAACATAAAAGATCGATACTTCCTAATCCCGGGTTATAATAAAAATGACTTCTTACCTGGCCAGGTTTTCACACACACAACCACACTTTCACACCCACACCACAGTTCTTGAAAAGTCTCTTCACGTCTTCTTCAACACTGCTTGATGGTGATGCCCTTGGCTGACTGGCTCCAGGTTTCAGGACTGGGTCTTCGTGGTCGTCTCTGGGATCTCGACGTAGAACTCTTCTTCTTCGTCTCCTTCACCCACCTCTGGGTTCAATTTCAGTTTGTCTGTCTTCACCCACCTCTGGGCTTCGAACTTAGTTTTCTTCTCTTCCAGCTTGTCTTTAACCCTAAGACTTTTGCTGTCTCTTCTATCTCCCAGACCACGTTTCTCTCGACCCTAATCCATCCTGCTCACTCTCCTCTCTTCTCTCTCTCCTCTGCCTTCTTTCTCTCTCTCTTGTGGTGTTCTTCTCTCCTGCACGTTGTTCTCCCTCAGTTTATATAGGGATGGAAACAAAGGATTCTCCTTCAGGCCATGCCTTTGTCCATGCTGCTTCTCAAACCCCTAGTTCACAAGTACCCTGAATTCTCCATTCGCTACATTCTTCCACACATCAGCATTTACACACATCCCTACCTAATTGATTAGCAAACAAACACTTGGCACCAGATGGACATCGAAAATTCCCGCCGACTTCGGAGGCCACTTTAACACAGTAATTATCTTAAAGAGGGCTATGATAACAACGTCCACGCGCGTTCAGCCAGCCTGACAATAGAACCAACACAGTGTCCCATGGCAATACCAACTGAACGAGTCCAAGACTCCTGCTCTTCAAAGACTGTTCACAAAAGAACCTCAGCTGACTGAGTATTTAGTGCCCACTTGGTGCACTGAGGTCCTAGTGGTTACATCTCTCCCCCCTTTCACTGTCGGAAAGGTTCGAACTCTCTACTACCTTAGGTGCCATCTGTCACCTGACCACTTCATCCTCCTTGATACAGTTCGACTGTGTGCGGTGGGTACGGCACCCTGGTTAATGGGTCTATTACCTATTTGTATACTACGTACAACGTTCCTTTGCCTCTAAGCGTTTAATGCCTTTTGTGAGAGGTTTAACGCCCTTGACAAATTCCCCCCAATTCAAGACAATGTCCTGCATTGGCTAAAGAACATTCAAGGAGCTGAAACTCTCACAATTCTCTCATTTAAACCAACTCTAACCTAGGCCTCTAATAAGCCTACTTACACCTGAGAACGCACGCAAGATTTATCTTGCAACAAAAATTAGAGAAAAATCAATACTATACACACTAACCAAGCAAATATCAACACCAATCTGAAACTTCCACCAGCTTTAAGTCGTGTGGCCATCTAGGGATAAACATTATGTTTCTGCGGAAATTCTCTCCCTTTCTCTTCACACACGTGGCCCGCAACCAGTCACGTCACACGAGTAAGACACAGGCGCACACTGCCCGACTTTTCGACCGACCATTTTATTTTGGCTAATGGTCCCCTTTTGGTAAGACCCGTCTGATCCCCCTTTTATTTCTGTGCACACACCTTGCCTACCCCGCGGCATGTGCTGCACTGCGCACAGAAACGCCTGACATCACCAAGGATACCGGGCCAGTAGTACTCTCGCGTCACAACCTTTTGTGTGGCCTTTCTACCGAGATGGCCCGAGGCTGACGTCACATGATTTTCGGACATCACCGCCCTTCTGCGTTTCGTACGTACAACGATCTGCTTCTTCGTTTTTCCCGAACGTGAATGAGTAAACGTTCGGTACAATATGTCGTTCTCTAACTCAAAACCGATTGTAACATTTTTCTTCTGCCCTCTGTGAGCAAAACCAACCAGTTTTCTGAGCGAGTAATCGCCCTTTTGTTCTGCCCGTAAGCGAGTGGGGTTAGTCTCACCGGACACGCTCCAATGCTTTCTGGAGTGTGTGACCGCCTGGGGCCTTTCTCTACCGTCATCTCTTTTGGCTGATTCAACACAGAAATCACGGTCTGGGTCTCCGTACCCCCGTGCTCCTGGAATGTTTCCAATTACCAGATCATACGGCGGCTTTCGAACAGCCAAAGCCTGTACGACTCCACTATAGAATGGTGCATCAGCAGATAAGACGTCGGAAGACCAAGGCCAGGATTTAAACCACAGTGCCAAGGACATCCACGCTGTTGGTTCGGATGAGGAATTTGCACAGGCCCTCGATGCCAGGCGCCTGAAACTCAACCTGCCACGAGCAAACGAAACTGAAGATTGGGAGAAACTGGATGCAAAAATCGTCCAAAGACTCGATGCACTGATAGGGAAAAGCACCCTGGAACACAAACTAGCCACATATGGGGACATTGTGTATGCCACATGTAGAGACGCCTATGGAGCAAAACTACCCAAAGAGAAAACACCTCCAAAGAAATCCAGACGCCAAGAAAAGATGGACAAGATCAGGGTCCAAAAGAAAAACCTCAAGATGCAAATGAAGACCGCACTGCCAGCTGAAAAACAAGGCTTGGAAAAACTGTGGAAAGACCTGAAAGAAAAACACAGCGCCCTCAGCAAAGCGGAATCTGCGAGGAAGAGGAAGAGCAAAAAGAAGAAGACACAAGAGCGCTTCTTCAGAGACCCCTTCCAGTTTGCCAGAACACTGTTTGAGCAGCCAAAATCTGGGACCCTAAGTGTGGACAAAGGAGTTCTTGAGCAGCATCTGAGGAAAACATACTCTGACCCACAGAGCAAAGCACCACTCGACATTCAAGGTCTGGTGTGGCCAACCAACCCTGAGGAACAGTTCAATGGCAAGCCTCCAACGTTGGCGGAAATCAAGAAGGTGGTCGACAAAGCCAGAGCCAAATCATCACCAGGGCCAAACGGAATACCTTACCAGCTTTACAAGAAATGTCCCAAGGTGCTGGAGTGGCTCCACAGGCTGCTGCGATCGGCTTGGAGAAACCAGAAGATCAGCGGCCAGTGGATGACGGCAGATGGTGTGTACATCCCCAAAGAGCAAAACTCAAGTGACATTAGCCAGTTCAGGCCAATATCACTACTGAACGTCGAAGGGAAAATCTTCTTCTCTGTCATGGCAGCAAGGCTGACCAAGTACCTGATGGAAAACAAGTACTTGGATGTGTCAGTCCAGAAAGGTGGCATCCCAGGCGTGGCGGGCTGTGTAGAACACGCCACAATGATCTGGGACGCAATCCAAAAAGCAAAAACAGAAAAGAGAGACCTGGACGTAGTGTGGCTTGATCTGGCAAATGCATATGGATCTGTGCCCCATGAGATGATACAGTTGGCTCTTGAGATGTACCATGTGCCAAAGAACATCTGCGACATGCTCAAGAAGTACTTCAATGGCTTCTCAATGCGGTTCTCTACCAAGGAGTACACAACAGACTGGATCAACTTGGAAGTGGGTATTGCAATGGGCTGTGCAATTTCCCCAATACTGTTCGTGCTGGCAATGGAACTCATCTTGAAAGCAGCAACAAACAACGCGAGACAAACAGACCTTGGCGATGGATACAAGATGCCTCCTCTCAAGGCCTTCATGGATGACACTACAGTGATTTCATCCAGAGAAGACGAGACACGTCATGTGCTGGAGAGGCTGGACGACATAGTTGCCTCATCCAGAATGAAGTTCAAGCCAAAGAAATCACGGAGTCTCTCACTGAGGAAAGGAAAAGTGGCCGGATCTGTGGTCTTCAGTGTTGCCAACCAGGCCATTCCAACAGTCACAGAAGAACCAGTCAAGAGCCTTGGAAGATGGTATGATGATACGCTGAAAGACACACAAAGAGCAAAAGAAACCAAGCAGATGGCGGAGGAAGGCTTGGAGACCATTGACCAGTGTGGGCTCCCTGGCAAATACAAGGTCTGGTGTCTGCAGTTCATGCTGATACCAAAGCTGCTATGGCCTCTGATGATATACGACATCTGCACCAGCATAGTGGAGGCAATGGAAGCCAAAATCAACAAGTTCACAAGGAAATGGCTTGGTGTCCCACCCTGTCTGACTGACATAGCGCTGTACTGTCGCCAAGCAAAGCTGAAACTACCCCTGAAATCCATCCTGGAGGAATACAAAGCAGGGAAGATCAGACTTCAAAGCATGCTGGAGGACTCAGGAGACAAGGTGGTAGAAGCAATTAAGCCCCAGCTGAAGACAGGCAGAAAATGGAAAGTTCAAGAGGCGATGGATTCTGCAAAAGAAAGTCTCAAGATCAGAGAAATAACAGGACACACACAGACCAACAGACAGGGACTGGGGGTGACCAAAACTGAATGGTGGTCAAAGGCCAAAGGAAAAGCCAAAAGAGACATGATGATTCAGGAGATGAGAAAAGAAGAAGACCAAAAAAGACTCCAAAAAGCAGTCCAGCAGAGCCAGCAAGGGCAATGGACAACGTGGGAGAATGCACTCCAAAGAAGTCTCACTTGGAATGACATTTGGCACATGGCCCCTCTCAGGATCAGCTTCATTCTCAGATCTGCATATGACCTTCTGCCCTCAAATGCAAACCTGGTGAAGTGGGGGAAAACAGACGATCCTGCATGCCCCCTCTGCCATGAAAAACAAACAGTGGAGCATGTCCTAAGCTCATGTAAAGTAGCCCTGGCTCAAGGAAGGTACACATGGAGGCACAACCAAGTGCTCAAAGAAATTGTACAAGTAGTCTGGGCTAGTACCAACACCACAAAAGGGAAAATCAGGACTCCAAAAGCACCCGCAACATTCTTCATGGCAGGAGGCAGCAAATCATGGCCAAGAACAACAGTGCCACTCGAAACATGCAGGCAGAGTCTGCTGGACGGGGCAGATGACTGGGAGTGCACTGCAGACCTCCCAGAATGGAAGAGTCACCCAGAGATCATCAGCAAGAGTGGCATGAGACCAGACATAGTAGTCCACTCTAAGTCAACCAAGCAGCTGATCATGATCGAGCTCACGGTGCCATATGAGAACAGAATGGAGGCAGCTCAAATCTACAAGACTGAAAAGTATGCTGATCTGGCAAACAGCCTGAGGAGAGAAGGCTATCAGGTCAAAGTCCTCACTGCAGAAATTGGAGCTAGGGGGTTTGTAGGAACGTCTGCATACAGCCTCATGAAACAGCTCTCAGTTGCAGGGAAGGAAAAAACCAGAGCCCTGAAAGCAATGGCAGAAGCGGCAGAGAGGTGTTCAAGCTGGATCTGGTCAAGGAGGAACAAAAGTGAACTTCATAAGGCTTAATTTCCCTACAAATATCAGGTGTCCCTGTGGCTCAGTGGTTAAAGTGCGAGTCATTAAGTGGAAAATGAGCATGTCCAGAGGGTCATGGGTTCGAATCCCAGCCATGGCTCGTCCCAAGATGGGAAAAAAAGGGGCAGCAGAGGGACATCCGGAGTCATGAACCGGGTGTGGCCCAACCCCCCTAGAGTGTCAGGAGATAAGGGCCGAAACACTTGCTTGAAGGGGGCTTCTCTTCTGAGGACTCTCTGCTGCCACGCTCTCCACGAGTTTCTTTCTACTGGTGTATCAATGAACACCAGGGCCGTTTTGAATTCTGCTTCTGTTCCATCTATTTCTCTACACCTCTGTGTTTTACCTGTGAATTGTCCCTTCTCAACCAGGGACTCCTTCACCATTACGCCAGTGCACCCAGAGTCTCTAATGACATTAACCACATTGTCCCCTACTCTGCCTTTGTGCACATCCATGTTATCGCCTGAATCTGTGAACATACAGCACAGTCCAGACAAAATAACAATGTCATCTTTTTTCATCTTTCGCTGCCTGCCTCTCACTTGGCCTGACCTTCATTGCTGCAGCTTTCTGAGGTCTAAATCGGCAGTCTCTAGCCAAGTGTCCTGTCTTATTGCACAGAAAACAGGTACGCTCATTCCTAGCCACGTGGCTATTGGTTTTCACCCTTGTTTGCTCACGTGACGCCGTGGGCCTACGGGTGTGTACTACTGACTCATCGTGTGAGTCATGTGCTAGCCTGCTATCCTCTGAATATGCTTCCGGGCTCTTGTTCAGGCAAATCACGCCTCGCTTCCCGGTAAGTCTCAGCTCTCTCAAGTACTTCAGCTATTGTGGTTGCACATTTTTCCTTAATGTGGATTGTGAGGCCCGTCCCCCAACCATCAAGTATCTGTTCCTTCATCACCAGTGTCTTGAGGCCTTCAAAATCACTGTCCACTCCACTAAGTTCTACCCACTTGTTGAAATAGTGATCCAGTCTAACTCCGAACTGTGTGTATGTCTCACCCTGTTCGATTCTCGCCTCGAGAAACTTACGCCTAAAACCTTCAGTCAAATCATATGCCTTTAGTACTGCTTGTTTCACCTTGTCAAAATCCCTCTGATCACCTTTGGGTAAGGTGGAAACAGTATGTAACGCATGACCTGTCAACAAGGAAGGCAGGTTTATTGCCCAGTCATCTTCGGGCCAGCCCTTGTGGTCGGCAAACGATTCAAAACAACTGATATAGGCATCAATCGAATCAGTTTCTTCTCTGAAAAGTGGGAGTTTAGGCCTAGGCCCGGAATTTAGTCTGCGGCCTACTGACTCAGAACTGGTGTCTATTTCACTACGATTTTCAGATTTTATTCTTTCCAACTCAATTTGTTTGGCTAAAATCTCTGATTCCGCTTCTGCTCTCGCTCTGGCAGCTGCACTCTGCATCTGCTCTAGCCCTCTCTGCATCTGCTCTTGCTTTGGCAGCTAAACACTCTGCATCTGCTTTAGCCTTCTACGCAGCAGTTTCAAGTCTAAGTCTCTCGGCCTCAGCGTTTGCTGATTCTGTTTGAAGTCGAAGTTTCTCAGCCTCGACTCTGAGTTTCGTTTGACAGCATCGAGCTGTTCCTTTTCGAATTTCCTTCTTTCAGCCCTTTCATCTCTCTCAGTCTTCTGCTGAGTCAATGAATCTACGCAGCTCATCTCCTGCATATCCCATTTCTTTCCCCAAGCTTACTAGTTTCTCTATGGGGGTAAAACTTTCTTCAGCCATTTTTAAAAAATATGTTTTAGCGCCACTAAAACAGTTACGCTTATAGACCCGGAAAAAAGTCAGTAAACAGATTGTCTACTAAACGTTACGAGTACACCAACCAGTGGTAGTGTTCCTAACACAAAGGAGCCTTAATCTTAAACCACAGCTTCTGTGAGAGTTAAGACTAGAACCTCGTTCTTCGTTCCTCTGAACGACCTTTGATTAATACAACCACCCTACACACAAGTCAATACTCAACACTCAAAGAACTAAAGGAAATAATTAGAAGAGCTAATTAAAATTGCCTTTAGTGGACGCTTCGCCCCAGTACTACTCTAGTACTCACTTTGTTTCCCGCCTGAGACTAATTTGGGCCATGCAATCCTGGCAGGCTCGCCACTTTGTCCAGTGGTGGTATTGCTAAGTGCACTAAGTTGATGTATTATTAGTCATGTTTAACACACCAAGGTTATCTCTGCACTCATACACGCATATGCACACTCATGCGCCCATCAAACATTCGCCTCTCTCTGGGAATGGGATGTCACGCATTCGTTTCTCTCCTAACACGACTGAGCACAAGAAATACAATTTCTATGCTACTTATAATCAAACATGAAGAATCCAATTACACAAAATGAAATTATCAAAACATAAAAGATCAATACTTCCTAATCCCGGGTTATAATAAAAATGGCTTCTTACCTGGCCAGGTTTTCACACACACAACCACGTTTTCACACCACACCACAGTTCTTGAAAAGTCTCTTCACGTCTTCTTCAGCACTGCTTGATGGTGATGCCCTTGGCTGACTGGCTCCAGGTTTCAGGACGGGGTCTTCGTGGTCGTCTCTGGGATCTCGACGTAGAACTCTTCTTCTTCGTCTCCTTCACCCACCTCTGGGTTCAATTTCAGTTTGTCTGTCTTCACCCACCTCTGGGCTTCGAACTTAGTTTTCTTCTCTTCCAGCTTGTCTTTAACCCTAAGACTTTTGCTGTCTCTTCTATCTCCCAGACCACGTTTCTCTCGACCTTAATCCATCCTGCTCACTCTCCTCTCTTCTCTCTCTCCTCTGCCTTCTTTCTCTCTCTTGTGGTGTTCTTCTCTCCTGCACGTTGTTCTCCCTCAGTTTATATAGGGATGGAAACAAAGGATTCTCCTTCAGGCCATGCCTTTGTCCATGCTGCTTCTCAAACCCCTAGTTCACAAGTACCCTGAATTCTCCATTCGCTACATTCTTCCACACATCAGCATTTACACACATCCCTACCTAATTGATTAGCAAACAAACACTTGGCACCAGATGGACATCGAAAATTCCCGCCGACTTCGGAGGCCACTTTAACACAGTAATTATCTTAAAGAGGGCTATGATAACAACGTCCACGCGCGTTCAGCCAGCCTGACAATAGAACCAACACAGTGTCCCATGGCAATACCAACTGAACGAGTCCAAGACTCCTGCTCTTCAAAGACTGTTCACAAAAGAACCTCAGCTGACTGAGTATTTAGTGCCCACTTGGTGCACTGAGGTCCTAGTGGTTACATCCCTCCCCCCTTTCACTGTCGGGAAGGTTCGAACTCTCTACTACCTTAGGTGCCATCTGTCACCTGACCACTTCATCCTCCTTGATACAGTTCGACTGTGTGCGGTGGGTACGGCACCCTGGTTAATGGGTCTATTACCTATTTGTATACTACGTACAACGTCCCTTTGCCTCTAAGCGTTTAATGCCTTTTGTGAGAGGTTTAACGCCTTTGACAGACGGCGAGGCACTCGCCGCTGGCATTCTTCAGTCGTGTCTGCTTGAGAGACTCTCTCCTTGCTGCCTGATCTGCGTCCCGGATTCAGTTCAATGTCCCCACAACGCTGAAGTAAAGATCCGTGGAACAGAAACGTCAGGATCAAACCTACTGTGACACCGTCCCGCCATCTACGAAGTTTCAATGTCCGATAAAACATGGAGGCTTTCTGTACCGATCGACGATACATAAAGGCAACAAAAGTATGCACAAAAGCACCACAAACACAACGAAATGACAATGGCACTGCTGGTATCTTGACAACCATATTGAAGAAGGTACCATACGCGGCCTTGGATTTGAGCAAACCAACTTTAATGTCGGAGCAACTGACTGACACTGTTCACGCTTTGCAAGCGGAAGTCGACCCCCAAGAGAGAGACAATGACAATGACAATGACAAAGTTTTATTCAGTTTAGGCCAAGGCCTCTCACTGAAGGGGTATATATAGAGAAACAAATAAATAAAGCAAAATATTACCTCTTGCGATCGATATTGTTTACATACAAAAGCATAATATACATGCACATCATTCACGCAGGTACACATCCACTCACATTCCCGGACATTCGTTCACCTCATTCACCTAATCATTTCTCCTCCCTTACACTCCCCCCCCCCCCCTTCCCTATGCCTGCCCGCAATCCTCCCATTCAATAATATGCACGTTTTATATAACAAAAATTCAGGATCATTTTGTTCTGCAAATTAATTATCATATCTCATTAGGAGCAGTCATCTTTTTTTGTTTTTGTCTGATTTGCGTCGAAAGAGCGATATATCTAGCTAATTCTTGTAACGTATTGGAATTATCACTTGAAAGAATATTCGCGACACTAATTTCGTTTGGAACTCCAGAAAAGGATAATAAACAGGAACAGTTCTTTCGAATATGTTTATAAGCTTCACAGTAAAATAAAAAAAAATGCACCTCGTCTTCACACTCATTGTCGCAACATGGACAACTGGTATCTTCCTGATTAATTGAAGCATTTAGGAACCATCTTTTACCATTTTTTTTTAGACCAATTACTCTTAACCGAAATCTTGTCAAATTAATTCTGTGCCAATAGTTCCTAACACATGTTAAGTATTTCTCTGTTTGAAATATATACTTAAAGGAATGGTACCATCTATATCTATCATTATTTTCTAACTCAGAGTGCCAATTTTGTTTACTACATTCGATAATCCTGTCTTTAAATAACGAAATAAAACTGTTTTCATGACCCACCCCTTGGTTTAACCATACTATTCCAAATCCATTTATGGTCAAAATTTTGTGAATATTTGATACCCAGTTGAAATGTCCCGATTCATGCAACAACAAAAGCATTTCATAGGCCTGTCTGCATATTCTTGTCATAGGTAAATTAATCAGTCTTATCCAATATTTTATACATTTCACAGAAGTTCTTATATGAAGTGGATATCTACCTGTTTCTCCGTAGGGGGACATTAAGGAATCTTTTAATAGCAAATGTATGTACTGCTTCGATTCATTTCCCTTCTTCCTCTAATCCCCATACTTCAGCAGCATATGTTAGGATTGGTTCAATCTGAGAATCGAACAGTTTCCAGAACAGACCCGGCTCTATTGCGCCTAGTTTCTTCAATGTTTTGATTATTTCTACAGTACCTCTTCGCCCTTTCCTACAAACATCAGACAAGGCAGCATGTATACTCAGTTTAGTTGTGAAGGACATTCCTAAGCATTTATAAGAATTAGTTACAGCAATTTGATCATTTCCATAGAACCATCTTTCTCTTGTAGCTAAGTAGCCATTTTTCCTCAAAATCGACCACAATAAATTTCTATCAACAGAATCAAAAGCCTTTTTAAAATCGACGAAGGCAACATAAAGTTTTTTCCTAGCCAAAAATTTACTAACTATTGCATATAGAGTAAAAATATGGTCAACGGTACTATATGCTTATCTGAAGCCTGCTTGCTCTTCTATTATTTTCTGTTCTTGTTCTGCCCATTCAAGTTTAAATTTTCTTAACAGCTGTCTAACATTTTTCTTTTTTCGAGCACACTCTTCGTCAAACCACTAATTTTTCTTTCTGTGGCCGTTTCCTACAGTTCTAATCATGCATGCAGCTGAACTACATAGTGCTTTAGCAAATATATCAATAGACATATTGATGTCAGAACTAAGTTCTGTCTGAGCATTTAACATGCACTGTGTAAACTCCTTAGATTGTTGTTGTTCTTTATATTCATTTATAAATTCATCAGACCAAACAATTCGATCTTCAGGTAAAGGTTCGATCACAGATTGGGCAATGTTACTATTTCTATTATTCAACCTAAAACCCCGAGAGAGAGAGAGAGAGAGAGAGAGAGAGAGAGAGAGAGAGAGAGAGAGAGAGAGAGAGACGTGGGGGGGAGGGGGGGTGTCGAGGGAGAAAGGAAAGGCAAGGGAGGGGGGGGGGGGGGGGGGACGAAGGCAGCTGAGTATGAGAAATGTGAGGACAAGGTGAGGGACCAAGAGGAAGAAACATTTCACACACACACACACACACACACACACACACACACACACACACACACACACACATATATATATATATATATATATATATATCCACAACTGCATCCAAGTAGCATGATTAAAACAATGGTGTAAATATCCTTCCATCTATAAAACCATAGTTATACATAAAAGAGAAAGAGGGGAAGGGTGGTAGAGTAGGAGGGGGTGTGAGAAGTGGTGATGTGGTGTGTGTGTGTTCAAGCACGTTAATTATCGAACAAAAATAAGGGAGTACGGGGTAAAGGCGGGCAGGGAGGAAAGTTAAGGAGATGGAGGGAGGGAGGGGGGGGGGGGGGGGGGGGCGGCGCAGAAATCAAGGGAAGGCGAAAATGGGCAATATACATGACAGATTTTCAGAGGGATGAAATAATTTCACTCATAGGAACATATTTTAAAATGGCGGAGAAGAGGGTGGTGGTGGTGGGGGTGTTTGGGAGTAGTTGGAATGGTGATAGTGAGATCATGACAAACTGCAACAAACCCTTAATAATTACCACATGTAACCCTGAGTAAAAATGTGTAAAACAGAAAGAAAGGGATGGAGAGGATAGGGTCTGTGGAGGAAGAGAGAGAGAGAGAGAGAGAGAGAGAGAGAGAGAGAGAGAGAGACAGAGAGAGAGAGAGAGAGAGTCAAATAGTGTAATTTGATTGGATTTTAAATATATTTCATACATAAGGTGCGCGCGTATAAATTAGATATAGGAGAGGAAAGGGGAGGGGAAGGTGGACCGGATAGCGAGGATAAGGGAGAAGGGGGAGGGGTCAGGGACTGGCGGGCAGAGGAAGGCAGAACTAATATTTAGAATCCAACGGCGCCTAAATATTGACTATACATAAGAGAAGTGTACATAATTATGCATACGTTCACATTCCAAATGATTTGAATAAATCAACAGCACTACCTTGACCGGAAATACAGAGGTCTAAAAGCGAAAGTAAAAGGACGCTTGCAACTCGTCATCATTGCTATGAAGTCTTTCGCGGAAGTTCCTCCTCTCTTGTCTCCCTTTTAAATTGTAAAAACGTTATATAAGAGGCATCTATCAGACAAATGACATGGAGCATCCACTGTAGGGCAGAGAGAGAGAGAGAGAGAGAGAGAGAGAGAGAGAGAGAGAGAGTATGATGCTTATTCACTGAGGCCATTGCCCCTCATAAAGGAAGGACAAAATACAAAATGTACTACACAGTATTATTTGCAAAATTAGAGATCGCGAGACTCCCTGCATCATGACATCATTACAGACATCATGACTGTAAAAATGATGTGGAGATGCATCCTGAGAATGATTTGCACCAAAAGAGGAGGGCACCGAGACCCCTGAAACACTGGCTTATGGAAGGTAAGAGAAAATGATACCATTATCTTTTAATGATCAACAATAAACTATAATTATTGTTGTATGTCAGAACCTAATGTTAAATTCCAAGATTGACGTTTTTACAGTATTAGTTTTAACTAATTCAAAAATAATAAAAAGAAGAAATGATACTGGCATGTCTCCGTTTTCTTTTCGTTTTATACTGTACACTGCGCTGTATAATTCAATAAGTTACTGCATAACGGTGTTGATTTTACACATTGTTTTCAGATTGTACATATTTCTGAACCCCATTGTACACATAAACAATTTTAGGGGTAAACAGGTCTGCATCTGAAGTGCTTTGCGTAAGTAAATCAATAAATTTCTCATAATTCAAGGTTGTTGTTTTTTTTTTTTTTTTTTTTTTAAGAAGCTGAATGCATGCACGAAACAGGTTAGGATGATTGCAGTATTTTTGTGGTGTATTCGTATTCTTAAATCACTTATGCTGGACAACATAAAACAACGTGCATCTCATCTTTATTTCCTTTTTTTTTGCGACGTAAATCAGTCTCAGTGTTAGATCTAGTTGCAAAGTGAGGCGACTGCAGGCGGAAATCTTAATAAATTTGGAAAATTGTTAAAAGGCCCCGCCGAAAAACGAAGACAAACGTATCACAAGACAAAACATGACGCGTTTCGACCTCTTAGGTCTTCTTCAGGCAAGACACATTACTCAGGGCAACGAAAATGAACGAGCAATCACTTATCTTCAGCCAGTTCGGCGCAAAATGGGCCTTGAAGTTGAATCTTTTTCGTTGTCCCGAGTGCTGTGTATCTTGCCTGAAGAAAACCTAAGAGGTCAAAACGCGCTGTGTTTTGTCTTGTGATTCGTTAGTCTACGTTTTTCGGCGGAACCTTAAAAACATTTTTTCAATCTCATTGTGTTCTTTTGCAACAGTAGTGATGTACAGCAATTTCTGAAACACCACATCTATCGGTTTCTCAATGTACAAAGTCATTGGGTGTCCGCATTTCAACTCCTGAAAACTTCTTTAAGGGAAATAAGTGTACTTTTTCACATAGATGTGCTGCATCATCCAGAACCTAAAGTTCCGCTGAACTTGAGAATCAAATTGCCTTAAAAATTAGATTCAAATTATTATCATTAAAAACGCAGCATTTTTTGCTTTACTTATGTCGTTACATGCTGAATTGAAACTGAGTTTAGTATAAAAAAAATAAATAAAAATAAAACAATAGACTTAAGTATGTATACGCATTCACAACAGCCATTTCTGATATTGTTGTGTGCCCATCTTTCTCTTAATTATAATGATCACCTTTTCTAAAGACGATAATGTTGCTTTACTCAAATTTACCTTCAGATCAAGACAAGATGCAGGCCTTAACAAACCATTTAGTTGTGTCTTTAGTTCAATCACTGTTTCTGTAATAACAGCACGACATCTACAAGTAATCAAGTAATAAAATGAATAACTCAAAATGATCGATCGTGATTAAGACAGAGAGAGAGAGAGAGAGAGAGAGAGAGAGAGAGAGAGAGAGAGAGAGAAAGAGAGAGAGAGAGAATGTCAGTGTGTGTGTTACGGCATAACGGTGTGTGTGTGTGTGTGTGTGGTGTGTGTGTGTGTGTGTGTGTGTGTGTGTGTGTTTCTCAAGACATTACGCGCATGTTCCTCAGCGAGTGATGTGAATGGAAAGCACACTCTTAATCATCTACTACTTTATATAACCAACCTATCACCCAGTTATGAGCGTATATTACAATGTTCAGAAATCTGCATGGGAGTTAATCTGTGGCAGAGCTCGCGCTGACCCCGCCGATTTTCATGGGACAGATGCTGCTGGTTGCCACGCCCCAAACAAATTTCCCCAATTAGTAAGAAGGAAATCTTATGTGAGGCATGAAATAGTAAACAGACGAACAAAAACTGGAATAAACGGAAATCTTAAATGAGAGCAGAGAACAAGCCTGCCCAAATACTTTACATCTCACACATATACATAGCATCTGCAACTGGAGAAACACACACACACACATCTGCATTTATTCAAGACTGGAAAAGCCTAAAGATTTTGACCTCGAATATAGTTAAATAGAACACACATAAACAGTAGCCAGTGCAGCCATCCTCGGCTTCACTGGTATGAAGAGAAATCAGAAATGAGACAGGGTTACGGTTAAAGAACAAGTAGAGTATTTAAACTCTTATTGCCATGCAGAGATAATTACACGACCATGCCTTCAGTCGACCAGAGAGAGAGAAAACGCCATACATGCGTGTGAAACAGTGCGCCTGTATTGCATAGTCGATATCACAATCGTTACCCTGGCGTCCGTTTCAAATCAATTGTTTGACTTTTTCTTGACCAATGCGCCTAAATTGAAAAAAGGTTACTTTCTTTGCAACTGGAAGATAGGCGACATTTCCATTTATTTTCTTCCCCGGAACAGTCTATTACAGATAAGCAGTCTGTTTACCCTCTCTTTCTATAAAGCTCTCTCTCTCTCTCTCTCTCTCTCTCTCTCTCTCTCTCTCTGTCTCTCTCTCTCGGACACACACACACACACACACACACACACACACACACACACACACACACACACACACACCACATTTAGAAACTTTCACCTAGAATGAATTTAGTTCAGTTTCGCAAACCGACTGCAAAAAGACCCAGAACATCCATCAAGACACATTTGCTTCAGATATAAATAGTTGTAGGCCTAAAAGGAAAAGAAACTGCTAGTAAGCCGTCTTTTTCTCTAGTCCCAGCGTAAGAACAAAATCGACCAATTGTTTACATTGTATATACATACTTACATTAAAAAAAAAATTAAAAAAAAAGAACTCTAACCTAACCTGTCAAAGATCGAGTTCAGTACAATTATTCTCATTTGTAAAGTCGGAACACAGACTGAGATAATCTATACTATCTGTATTTGGTGACGGGAGCACTGAAGCAGCTTTCGGTGATTGAAAACAGTGGGCATCCATTTTATTGCTGAACTTGCAGCCATACCTATGGCTTTAAGTTACATTGTAAATCTGCCGGCGGATGCATGTCAAGTTTTACTTCATATAGATTCGAAGTCTGCACAGACCCTAGGTCTAAACATGCTACTTGAGATAACATTAGAAATAAACTGTTATCCATAAAAAGCGCAAACAGGGTGCCTTCTCATTGTAACAGTCTATTATTTCAAATGAGTGGGTAGATCTGGCTGCTGGGCAGCGAATCATTTAGACCGCTTAGTTCAACTCAACATTCACTGAAATCTGGGCTATATGACTGGTATCCTTCTGGTAGGCCCTATATTGAGAAAGTTGTCAAGAGATCAGATTAATGAACTGCATAAAGTTTCTTCTTCTTGTTCCATGGGAAGTCATTGGTTTTTTCCTTCAACTCCATGGGCAGTCATTGGGAAACCACGCTGAAGAACAATTCAAGAGGTTTTCTCCACTTCTGTCGGTTGTGCGCCAAGGCCTGGGTCTCTGCAAATGTTTTCTTTCTCCACTCTCAATGTTGTCAGTCCATATTTTTTTCTCCTTCCCGTCCATCTCCCTCCTTCAAAAGTTCCCATGAGGATTGTTTTTAGCAAGGCCATTGGATCTGATTACATCGACATACCTACGTAATTTTCTTTTCCTGACTGACGCAAATAGATCTTCGTACAGTCCTATGAACTGCCTGATGGTTTGGCGCACTTGTTGACTGGTGATGTTAAGTGTGTCTCTGATGTTTAGTATCTTGCGGCAACATTCATTTCCATGGCTTGAATTCATCTTTTCAGATCTGCTGTGAAGATCCATGTTGCGTATGCACACAGGAATATGGAATATATCACTGCATGCGGAAGCCTGTCTTGTGTGTCATGGAGACGTCCTTGTCCTTCAATGACGGTTTTGATTTAGACAGAGCTATGGTTAGCTGTTCTTATTTTTTCATACAGGTTTTAATTCAGACAGCGCTATGGTTGTTTTTTGCTGTCCGAGAGGACTTTTGGCTTGGATCCCTCACAGCTAATGATGAATCCCAGGTTAGTGACTTGTTGAAAGGATTCTAGCTTTTGATCGTGGATATTTATTTCAGTATTGATGTAGTATCACAGAGTGACATACATAGAAGCACACACACACACACACACACACACACACACACACACACACACACACACACACACACACACACACTCACACACACACACCACACCCAGCCGTTCACACGGGCAGTTTCAATGGTCAGTCTTAGGGTACAGTGATCCCTTGTTATAGAGCCATCCCCTTCTCCCAAAGGAATCGTCTTGATCTAAGCGTGATGCCAAATGTCAGGACTGCGTGATGGGCGAACATTCTGAGCCCCTCCCGTGCCCTCCCCCCCCCCCTCCCCGAGCAGTTACTTCCGGTCATTAGCTACCCCAGAATGATTAGCAACAGGCCAACAGCTAGGTTCCCTCTTGTGCTCCTCCCCTCACCCTCACTCACCCACCCCTCACATTTCCACACCCCCTTCCCCCCAACCCCGAGCAGTTGGTCAGTAATGAAAACCAGACCTTGATAATATCCTGTGCCTGGCGTTCTCTCACTGTGGAAGCAACAAGTGTCAACGCCGTGCCATGCCACGGTTATTCAATTCAGACTCGGGCAAAAGCTACATAAACTAAAGATATCACCACCGCTCTCTCTCTCCCTCCCCTGGCATCTGAACAGTCGTGCACTTGGGCCTTAGCGACATTCTGCTTGTCATAAGGTAAATGTGACTCCATATTTTTCTTGTTAACCTTAGGTTTATATTTACGAGGATAGGACTTAGTCTAGGTGCGTCAACATAGAATTGGGCTTGGCTGTAGTGCAGAAGAAAATAAATAAATGCATGTTCAACTGGACTCTGGTGTTTCGGTTCAGTGTTAGACGTGCCTCCTGTCTCTACCCTCTACCTACCTGACTGTCTGAACTACTCCTGTAGCATTCTCTACATCCGCAAACATCCGTGAGCCCAAAACTATTAGTGTTGATAGTTGGTGGAGAAGCGAGTTGATCCCCCTCACCTCTTCTTGCAGCTAAAGCGTTAGCTCTACCTTCAGCGCACTGAAGTACAGGGTCGCACGATTCCTTTTTCACAGTTATCTTGACGATGCATTACTAGTCATACTTCGTTCAAGTAATTGATCGCACAGGCCTGTACTTTTGGACCAACTACTCCCTGTTCACCACGCGCCTATTTGCCTTCACTCACAGAATTTTTTTTTCACTTGTCTTACAAGTAGAAACTAGGTCACTAACCTCAAATTCTCATCGCTACTTTTTGCCAAAAAAAACCACACACACAAAAAAAATGGCCTCACAATCACTCCCCCCCCCCCCCCCCCCCTCCATGTCTCGGCTTCCAGTTCGTATTAGGAACAATCACTCTAGTAGACCAGTCACTCGTTCATACGCTCAAAGTTTAGTCGACAATACTAACTCTCAACATCCTGTGTCATCCATTCCTACTCAAGAGTCTACTACTCCCTCCCCATCCAGTCAGTCAACGTTAGAACACGTGTCTCCCTTCATCTCAGAATCGGATCATTGTGTGTCAGATTACGAGGAGGATAGCAGTTTAATTCCCAGTCTTTTGACGCACTTACGTCTACAGACATGGCCTATTCTCTGTCTCTTGGCACTCGGGCAGTCACAGAGTGACAGCTTTGAACGCACAACACAAGAATCCCATCTCATTGCCAAACTGGGTACGCTACGGCCCCAAGGCATCAACATCCAACAATAACACAAGCACACATACCCACTACTTCAACACCAGTTGGCAATATCTTCCACCAACACACACACATACACACACACCACTATCATACCCCTTAACTCACTTCATACAGAAGTCGCAGCCACCCTCCATTTATTTTATTTTGTTTTATTCTATTTTCACTTTTAATTTCATTTTTATTTTATTTATCTTTATCTTGAATTTCCCCCCTTACTTTATACATTTATCAATTTGTTTTATTTTATTTCATTTCTTTTACTTCGATTAATTCATTTCATTTTGTTTATTTACTCTACACACACACACACACACACACACACACACACACACACACACACACACACACACGCACGCACACACGCGCACACACACACACACACACACACACACACACACACACACACACACACACACACACACACAAAACACCACCCCAAACCCCCCACTTCCTACTTCATACAAAGTTACAGCCACACTCATTCACCTTTCGCTTTCCACCACACTCTCCCCATGTCCAGTACCAATCCACTGCCTACCCATGGATCTAGCCCCCCCCCCCCCCCCAATAGTCTCCCTTCCCCTCCCATCTTCCCATAACATAAGGGTAGGCCAAGTACTTGACCCTCCCACCTCCCGCCCGCCCGCCCCCCCCCCCCCCCCCTTAAACACCCTCGCTCTTTCCCTTCAACCCCATATTACCAGCATCCTAAAACAACTACATACACCTGTCCACCACCGCAACACCAAACCACTATATATTCCACCAAATCACACTCACACCCATACCACCTTACCCCCAACTATTTAACTTGCAGCCCTGTTTTTTCTCTCCACTGACCACTTCCTTTCTCTTGTCTGTTCATATTATGTCCCCCCTGCCCCCCCCCCCCCCTCCCCTCTGTGTATAAGTATGCTAAGGAGCTTGTGTCTCCCCTTTCCCCTCTACATATAGGTATGCTTGGATGTGTGTACATGTGTTTGTCTGGGTGTGTATGTTTTTTTGTTTATTTATTTATTTTTTTTTTATACATATTCCCATATATGACCATTATCATTGTGATCACCACTCATAAGCTGTCTGTATGTATGCCCTGTCCCCCCCCGCCCCCCTTTTTGTTTTTGCATGTGTGTATGTATGCATATGTGTGTATATGTGGATGTGCTTGTGTACGTATGTGTCTGTGTGTGTAAGTGTGCATGTGTGTACATGTATGTGTGTGTGTGTGTGTGTGTGTGTGTGTGTGTGTGTGTGTGTGTGTGTGTGTGTGTGTTGCGCGCGCGCGCGCGCGCGCGCGTGTGTGTGTGTGTGTGTGTGACAGTGTTGGTTTCATCTATGACAACGATCACCATCCATCAGTCATTGATCATTGTCAATTTTCTCCTCAACTGGTATTATCATGCCAATGCTATCATGCTATTTCACTTATGACAGTGATCAAGATCCTATAGCACTGTTTATCCCTCTTAAGACAATGATCATCATCCATTAGTCATCAATTTTGTTTCCATCCCCAATCGGCATTATTACACTAATGCCACCACATTATTTCACTTACGACAATGGTCATCACCCTATAGTACTGTAGATCTCACTCGTGACAGTGATCATCATCCATCAGTCATTGATCATTTCCTTTATTCCCCCAACTGGCATTATCATACTAAGGCCAATACACTATTCCACTCTTTAAAAAATGACCATCATCCTACACTACTGTGGATCATACTTATACCATGACCATGATCATCATCCACCAATCTTTGATGTCCTCCTTCATTCCCCCACCGGCATTTTACACCAATGCCACAACATTATCCGACTTATATAACAATGATCATCATCCTACAGTACTGTTGATCTCAAATGATTCGTGACCATCAGTCATCAACCCCTCTCCCCCCATCCCTCCACCCTCTTCCTCAACTGGCAATATTATACTAATGCCACCTTATTATTCCACTTACCACAATGACCATTATCCTACAGTACTGTTGATCTCACATATGACAATAAGCATCAACCACAAGTCATTGATATTTTCCATTATGCCCCCAACTGGCACTATTGTATCAATACTACTACATTATTCCACTTATATAACAATGATCATCACCCTATGGTACTACTGAACTGAAATGATTACCATTTATCAGTCACTGAAAATACTGTCATCCAGTGAACACCTTCATACTGCAATATATATGGAAATGAAGAAGCTGACCAATTGGCAAAGGAAGGAGGACAGCAGCCCCAACTGTAAAAGGAAGCCTTTGAATAAATCAAAAGTATTTCCAAGGAGACAAAAAGGAAGATGACTTGAACAGCACCCAGACTTCAACAAGAGGGATGCATACTACCGGATGCCCAGATCGGACCAAGTGAACACTGTGAGACTGAGAACAGGGCACTCCAGACATCACATGTCCACAATATTCCACACCGGCGAGTCTTCAAATTATCAATGCAGTACAGCCCCAATGACAGCGGAACATTCCCAGCAAAACTCTGAGTAGAAACCTAGCCTGCCAACACACCGATGAGTGCAAAACCTTACTGACCACTGGAGGGTCATCACCATACAGCTGCCTCCATCAGTACCTCCAGGATTCCTGCCTAAGTGAACGAAGACGAGCATCCTATAGTACTGTTGATCTCATATGATCATCACCCATCAGTGACTGATTAATGATTTTTACCCCTGAACCGATATCATTATACCAATGCCGTTACATTACTTCACCTACAACAATGATCAGCATCCCACAGTATTCCAGAAACAACAATGATTATTATTCTGTAACACTTTTATTATCAAATGACCGTCACCCCATTATATGTTTTTTTTTTTTTTTTTTTATAAATATGTGTGTGTGCGTGCGTGCGTGCGTGTGTGTGTGTGTGTGTGTGTGTGTGTGTGTGTGTGTGTGTGTGTGTGTGTGTGTGTGTGTGTGTTGTTGTCTTCAATTTAACGTCTATCCACATAGTGATATTAGACGGGGTGTGTGTGTGTGTGTGTGTGTGTGTGTGTGTGTGTGTGTGTGTGTGTGTGTGTGTGTGTGTGTGTGTGTGTGTGTGTGTGTGTGTGTGGTGTGTGTGTGTGTGTGTGTGTGTGTGTGTGTGTGTGTGTGTGTGTGGTGGTGTGTGTGCGTGTGTGTGTGTGGTGTGTGTGTGTGTGGGTGGTTGTGTGTGGTGTGTGTGTTGGTGTGTGTGAAAACTCCCCCATACTTAGTCTCATTATGATCATAACTCACCCAGAATACTGTTTACATGTTTCTCTCTCTCTGTGTGTGTGTGTGTGTGTGTGTGTGTGTGTGTGTGTGTGTGTGTGTGTGTGTAACACATGATACCCCGTTTCTCATTGATCATTCCTATCTCTTCTCAACCAACATAAGCATATCAATGCCAACACATTATTTCACCTGTTACAATGAACATCGTCCCACAGTAATGTTTACTTTTTCAACAACACTATTTGTATGAACTTCCCAACCCCCCACACCCATACCCCCCCCCACCCCACAGTGGATGGAGAGATATGAGCTCTCCCTCTCTCCTCCTCCCCCCCCCCCCCCACATTGCCCTCTTCCTTCCTTCCCCCCCTCTTTTTCTTCCCCCTCCCCCCCCCCCCCCCCCAACGATACCTTATCACCCATTCATCATTTCCATTCTCTTCCCACCATAATTAACATTATCCACACCCCCATATACAACTAACCCACGCATAACTACTATCATCACCATCACCACCCAGCAAAGTCATTTATTTATTTTATTTATTTAATTATTTTCATTCCTTTTCTACTTTAATTTTATTTATCTACTTATCTATTATAATTATTACTATTATTATTAGTATTACTATCATTTTTGTTTTTCATTGTATTATTAATTTATTTTATTGTATATATATACGTAATTTTTTTATTTATTTGTTTATCAATTTTTTTATTTATTTGTTTTATGTTATATGATTTTATCTTCTTTTTTTTTATAATATTTTCTTTATTTATCTGCTTATTTTTATTAAATCCCCCCCCCCCCCCCCCCCCCCCCCCCCCCCCACTGAGCACTATTATCAACCCACCATAACCACTACCCTCACAAATATATCATACCACTCCACTAAACCAGCTACACAAGCTACAAACCCCATTGTTTAACACACCCCCCCCCCCCCCCCCCATTTCCTTTCCCATAATCCCCTCTGTCGTTTCCATCTGGCGGCCATTTTATTCGGGTGCCGAATACGTGGAAAGATAAGTGACTCTACGTTCTTTGTTCGTACTGTCCTAAATGTTAAATGTTATTTGTTTTTGCCTGAAGAAGACCCAAGAGGTCGAAATGCATTGTGTCTTCTCATGTGCTTTCTTTGTCTATGTCCTTGGCGGTAACTAACCCCCTCTCTATCGAATTTTTTTTTCTTCTATTCTCTGACGTCAGTGTCACAACTGCAACATGCATACACTCTAACAACTTCAACTTCATCACACACCACTCTGGCTTCATCCTCCCACTCTATTACCACGCCCAGGTCTCATCTCTCTCTCAGCTGCACATCATCACTGACTGACAATGCTACTTATGCCCCTGTCAGTACTACCTCCTACTATTCGCATCCCCTTCCGTCCAGTGGTAACAGTCAGCCCATCATTACTGGAGACAGTCTTGGACGAAACGCCCACCCCCCAACCTCCACCCTTCACCTTCCCCATCAGTTAATGCCTGATCCTTTTACCGGCAAACCAACGCAGGACATTGCTTCCTGGCTGAAAACTTTTGACAGATATGCCCTGCTACAAGGTTGGCTGGAGGACAGTACAAGTATCCTCCCCCTTTTAATGAAGGACCAGGCGCAGTTGTGGCTGGATGGATTAGACCTGTCAGTCCTCGAGTTGAACACATATCAAGGACTGTGTGATGCTCTGATCAGGCGCTTCACGCCTCATGAATCCACATGATGGATTCGTTTGAAACAGTTTAACAACCGTCGGCAACTACCCCATGAGACGGTAGAAGAATTCTTTTTTTTTTTCTTCTGAAAATGGAATTTATTAACAAAACCAAGGAATGAAAGAGAAACTATCCACAATATGAAAGCTTGTACAAAATACAAAGTTCGGCTTTAGCATGGGAGTTGTAAGAAGAATATACGTATCAGACAAGCTAGTTCACAAGACTGGAAAAAAGTCATCCACAGTATTTGTTTTTTCACTGTTATTTCTTTATATACCCATCACAAAATTCTAACTTTTTTTTTTTTTTTTGTAATTTTTTTTTTTTTTCATTTTTGGCACATTTACAAACAAATACATTTCATCACTACGGCATGTAAAGGCACAGCAATCGATCTAGTAACGGAGGTACAATGTGTTAAGGCACAGCACTCGATCTAGTAACAAAGGTACAATGTGTAAAGGCTCAGCAATCGATCTAGTAACTAACGTACAATGTATTCAATCAAAACATCAATTTTTTTTTTTTTTTTGGGGGGGGGGGGGGGGGGGGGGTAAAGACACACTTTACTTTACCATTATTCTATCGTGACTCCAAGGTCACGGACGACGTTAAATAGTAAACAAAACGAGTATGTAGTACTTATTAATACATATCTATACACACACACACACACACACACACACACACACACACACACACACACATATATATATATATATATATATATATATATATATATACATACATATATATACACACCCACATACATATACCTACACACACACACACACTCACACACATATACACACACACCCTCCCATCCATATATATTATGTGTGTGTGCGTGCATGCACACATATACACACACTCGCACAAACCCACATACATACGCACACACTTAGGTTCACATACATATAGTACATAATATGACCATTAGTCCTCTAGCAGTTTGATATATGGTGACCATTTTGTTTGGTAAGTAGCATGATTCATCTCCATCAAGGACATATACTTCTCCATTTTATATCTATAATCCAGCTCCTTCAAAAACATGTTTATATTAGGTTTTGTTTTGTTAATTCTACATTTAAAAATGAAATATTTTCCCATTAATATCATCAGGTCTAGCATATCATCGGTTTTTGTTTTCTCATCCGTACCAAATAATATAATTTCCACATTAAAGGATAATCTTTCACAGTGTGAACAGTTAACGTTTAGAGCTCTTTCAAGGTCTTTCCAGAAAGTGCGGGTAAACTCACATTCCCACAGGTAATGATTAATTGAGTCTTTTTCTCTACTACAGAAATTACATTTGTCGTTATCAGTAATCTGCATACTTTTCAGAACACTATTTGTTACCAAAATTCTGGGGCATATTTTAATTTGGAACCATTTTAGTTTTGTTTCTTTGATTTTCTTAATCCTTTTCAGTACCTCTATCCAGTCAATAGGTATATTGAGACGTTGTTCCCACTTGACAAAGGCACTAATGTAGAAGAATTCTTTGCGTCGATCACGCGACAGGGACAACAGCTGGTAACCCTCCCCCCCCCCCCCCCCCCCCCCCCCCCAAGATATCATGGAAACTATAGTAAATGGCCTTCCATCTATATCATAGATAGCCACGGATAAAGTAGAGGTAGTACTGGTCATTCTTGTGCTCATGTGTACACCCGTGTTTGATGCTGTTTATGCTACACACGGAAAACCTGTGGATATAATTTACTCTGTGTGATTTGTGTGAGTGTTCTCCTTCATTGTGCTGGTTTATATAACTTGTACTTTCTGCGTTTGTGTTCATCGCTCAGTTTTATACAGTGAGAATTGTGCTTCTCATCAGTTGGCCGGTCAGGGGATAGCCCAGTGCTGCAGCAGTGCTAGAGTGCCACGTTGTAGCGTGGGAACCGTGGTGCTGAGACAGATCTTTTCGCGTGTGTTTTTCTTTCTGTGCGTAATACATCTACCAAGTGGTTTTTATTTTTTGCTCTCTCTCTCTCTCTCTCTCTCTCTCTCTCTCTCTCTCTCTCTCTCTCTCTCTGCATACATGAGAGTGAGTGTGTGCAAGTGAGTACCCAAGCGTGCCTTCATTGTAGAGTGAGCCGTAATACCAGTGATATTCTGTGTGTGTGTGTGTGTGTGTGTGTGTGTGTGTGTGTGTATGTGTGTGTGTGTGTGTGTGTGTGTGTGTGTGTGTGTGTGTGTGTGTGTGTTCGTGCGTACGTGCGTGCGTGTGTGTGTGATTCATGTAGGCATACTTCATTCCGATCTGTGCTGCGTGTGTGCATGTACAGCGCCGACAATGGCGGAGGCGTTTGCACACAACTTCAGTGAACACAAAAGACGTGTAGATTTGTTGTGTCATTTGTGCGGCGAACTAGTGCTCAGACAGCATAAAGATAAAGGATTAAACGCTAGACTTTGTGTCAACTTCACCAATGATTTGTTACAGTATTTCAGTCCAGATATTTCTGGAGATGAAGAAGGCAAACAGTCCAGGTGTATGTGCATGAAATGCTACCATAAACTGAATGCGACAGGTCTCCGACGCTCCCCTCGTTATTACAATATGATTATCATATACAGAGATGCAGGGGGGTATAGACAGAAGTATTTACGCTTTTACAACCAAAATGCGCTCTCGCATAGGCACACGCACTCTGTCACTCACATCGGGCCCACACAAAGGTGACGGGTAATCAATAGCATTTCATAGAAAATAATCAACTTTTATTTAACTTGACTCCAAACCCCCACCTGTTACTACACAACACACTTATCTGTGTTATACAAAAATGTAAATATCACACAGATAACCTCATAATCGCATCCCCTTTCCTTCAATTACTCTTAATTAGCCAGGAAAGACAATATTCCACTATTCTGGTTGCACACTTATAAACTTAAGAACAATTGAAACGTCCATAACTTGCCAGCATTCCTTGGTTGACAAGTCAGTTCTCTCATCACACTGTGCGACTACGAGCGCTGAAGCTGCCATACCGTTGTGTCCTCCCGACTGGCCAAATCCCAGTTGTGGGACACTGGCAACGTAGCTTGAGTCGCACCCTCAGACCGAGCCTCCCGGACTCCACTGCACTTCGCCCTCTCCACGGAAAGGGCTTTTGTCGGCCTCTCCCACAGGTCTTCTCTGGCTGCAAACACCCCACCGCTGTCTGGCAGCTCCCTGTCTAGGCTCCAACAGGCTGACACGTCATGCTGTCTGCCGTCCCCACATGGGAGACAATTCTTCTCGTCGTCGGCTCGGAGGCTACAGCAACCTCCACTGTCTACGTCCCCACCCGGACACAATTCTAAACCGTCGTCGGCTTCGAGTCAACAGCAAACCTCTGCTTCTCGCTGTATTTTCTTGAGCCCTCAGCAAAACGGGTGAGTTCATTTTCCCTTAAGTGAGTCACACACTTCCTGGTTTACGGAGCATCTTATATCCATTCTCAAAGAAAGAGAGAACCCGAGTTAAACTGTTTCAACCAATGGAATCACTGGCACACACACATCACAACGGTTTGAACCACTAACTCCCCGAGTTATTTTTATTCCACCAATGGAATCACTAGTCACCTACACATACACACACACCACAGCTGCTAGCACCAACAAGGACTTGGGTACCAAGTGGTTAATGCATAACCTCCACTCCAAACTCATGTTCAATTCCCTGAAGCTACCCATTGTACTAACAGTCTGGACTTCTCCACAAGCCGGGACTGATGTTTCAAGAATTTACTACACTCTATAGGCAACAAGGTGCAAATCACTCAATAGGCCGAAGCCTTCCATTCATTCCTCAGGACAAGAATGACTGAATGGTCACTGTACCCTGCCTGCAGGCCGACAGTCACCAAACCGTGATGGTCACCTGACACGATCGCCTTTCCTCAGGTCACTGGGGTACCCAGTGAATAGCTTGTGGAGGAGGTGGACCCTCTCCCCCACCCAGGACAGGCAGGTCGGCATGTACATGCGCCTTCCCAGTAACTCTCCCTCCTTCAGTATATGACTTGGGGTATTCCCCTCTGGTGATGCCTGAGTTCGCACACTTGAACAACCCAAGAAACTTGCTCTCAACAACAGCAAAAATACCCTTAATTTGCCTAAATGCTCGAGAACATTCGGTCGACTCATGACACTGAAAAAAAACGAGACACATGTCAGCACATTCTCAGTGTTGTACTACAAAAGAAAATGCTGCTCGTGACATTGAGAGAATGTCAGAAATCCGGACAACTTTCGATCCAGATCTTTCTTTGAGTCAGTGTACATCGTGTCAGTTCTTTTAATTAAACTGCATTCCTGGTCGTCCAAAAACAAAGAAAAACCAACCCGTCAAAAGATCCGCTCAAGAATGTTTAGATCAGTCTGATCTGTGCTTGGCTACAGATGAAAGTGTGTCATCATTTCCTCCGTCGGTATCAACCCCCGTGAAAAAGCCTAGAACATTCTCTGCACAAACATCACCAGTCATAGCTAGCACATCCAGATCGGCACTTGAATGTGTTCACATGACTGATGTATGCTTAAATACCGATGAAAGTTTGTCGACGTCAGTTTGTCAGTCACCATCGACCCCCAACCCAAGAACATTCTGCACACAAACATCTCCTATCATAGCAAATACATCCAAATCTGCACATGCAAGTTTTGATCAGTCTGATATTTGTTTCAACACTTATGAAAGTGTGTCGACGTCAGTTTGTCAGTCAACTTCAATGCCAGTTAGAAAACCCAGAACATTGTGCACACAAACCTCTCCAATTACTGCCAAGACCCCTGTCACTGATGCCGCAATATCCCCCTTCCCCCAACTGAAACGCAAGACAGTATATTTAGACTCAGACGATGAGGACATTGTTAAACCTCACTGCAGAAGAAGAAAAGTTGCTTGTGACTTGTGAAAAGAAAACTGCGACAATCCAAAGACAATCCAAAGACAAAGTGACAGTCAGGTGCAAAACCAGAGGCCAGCCTATAGTGTTGAAAAAGGTCACACAGCCCCGTAAATCTTCTGCTCTGGCACCATCTCCTCTGCGGAAAAAGCGGCACCAAATGATGCAGAAAATCAGAATGAACATATCAGGAAGTAGTAAAGAAGACGTCATCAAACAACAGGGCTCTGAAATCAGGAGATCAGCACAGTCTCTACAGACAGAAGATTCTGGAAGCAGCTGGGTGTGGCCCAGTGAGAGTGACCAGAGAACAAGGGTCAGCACTGCGAACTGCCATGGGGATGAGCTGGACAGTACACAGGATGCAGAAGAGATTTTTCAGAAGTGTTGGGGTGACATTTGAATGTGAGCAGAAAGAAAGAGAGGCACAGAAGGAAGCAATGTTTGGAGAAATAGGAATAGAGAAGATAAACCTTGTGTATGTAGATGAAGAAGGGAGACAAAAAGAGGTAGAGACAGCAGTAGGAAAAATCAAAGACATTCCCCAGACTGTGATCAGCTTACTGGATGAATATGACAAACACAACAAACTGACATGGCATAATAACACAATTCCACGAGATGAGGTCTGGGCGAAGATAGGGGGGGGATCATGGAGGGGGCACATTCAAACGCATGCTGCAAATTGCAAATATTCACAGACCAAATTCCAAGCGCAACACGTGTCTCCTGGCCATTGTGGATTGTAAGGACAGTCCATGTAATTTGAGAAGAATCATAGATCCCTACCAACAACTGGAGGCTCTGAAGTCCCTGACATGGAGGGACAAAAGGATCAAAGTGTTCCTGATTGGGACTATGACTTTCTCCTCAAATTGTATGGACTGTCGGGTGCCCAGGGAACACACCCATGCCTCTATTGCAATGCATGAAAGTCACAAATACAGACACCAGCACACTGCAGTGAAGGCAACATGACATAGCACACATTGAAGGGCATCAATGCAGACTGCATAAAATACACACAATCCAAAAAGAAAATTGCCGAACTATACAACAATGTGATCAGGGAGCCCATCATTGATGTAGAGTTGACCCATATAGCACCCCCATACCTGCATATTCTGCTGGGCGTGGTCAAGAAAAATCATGACCTGCTGGAAAAGGACTGCCACAGCCTTGGCCAAGACATAGGGCTGTCACTAGCAAACCAGGGGAAAGATATCGGCTCCGACTCAGCCTTTTCTGAGTTCGTGAACCAACAGTTACAGATCTTAGCAGCTGTAAAAGAAAAACGAACGTTAGAGTCAAAGATTGTTTTCAATGAGCCAGAAAATGAAACAGCGCCACTCAGTGCTTTCCAGAAAGAGCAGCATGATCTTTCAGAGTTGGTGTGGGAAACGCAACAGGAAATAGAACTCCAGTCACAGCATCTTCCAAAACTGGCCGGCCCTGTCACCAAGCACTTGGATGTTGTGTTTCAGCAGCGTAGAATACATCCACAGGCCTACCATGGACGATCGTTTGTTGGTAACCACTGCCACACCTACCTGAACCCAGACACAATAGATCATGTGTGTGTCAGTGTAGTGGACAAAACAGCAGAACTCAGGACACGGACATCATTCTGAAGGCTAGGAACATTTGTCAGAAATTTAAAACACTGAACACACTATTTTCCCACATTCACTCAAACATCTCCCATCAAACACCAATGACTGACACAGACGAGGTCAACGCAATGGATAGTAATATCAAGGAATACATGGCTTTCTTTCGCAAATCATTCCCAGAAAAACCTGTCACTCCAAAGCAGCACATTCTGGAAAGTCACTGCGTTCCATTCATCCAATCTCACCGTTTTGGCCTGGCATTACATGGGGAACAAGGGGGGGCGGGGGGGGGGGGGGGGGGAGCAGACACACGCACTCGTCAACTTATTCAAAAGACAGGCATGGTCACAGAAAACACAAGAAGCAAAACTGCAGGTGATAATGGAAAAACACATAGCCTATGTCTCCCCCCAAATCAGAAGTACTTCCCTCAACTAGAAAATTTCAAGCGGAAGTCCAAGAAAAACACGAATACTTAAGAGGTGACAAGCATTCTGTGTTCAGTCCCTTACCCCATCTCTAGGAAAATCAACTTATCAATTCAGTCAGTTACATTTGAGAGAGAGAGAGAGAGAGAGAGAGAGAGAGAGAGAGAGAGAGAGAGAGAGAGAAGAGAGAGAGAGATGCTAAATTTAAGTTGTGATTTGTGTGAATGTGTGTGCGCGCGCGCGCGCCTCTCTGTGTGTGTGTGTGTGTGTGTGTGTGTGTGTGTGTGTGTGTGTGTGTGTGTGTGTGTGCTGTCTATGTGTGCATATATACCGGTGTTGTTGGTACGTGGGTTACTGACAATTGTGTGTGTGTGTGTGTGTGTGTGTGTGTGTGTGCGCGCGCGCGCGCGCGCGCGCGTGCATGCGCGTGTGTTGTGTGTGTGTGTGTGCTCGTGCGTGCATGCTCTCTCTCTCTCTCTCTCTCTCTCTCTCTCTCTCTCTCTCTCTCTCTCTCTCTCTCTCTCTCTCTTGCACTATGACAAAGTTAACATTGGGTTGTCCGGGGTGAAAGGGCGGGGGTCAGATATTATCACGGATGAAACAATTGATTTCAATCATTCTTCAAATAATGTTTGTGTTTCTTCTTTTGATAATGTTGTTTTTTCTGATTCTTGTACTTTAACAAACAAGCCTACTGGTGTAATAAACGAGGAAGAAGATGTACATGTCTACAGTGAAGTAAACAATGATGTGTTTCATGAAGTTAATGAAAAAACAGGTGGTGCGGGTTTGTATCAAAAGGAAAGAAGTGATGTCAGTGTGGAAAGTGATGTTTGCCAGAGTGTACATGAACGCATGGATGATCACGGAACAAGTGATGTTGATATGAATGATAATGTATCATCGATATTTTCTAGTTCACACGATATCGCTTGTGATTGTAATAGTTATTCTTTTTTACACTGGAATGTGAATGGACTCCTTTCTAAAATTCATCAAAGAGATTTTCTGTCGTATCTATTCAAATTCGACTTTATATGTCTCGTAGAAACGTTTGTAGAGAATCTGACGTTTAACATTTTCACAAACTATACAATGTTTATGAAACCAGCGTTAAAACTTTCAAGTCAAGGGAGACGATCCGGGGGCATTATGTGCCTCGTTAGGAATGAGATGATGCCTTTCATTCATGAAATCAAAGTTGATAATGCCAATGTGCTTTTGTTTCTGATTGAAAAGAATTTACTTGGTTTAACAGACAATGTTTTGTATGTGTGTTCTTATGTACCACCTGAAGGCTCGCCTTTGTATACTTACTTAGATATTGATAATGGCATTAGTTCACTTGAAGAATGTATTGTTGACTGTATACTTGAACATGTTAACGTGCATGTGATCCTCTCTGGTGATTTAAACAGTAGAACTGCAAATTTTTCTCCTGATATTTTACATGATGATGAATTTGGTACTAATATCGAAAGTCGCTCTGTATATTCTGATAGAAAATCGGCTGACCAGGTACTGAATCACTATGGGAAAAGTTTGTTGAATATGTGCGCTGCTCTTGGTTTTTATATTATTAATGGTGTGTGTAATGGTGATCTTGATGGACACTACACGTTTGTGTCTCAAACTGGAAATAGTGTAAATGATTATTTCTTGCTATCTAAGGAATTGTTCTTCGTTGTTTCCTCATCTTGTAAATTAGTAGTTTCAGAGAGACTGGAATCTGATCACTTACCACTTGAATTTTATTTGAATGTGGTTAACAATACTAAACCTTCTGCTAGAGCTGAAAATGTGAATAAGTATATTGAAAAGTTCGTGTGGAATTGTGATGTATCACAATCTTATATAGATGCAATGCATTCTTCTGAAGTGTTAAGTTTACTTAATTATGCGTTTAATTTGATTGACCATGACCACAATGAAGCTTTGAATGCTTTTATTCAAACTGTCAAAACTTATGGAGCTTGTATGAAGAAACGAATTTATTTTGACAATTCAAGTAAAAACAGTGACTGGTATGATAAAGAATGTAAATCAAGTAAGGCAAAAGCAAAAAGTTTATTACGAGTTTTTCGCAGAACGAAAGATCCAGCCGACAGTGACGTTTACTGTGTAGCAAGAAGAGAATATAAGAATCTTCTACAGCGAAAAGAAAAAGAGCATAATGATTTATTACTGGATAAATTAACTGGGTCCATTAATAATCAAAAAGAATTCTGGGAAAATATACGTAGAATTTCTGTTAGAAGAAAACAAGCTAGTAATGTTACAACAGATGACTGGTTTGAGCACTTTAAAGGTCTGCTTGAGAGAGATATGGTAACAGAAGAAAATTATACAGTCGTAAATAGAATGGATGACGAACAAGAGGAAAATGCTTACATGAATCGCCCTATATCTAGGGAAGAAGTTCTTTTCGCCATAAGAAAATTAAAGAATGGCAAAGCTGCTGGACCCGACGAGATTATCGGGGAAATGATAAAAAATGTGGGAGAGCCAGTAGTTGATTTTTTCGTCAAGCTGTGTAATACTTTATTTGATAAGGGTGTATTTCCGGATAACTGGACGAAATCCATTGTTGTTCCTCTATATAAAAAAGGAAACCCAAACGATCCAAACAACTATAGAGGCATATCTTTATGTGATACAAGCAGCAAGATTTACAGCACTATAATAAACAACCGATTACAGGAATGGATAGAAGAGCAAAACCTTACAGGTGAACATCAGGCAGGATTCAAAAAAGGCTATTCCACCATCGATCATATGTTCACGCTGGTAGCCTTAATACAAAAACAATTTTGTATGAATCGTAAACTCTATGTAGCTTTTGTTGATTTTGAGAAAGCTTTCGACTCTATTGAAAGACATTTACTATGGCCTATTCTTTTAAAAAATGGAATAAAAGGGAAACTTTTTCGGTGTATTAATAGTATGTACATAAATGTCAAAAGTAGAATTCGATCTGGGGATAAGTTAACAGACTGTATTAGCTGTACACGGGGCGTGAAACAAGGTGATGTTACTAGTCCGGTATTATTTTCACTATTCATCAATGAACTGGCATTAGAAGTAATCAGGTGTGGGAGACATGGTGCAAGGTTTACATATGATTATTTTGAATTATTCATTTTGTTATTGGCAGATGATGTAGTTTTATTGTCTGAAACAGTTGTTGGCTTACAAACACAGTTAAATAGTCTTCATCGCTCAGCATCAGAACTTCATTTGAATGTAAATATGAACAAAAGCAACATAGTGGTGTTTAGAAAAGGAGGATATTTGGCAGCCAGAGAAAGATGGAATTATAATGGGGCCTTAATGCCTGTGGTAAATATATATAAATATTTAGGAATCTATTTTTCCACGAGGCTGAGTTTTACTGCAGCATGCCAGGATCTTGTAAGCAGAGCCAAGAGGGCCTTATTGTGTGTATTGCAAAATTTGTACAAATTGAAGAATAATTCTCTTGATCTTTATTTAAAGTTATTTGATGCTCAAATTCAACCGATTGTTCAATATGGTGCCGAGATATGGGGTCTTGAAAATGCAGCTCTTTATCCTGAAAAATTACATATGTTCGCACTTAAGAAGTTCTTAGGAGTTGAAACGAGAACACCAAATGATCTTATCTATGGGGAGACGAACAGGTATCCTATTTATATAAATTCAGTAGTGCAGTGTATTAGATACTGGTTAAAATTAACACGATTAGAAGAGTGCAGATTACCGCGGAAAGCCTATAGAATGTTATTTGATTTAGATGAACGGAATAAAAGAAATTGGGTTTCAAATATTCGATGCAAATTACATGCGTATGGTTTTGGCTACGTATGGGTGAACCAAGGAGTTGAAGAAATAAGTCTCTTTTTGAATCATTTTAAAGACAGATTGATATTGTGTAGGTGGCAAGAATGGGACTTCCATGTAAATAACAGTGAACGGTTTCAAACATATAGAACGTTTTGTACTGTAAATGATGATAAAACCTACTTGAAGTTAAAATTAGATAGGCACTTGAAATTTATATTGACAAGATTTAGGTTTGGTGTGTCTGAAATTGCGTGTCACTACTATCGTTATAGATCACATACAGAAGCAGATTTGATTTGTCCATTGTGTAGAATTACCAAGGAAGATGAAATTCATTTTCTTTTGTGCTGTCCAACATTAAATGATTTACGAAAACAATATATACCTTTAAAATTTTATAAGCATCCCAGCCAGTTTCGACTGACTCTATTGTTGGCGTCTAAAAATGAAAATATTGTCAGAAATGTATCAATATTCTTGTACAAAGCTTTTAAAATACGATCTGCAGCTATGTCTTAATATCTTGAAATATGTGTGCATATATGACTGTGTGTATAGTTTCTAAGAAAGATACAAAGTTTGTAAAGTTTTTTCAACTGGAAAGTGTACCCCATCATGAGGGGCAATGGCCTATGCATGATTAAATTATCCGAATCCGAATCCGAATCCGAATCTCTCTCTCTCTCTCATACTGATGTTACGAAATGGTGTGACCCAGTTGTTGAGTAGGCTTACCACGAAAATGAAAGTGCGACAACAATTTGCATTGGCGTGTGTTGATATATCTGACATCGGGGGAATTACAAGGTCCGGTAGGAAGCATTTCATTGTTTATGACCGACATCTGCACGTGTAGCATGCTAAAATCTTGCTTTACTAAAAGCATGGTGTGGCTATGATGGAATCAGTATCGGCATGCTTCACAAGGACGTAGAGCGCACAGATAAACACGCAAAACATGCCTGGGCCATAGTAGGGAAACTGCCGCCGTGTTCCAAGTGAAGCTGACCAGTGCCAATTGAGACTGTTGTTGGGGCCCTCTACCAGCTGTCAGGTAAGTGTATCGCGACTAAATCTCTGTCAGTTGTAAAGGAAGGATACGCATGTCCAATATGTTTGAGTTTGAGTATGATTGAATTTAAGACGTATGCTCTCCACTGAGTTGAATTTTCATTTCACTTTGTGTGTGTTCGTCAGTCTGTTTTAATTGTTTTTTTGTTGGCAACTCTTTGTGCTGCTTGCCAGTAATGCGTATGAAAGAACGAAGAACGCCATTCATGTTTGGTATCGTTCTCTCAGTCAAAGACCCAACGATCCAGTGACATCAATCGCACACAGTCCGCTGCTTTCTGGCACAAAGTGTTAATGAAGAAACACAGCACCCTGTTTCCGACACGCTATCAGCCAGATGGCAAGTATCACATTACCAGTTGGGAGGAAAACTTGTAGGTCAGCGCGAGGGAGGTAGCAGCTATGTGCTGCAGTGCGCTGTTGAGTCAAAATGCTGCCGCTTATACAGCTTTCCTCTCGCCTCTCCTCGGTGAACGGTAGGAGGTCAGGGGCCATTTCCCTTCCCTTCCAACTAAGTATTACTCCGCAGACAAGTGTGTGTGTGTGTGTGTGTGTGTGTGTGTGTGTGTGTGTGCTCCTATGTATGTCACTCTGTGATAGTAGTATAGTGGTTGGCCATTAACTGGTCTTCCTGGCCATATCTTGCTGACATCCAGTCGTTCAACAAGGGTGGCGAGTTCTTGTTCACTGCTTACCAGGCCATCAATGTCACCTGCAAATCAAAGATTTGTGATGGTTCTTCCTCCCATGCTGATTATGCTGACATGATCTTCCAGTGCTTCAGCCATAATACATTGTAGGAATATGTTGAAAAGTGAGAAAGATAGAAGGCAGCCCTGACAAGTACCAACTGAAGCATGGAACCATTCTCAAGCAGCATCCTGCATGAGCACTGCAATAGTCACTTTGAGGTACAATTGCCGAATGGTGCTTATAAGCTTCTGCTCAATGTTAAATCTATTCATTGTAGTAATAGTGTCCACTGCCAGACCCTGTTGAACACCTTGAAGTCAGTCAATGAAGACATTGCAGAACTTTCTCTGGTGCTGAAGATATTATTCGCAACAGGTACATCGGTTAAAAGTTTGAGTGTTCAATGGTATTTCTGACTTTGCAAAATCCAGCCGGTTCAGCAGCAATAATGGTGTCTTCTTGCAGTTGCAATCCATTCAGATTTTTTTTTAGCATTACTTAGCTGCCATGGCTGTTCAAGTTTATAACATGGTATTTCTGGCAGTGTTGGATATTTCCTTTCTTGGAAAGGTATGCGGTAAGTAATGGAGTCCATGGCACTCCCCAGTTTGCTAGATTCTGTTGCAGGGGGTAGTCAGGACATCAATGACTGCATCTTCACCATATTCTGCTGGGATGTTGTCAGTATCTGCAGCCTTCTCACATTTCAATGATTTCAGTGAAATTGCTGAAATGTGTAAAGTTTCAAATAGTCAATATTACCAGTACTGTGTACAAATAAGGTATACTGCTAAGCCTAAACCCTTTTTAGTAGAAAGAAACTCGTGGAGAGCGTGGCAGCAGAGAGTCCTCAGAAGAGAAGCCCCCTTCAAGCAAGTGTTTCGGCCCTTATCTCCTGACACTCTAGGGGGGTTGGGCCACACCCGGTTCATGACTCCGGATGTCCCTCTGCTGCCCCTTTTTTTCCCATCTTGGGACGAGCCATGGCTGGGATTCGAACCCATGACCCTCTGGACATGCTCATTTTCCACTTAATGACTCGCGCTTTAACCACTGAGCCACAGGGACACCTGATATTTGTAGGGAAATTAAGCCTTATGAAGTTCACTTTTGTTCCTCCTTGACCAGATCCAGCTTGAACACCTCTCTGCCGCTTCTGCCATTGCTTTCAGGGCTCTGGTTTTTTCCTTCCCTGCAACTGAGAGCTGTTTCATGAGGCTGTATGCAGACGTTCCTACAAACCCCTAGCTCCAATTTCTGCAGTGAGGACTTTGACCTGATAGCCTTCTCTCCTCAGGCTGTTTGCCAGATCAGCATACTTTCAGTCTTGTAGATTTGAGCTGCCTCCATTCTGTTCTCATATGGCACCGTGAGCTCGATCATGATCAGCTGCTTGGTTGACTTAGAGTGGACTACTATGTCTGGTCTCATGCCACTCTTGCTGATGATCTCTGGGTGACTCTTCCATTCTGGGAGGTCTGCAGTGCACTCCCAGTCATCTGCCCCGTCCAGCAGACTCTGCCTGCATGTTTCGAGTGGCACTGTTGTTCTTGGCCATGATTTGCTGCCTCCTGCCGTGAAGAATGTTGCGGGTGCTTTTGGAGTCCTGATTTTCCCTTTTGTGGTGTTGGTACTAGCCCAGACTACTTGTACAATTTCTTTGAGCACTTGGTTGTGCCTCCATGTGTACCTTCCTTGAGCCAGGGCTACTTTACATGAGCTTAGGACATGCTCCACTGTTTGTATTTCATGGCAGAGGGGGCATGCAGGATCGTCTGTTTTCCCCCACTTCACCAGGTTTGCATTTGAGGGCAGAAGGTCATATGCAGATCTGAGAATGAAGCTGATCCTGAGAGGGGCCATGTGCCAAATGTCATTCCAAGTGAGACTTCTTTGGAGTGCATTCTCCCACGTTGTCCATTGCCCTTGCTGGCTCTGCTGGACTGCTTTTTGGAGCCTTTTTTGGTCTTCTTCTTTTCTCATCTCCTGAATCATCATGTCTCTTTTGGCTTTTCCTTTGGCCTTTGACCACCATTCAGTTTTGGTCACCCCCAGTCCCTGTCTGTTGGTCTGTGTGTGTCCTGTTATTTCTCTGATCTTGAGACTTTCTTTTGCAGAATCCATCGCCTCTTGAACTTTCCATTTTCTGCCTGTCTTCAGCTGGGGCTTAATTGCTTCTACCACCTTGTCTCCTGAGTCCTCCAGCATGCTTTGAAGTCTGATCTTCCCTGCTTTGTATTCCTCCAGGATGGATTTCAGGGGTAGTTTCAGCTTTGCTTGGCGACAGTACAGCGCTATGTCAGTCAGACAGGGTGGGACACCAAGCCATTTCCTTGTGAACTTGTTGATTTTGGCTTCCATTGCCTCCACTATGCTGGTGCAGATGTCGTATATCATCAGAGGCCATAGCAGCTTTGGTATCAGCATGAACTGCAGACACCAGACCTTGTATTTGCCAGGGAGCCCACACTGGTCAATGGTCTCCAAGCCTTCCTCCGCCATCTGCTTGGTTTCTTTTGCTCTTTGTGTGTCTTTCAGCGTATCATCATACCATCTTCCAAGGCTCTTGACTGGTTCTTCTGTGACTGTTGGAATGGCCTGGTTGGCAACACTGAAGACCACAGATCCGGCCACTTTTCCTTTCCTCAGTGAGAGACTCCGTGACTTCTTTGGCTTGAACTTCATTCTGGATGAGGCAACTATGTCGTCCAGCCTCTCCAGCACATGACGTGTCTCGTCTTCTCTGGATGAAATCACTGTAGTGTCATCCATGAAGGCCTTGAGAGGAGGCATCTTGTATCCATCGCCAAGGTCTGTTTGTCTCGCGTTGTTTGTTGCTGCTTTCAAGATGAGTTCCATTGCCAGCACGAACAGTATTGGGGAAATTGCACAGCCCATTGCAATACCCACTTCCAAGTTGATCCAGTCTGTTGTGTACTCCTTGGTAGAGAACCGCATTGAGAAGCCATTGAAGTACTTCTTGAGCATGTCGCGGATGTTCTTTGGCACATGGTACATCTCAAGAGCCAACTGTATCATCTCATGGGGCACAGATCCATATGCGTTTGCCAGATCAAGCCACACTACGTCCAGGTCTCTCTTTTCTGTTTTTGCTTTTTGGATTGCGTCCCAGATCATTGTGGCGTGTTCTACACAGCCCGCCACGCCTGGGATGCCACCTTTCTGGACTGACACATCCAAGTACTTGTTTTCCATCAGGTACTTGGTCAGCCTTGCTGCCATGACAGAGAAGAAGTGCATAATTATCCACAGAAAATCTTTTGAATGATAATTCACTGATTGATTCACGTGTTTTCTGAATGCTTCAGATCCAGTCCAGTTGATATCTACGTCTGATTTACTTCAGTTAAGGTATTTACATCAGATTTTTTTCAGTAAATGTTTTGCCCATTTGTGTATTGCTGTGATTTTCAGTCTCTACCCTCACCCCTCAACCCCTTCCTCCTCTCTCTCTCTTCCTGCTGTCAGTCTGGTTTCCATTTGATACAGGCATACCCAGGATCAGCGAGCAGCCCTGCTAAAAATGACACAGAAAAGTGTGACATCACTGTAGACTGGGTCACCCACTCTCACTCCCCCTCCTCTCTCTCCCTTCCTCCCTCACTAATCTGGTTGTGCAGGTGATCGCTCGTGGTTGGGACGAGGGCCGTGTGACTTCCGAGAAGCCAATACACTCCCTCCTCACCCCCTCCCTGTCTCTATGCTCACCCAGGCCGTTGCACGCCCGATGCCGACAAACATCAAACATCTGAGAGACTGTTCTCGAATGGTGTACACAAATTCCTCACTCTGTAGGTGGTAGGGGATGACTTTCCCATTCGAGATCCCCCCCCCCCCCCCCCCCCCCCCTTCTTTTCTACGTTGATATCATTGGCTGTCATAGTTCTCTGACAGCCTGTCAATCAAACAGGCATCAGAGACCGGATGTGTAGCTTAGCACACAAAAGAAAGGGGAAACCAAGTTTCCTTACTTCACTGCTCCACCAAAGGCTGTGAGACTGATCACCACCAGTGAGCCAACAAAGGCTGTGAGACTGATCACCACCAGTGAGCCAACAAAGGCTGTGAGACTGATCACCACCAGTGAACCATCACCACCAATGAACCAACAAAGGCTGTGAGACTGATCACCACCAGTGAGCCAACAAAGGCTGTGAGACTGATCACCACCAGTGAGCCAACAAAGGCTGTGAGACTGATCACCAACAGTGAGCCAACAAAGGCTGTGAGACTGATCACCACCAGTGAGCCAAGTACTAAAACAGATGTATACCAGATAGGGGAACGCCCATATCTCCTACTCTGAGATCCGTAGTCAGGTTTCACTGATCAACGCACAAGAACTCTAAAATGAAACTGAGTTTGTAAGTCTTGAAACTATGCATTGCTTGTATGTATGCCACATATTTTAACAGTGTAACTTTTTGCCACAACTTGGCAAAAGTGGTAATGATGCTTGATTAGCATTTTTTGTTAACAATATTACTTTTTGCCAGTATTCAATACTGGGTGAAAACTTAATTTATGAATACTGTTGATTGTCTTAATACGTTATAGTATGTGACTCTAATCAACAGGTGTACTTGGGCTAAGGTGTATTCCAAATTACTTCAGCTTAATTTGTAAGTAAAATTGAAGTCATTTGCCTCCAATTGTTTAGCATTTTATTATTGTCTCATACCACTTATTAAAATCCACTTAAAATCTGAACGAAGAATTAAAGTGAAGGCTGATGATTATGGCAGATGTATTATGCTAGACTACTCCTTCATTGGCTGAGATCTCATACATTTACTGAAAGCAAGAGGGCAAGTGTGAGAACCCGACAAGCCACACTCTTGGCTATTTAACTACAAACCAGGTTCTGTCTTGTGAACAGATCCTGGGTTCATATCCCTGGTCTGCCTGCTACTGGCCCAGCACAGCAATCCAAACAGATCAGCATGCCTAAAGTGAAGGAGGACCAGTCACCAGCAACTGGAGAGAGATCCATACTTCTCTCCAACATCAGATAAGTTCTGATATTCCAAGTGGACCCCAACTCAGCTCATCCAGAACTTTCCTTCTCTTAATGATGAGATAACATGGGGGGAAAAGTCAGCCCAAACAAATACTGTTTTGACTGAAGTTCTATTCATTGGTATATTTTACCCTTGTATACACAAGTAAAGTCGATGTGTGAAAGTACACTTACAAACAATTGCACAGTTGAAAACTTCTATCAAGTGTAAAGCACGATTTATTTCGACCAAAGTGCAAACAATTTTCGTCCCACATTGAAAAAAATTGTGCATTGAAACTTGTTTTAATCAAAAAGAAAACTGGCCAGTGAAAAAAAAACAAAACAACCTTATAATTCACAATAATCATAAACAGTGACTGCGGACAAAAGTTGAACACATCACTTTTACACATGAATAAATAAACACTGAACGCATCAACTACTACAACTACAGCAGTGCCCATTACCTCAGGCTGGGAAGGGAGAGGAGGAGGAGGAAGGAGACTTGGAAGGTGGATAGAAGGGGAAATACGAGTTGTGAGAGTGGGGCAAGGGGGATGGAAAGGAGGGGCGTTAGGTGAGATTGCAAGATCCTGACTAGACGGGAAGTGTGTGTGTGTGGAGAAGAAGGTCTTTAGGGGAAGGAAGGGAGAAAGAAAGAAAGAAAAAAAGGAGGGGGGACGGGGAAGGCATAACAAGTCCAGACGTGGATAGTCATTAGCAGACTAGCAACAGCAATCAGCTCGGACTCTTGCGTTAGAAACGTTTGAACACCTTTGTTTAGCCTGGCAGACCTGCGGAGAGGCTGTTGCATTACAGGGGGAGGGGGTGGTGGTGGTGGTAAAGTCTGTACGACCTGGCCTTTGGAGTCATGACCTTACCTGGCTGAGGGCTCGCGAGAACAGAGACAGGACTGCTGACGTGTGGCCGCTTAAAGGAACACACACTCAGACAAAAAATTTGCCATGGCTGATACTTTGTTTCCACTGGCCCTTCATCAACTATGGGTTCTGTTGGCTGGAGCTTTTTCTCCCATAAGCTTGGGAACAAGTGGTGGAAAAATCGTCTGATTTCTTCCATAGTCACCTTCTTCTCAGCATCCAAACTACCCCTCAACCTGATGATGTACGGGCCACCTTCTGCATCTGGCACCCATGTCACCTCGTACACCCTCCCCCCCTCCCCCCCCTCGAAATCCTGGATTTTACTCCTTCCTTGGTATCTGACTCTCATGACCACATGGTCTCCTACTCGAAGATCAGAAGTGGGGTTTCCTTTCTCATGCCAGTCTTTGCGTACATAGGCAGGTTTCTGGAGGTGCTCCCCAGCTTTGCTGTGGTCAGACGACAGTTCCAAGACTGCGAAGTCCATAGCGACCACTTCCAGAGGTTTTGAGGTGAGAAGGATTTCAGTGGTAGGTTTCTCGGCAAGCTGACTCTGTTCACAGCATCTTCACCACTCCTGAATATCCAGATGGATGTGTGGCCAGAATGCCCACGCATGGAGTGTCTGTTAAGTTCGTTCTGGGCCCTGATGCCCCCACCTGTCATGCGCGAATGACAACACTTTCCCTTGCATGGATTTGGGGACATCCATCTGGGTGACCTCACCCAGTGATGGATCAACGATTCTCCTGTACAGCAGCCCAACTTGGAGCTTCAGCTGTTTCAACTGACACGTTAATGGAGCCTTAGACGGAGATCCATCTTACAAAGTATTGCTTGGCCAGGCTTATTTTTTTCCTCCTTTTGAACAATGACCACTGGGGATGCATAGGGACTATTACTTCTCTGAATCTGCTTTTTATCCATGAGCATCTGTATGTAGTCTTTAACCTCCTGTAGCTGTGTAGGGATTATTCTGCAAAATGTGGACGCCACAGGGCGTCATCCTTCAGCTTTATGCTGTGCATCACACGCTCTGTATAGCCGAAGTCTTCATCATCCTTACAGTACAGGTCAGCATTGGCTAGTTGCCATTTCTGTTCTGTTGTAAGCCTGTTTGCTGTAAATCAACTGGGCACTTTAGTGAACTGGGTGGAGTGATGCATGATTCTTTTGCGTGGACATGGATCTTTTTACAAGCTACCCCTCCTTCCTCTTCTTCCCTTGGTGCAATATCAGCCTGCACCTTATGGACAGTGCCCAGTATTGTGCCTAGCGTGAGGATATCCTGTTGCCCTCGATATTCGCAACTTGGAACAGTCTTACAACTTTTGGTGAAGTAGTGAAGTGAGGAGACTTGGTTTCCCCTTTTTTGCATTAAGCTACATATCCGGTCGCTGATGCCTGTCTGACTGACAGGCTGTCAGAGAAACATGACAGCCAATAGTATCACTGCAGAAAAAAAAAAAGGGGGGGGGGGGAGGGGGAGTGTTAGTAAATCAGAGGGGTTGGGGTGATCTGGTATGGGACAGTCATCCCCTACCACTTGCTGGGTGAGAGAATGTGTAGAAGATTCAAGAAGACAATCTCTCAGATGTTGGAGGTATTTTTAGCCTTTATGCGAATGGACAAAGCTACGTTGTCCACACGTGTGAGATGCAGGTTGATACTGATATGTTGCCAGTCGATGCCACTGCATTACACACGGGTGGATTGCACGATCGCCAGGGTGAGTGTGGAGATGGAAGGGAAGGAGGGAGTTAAACAGCTTTTATGAAGTAGTGAGGCCCTCATCTCAGCCCTGAGCAATCGCCTACACAACCAGATAAGGTAAGGAAAGATGGGCGCGAACATTTGACGGCTTGATCTACCCTTATGTCAAAATTCTCCATCCCTTTGTTGGCAGCACTGCGTACATTGAACGTAAATCCCACAGACTGAGAGAAGAGAGTGAGAGGGGAGAGGGGGGGGGGGGGGGGGGAGGGGTTGAAGGGTGTGGGTAAAGATTGAAAAGTGACGTAGACTGCTAACCCTAATTGCAGTTTGTAAGAGAGAGAGAGAGAGAGAGAGAGAGGAGGGGGGGGGGGAGGGGGTAGCAGGAGGGGGAAGAGGAAAAAAGGGGGGTTCTACAGAATATAGTGGCTGGCAATTGTCACGTCACACATAGATAAGGCACAAATCATTCAAATCAAGCCACTACAAGTAAGTATCAAATGTTCTTAATTAAATTGTAATCCATACATTAAAGAATAGGTCTCGGCTTCAACAAACATCTGAATATAGTCCTTGCAGCACATAGACGTTATCAAAATTAAGGTGCGAGGACTTACGATAAAAATACACAAAGGACCTCCCCATTGTGAATGGTAGGCAGTAAAAACATACCTTTGCAAGCCAACAACACAATTACATCATAATCATAACATTAGAAAAATGGGCTCCCTGTTGCAAATGGCAGGAGTTATGAACAGTTAAAGATATGGTTCATAAAGGTAAAACGGATTACAATGTTATCAATGAACATTCATAAACACACAAAAGGGCTCCCCGTTATGAACGGCAGGGGTTATAGACAATCAATGAAATTAATGAACATACATGAAAAAAATCAGCAAAAAGGCTTCCCGGTTGGTTTTCAGCCCTGCAATGGACCTACAGGTGTAAGTAAATCAAACAAACAAACGCTCACAAACTAATCGAAGCAACAAACAAATGAACAAACATACCAACTAGTGGCTACTTGCACTAACTATAAAACACAAAATAGCTACAGGGCACAAACAACCGAACAGAATCCAAGCCTGCCAGGCTCAGAACATGGTATCCCGGGCCACAGTAATCATAGTCGGGCAGCGCTCCAACTAACTACACAGCCAAATAACCATTCAACCATTCAGTCACTCAATAAACAATCAAACACACAGGTAAAACACTCATTTGTGGATAAGTAGCAACTCAGACACACAGAGGAATCATCAAAAACTACTATCACTAGCAGTATCTTAATCATTTGGACAGGACGACGCGTGATTTGGTCCCTGTAGCTTTATCCTGTCCGTCTTGCCAGTTGACAAGGGTAACGTTCACAAGCCAGCTTGTCCAGTGTTCAAACACAAGGAACCTGCAGGATGCACGTTAAGCTTTATCCACTGACCACAATAAAAGACAGCAAGGCTTGTAATTTATGTATTCTGGAATCAGTTTGATGATTTCTAACGATACAATCTGTGATAATACTGAATTGCTATTTTCAGTTTCAGTCTTATTAAACGCCAGCCCCTCCTCAGTTGCAGAGTTACTTGTATAAATTGACGGTGGAAATTTAGTATTTCACATTTCAAGTTATTAAAAAAACGAGTTTGAACAATAAAATATAAGAACATAGAACGTTAATTTCCCCCCCACTATATTTTTCATTTAAGAAAATACTTTTTCAGTTCCTTAGGTAAATAAAGCCAATTAGGCAAAAATAACCAAAAATTTAATTCCCAAAAAAACTTTTAATAATGGAATCAGTGTCCCCCTTTAAACCCCAATTTGGCCCGTGAGGAAAAATTCCCCCACAGCCAGGGCGCTGGCCCACCCCGCCCCCTTTCAAAAAGGTCTTGCAAAAAACCCCCCCTTTTGGCCATCACCCCCCTGAGTCGCTTGGAACCATTGAAAAGGGCGAACCCAAAACGACTCAATCCGGGGTCGCCAGGGGTCAAAACCCTAGGTCCTCAGTTCCCCTTTCCCATCCGAGAACTAAAAAAAGTGCTTTCGGCTTTCCCCCCCCCCCCCGCCACTCCCAACCCCTTTAGGCCGGGTTTTGTTTTTTTCTCCCCCCTTAACCCCGAAACCCTTTTATAGTTTCTTATTTGTAAAAAAAAACTTTTCAAAAATACCAAAAAAGTAGGAAATTAAATTTTTTTTTTAAAACATAATTTTGAAAAAAATTTTTAGACTTAAGTTTTTTGCTTTGTTTTTTTTGACAAAAAACCTCATTTTTTCGCATAATTTCCCAAAAGTAAAATAAAAATTTTTTAAAACTCTTTACATTGGCCGCATTTTCCCTTTGGCCCCCATTTCTGATAAACCCCTGGAACCCTTGAACCCAAAAACGCCCCAGGGCCCCAAACCAGACCCCGGGGTTTCCAAAAAACACGGCCAGATGTGAAGGGGTTTTTAAAAAGCCCCCAAATTTGTATACTTTTAAAACTTTTTTTCCCTTTTTTTTGTTAATTTTTGGGGAAACCCCCCCCCCCTTTTTAGTTGGGTCTTCCCCTTTTTTGGGTTTTTGGGGTTTTTTTTAAACCCCCGGGGCCGTGACCCCGAAAAACAAAAAATGTGGGTTTACGGGGGGGTTTTTTTGCCGCGCCATGACCCAAAAAGAAAAAACCAAATGGGAAGAGTATAAGGGAAAGGGAAAAAAGGGAAATTTAGAATTTTT
>CM065738.1:43295319-43300270 GCA_033310375.1 Conus canariensis | reverse complement strand
TTGTTGTACGGGGTTTTCACTAAAAACCCGTTTCCATTTATGCCTCATTTTTTTTTACTATTTCTGTTTTATATTAAGAGTTCCCTAATGTGGTTTACATAGTTTTAGCCATTTTTCAGTTAGGAAAGGGTTGCATCTTTTTGAAATATTCTGTATATAAAGCCTTTTTTAGTTTTTCCAGGATATGTTTATTTTAAAATTTTTGCGTCTTTAAGTTTCCAAATGTTTTTGCTAAATTCGGTTTGGTTTTTGTATTTTTCTTTGTTAAATTTACTGTTTGGGGTTTGCATACTGGTTTTAAGGGGTTTTCAGTGACCCCCTATGTATTTTTTTTTTCATTTTCGATGTCACAGTAGCCTGGTATAAAAAGTTTTGTGAAGACATTTATTGTTTAGGGGGCACTGCTCTTTTTTGCTAAACCCCAAAACCCAAAAAAAAAAGGGGCCCAAAAACACCTACTATTTCAAATCATGGCTATCACCACCAGCCATAGACGAAATGAAACCCTTTGAACATAAAATGAAAAGAATGATAACCAATATTGAATTTAAAAAATCTAACAACGATTTCCAAACAACACTAAAAAAACAAATAAAACAAGTACAAAATGACAAAAAAATATTTGTGAAGGCTGATAAAACTAGCAATTACTACAAAATGGAACCAAAGGAATACTCTCAACTCCTTGACAAAAACATCCAGAAAAACTACAAAAAAGCTGACAAAAATATACATGACAGTATCCGCACTAAAGAAAAAGAACTTGCACAGCGCATAGACCTAAGTGACAGGATAGAAGCGACAGCAACAAAGAAGCTTTCATAACACTCAAAGACCACAAGCCCAATTTTCATAACAATCCAACATGTAGACTAATAAATCCATCCAAATCTGAATTAGGCAAAATAAGCAAGAAAATTCTGGAAAAAAATAATAAAGAACGTAAAATCAAACTCTTAATACAACCTCTGGAAGAACACATACGAAGTTATCCAATGGTTCAAAAAACTCAATAAACAAAGTAATACAGTATTCATCACATTTGATATAGTAGATTTTTACCCATCTATAGATGAGGAACTACTCACCAAAGCCCTGAAATTTGCCAGTAACCACACAGACATAACAGGGTCAGAAATGGAAATCATCCTCCACACCAAGAAAACATTTACTACACAGCAAAAATGAAACTTGGATCAAGAAAACGAACAGAAACTCAACATTTGATGTAACCATGGGATCATACGATGGTGCAGAAACATGTGAACTGGTCGGACTATTCATGCTGTCCAACATCAAGAAAAAAACTCGGAAAACAAGTCGGACTATACAGAGATGATGGTCTCGCTGCACTAACCAACAACCCAAGAACCATCGAAAATAAGAAGAAAGAACTATGCAAAATCTTCCAAAACCACAACTTAAAGATTACCATTGAAGCAAATAAAAAGGTAGTGAACTACTTAGACATAACACTGGACCTCAACAATCACATATATAAACCATACAAGAAACCCGACGATACACCTCTTTATGTACACATCAAAAGTAACCATCCACCATCTGTATTAAAGACCATACCCCACGGCATAAACAAGAGACTATCAAACCTGTCATGCAGTGAGAGAGTGTTCAACAATGCAGCAGTAGAATACCAGGAGGCACTACAAAGAAGTGGATACAATTACAAATTACAATACAACCCAGACAACAACACAAATAAAAGCAAGAAAAATAGGAAAAGAAAAATCATATGGTATAACCCCCCATACGACGGGAAACTCAAAACAAACATAGGGAAAGAATTCTTCAAAATCCTAACAACTTCATTTCCAAAAGAACACAAATTGTCCAAAATATTTAACAAAAACACTGTCAAACTATCGTACTCATGTATGCCCAACCTCAAAAACCTGATTGACGCATCCAACAAAATGAAAACCAACACAGCAAAGAAGGGTGAAGAAAGGAAATCTTGCAATTGCACCAAAAAAGAGCAGTGCCCACTAAACAATAAATGTCTTCACAACAACATTGTATACCATTAATACTGGCTAGCCATTGATCTACTAGGTTTGTAAGTGCTGTATGACAAGAATGATTTTTCCAGAATCCCGATTGATTTTTACTTAGTAGGTTGGAGGAGTCAAAATGGTGGCAAAGATGTTTATCTATGTGTTTTTCCAAGGGCTTGGCCAGAACTGGTAAAATGGATATAGGTATGTAGTTCGATGGCTCAGATTTGTCTCCAGATTTGAAAATGGGTATTACTTTTGCAACTTTGAACTGAGCGGGGAAGTGACATTTATCAATGCATAAATTGTAAATGTAGGTAAGAGTTTCACATATAACAGGTGCTGATAGTTTCAGAATTTTCCCATCAATCCCGTCACGTCCACGACTTCCTGTCTGCTTTAATTGGCATAATGCTTAGTAAACATCACTAACTGTCATAGGCGGAACTGGTGGAGCTGAACGAATGTTCTTAGCATTGCAAAAGTTTTTAAATTTTTGTAGTTCATTTGAGTCAGTATTCTTTTCTTTGATAATGTGTTCTGCAACTGTTGTAAAGTGTTTGTTGAGTTCATTTGGTGTTATGCTGGTTATGGGATTTATCTTTGACTGTGAAGTTTTATTCGTAAGCTCATTTATTGCTTGCCATATGGACTTCGAATTTTGTTTGTTGGCTACAAGTTTGTTGTCCGTTTGAGTGAATTGACTTTATTACATTGCCTTTTAAATCCATCCGACTTCCCTTCTGCTTCAAGCAGATCGTCACGTAAGAAACAAGCAGCTTGTATTTCATCAGTCATCCACTTTGGTTTTGTGTGTGTGTGTGTGTGTGTGTGTGTGTGTGTGTGTGTGAGGAGAGAGAGAGAGAGAGAGAGAGAGAGAGAGATGCATAAACGTCTGTGACTATGTAAGTGTATGCATAATGTGTTTATCTAAGTGCACATAAATATCCCTCTAAACATCCCTACAGCATACCTGCAAATAATCTTAAAGTAAATGCTTAAGTGGACTACAAACTAAAGAAAAAACAACACTGAAGGCAAACTTTAAATCTGAAAAGACACCACACAAAGACATGCCTGATAATGGTGGTAAATGAGCTTGAAGAGATAAACAGTCAAACAGCAGATGCCTGCTGGTTATTCTTCGTTCTCCACAAATACATTTTACTGCGTTTGTATATTTAGTTTTTAAGGCATCCAGTTTTAATTTATAAACTATTGAAATGAAATTTCTTTATTGGTACATATTTTTCACTAGTAAATGAGGAATGCTGTTTACATTTTAATAGTTAATTAAATGAGTATTTTTTTTATCAGCCACACCAGTTGAAGCATGGGACGGGAGACCAAGGCATAACTTACAGGCTTTACTATCTATGCTTTGCAGCTTTTGTAACTAGTGTTAGGGACACTGAAGAAAGCCTTTTGTGCATAGCATAATCTTGATCGGATCAGCGATGTGGCTGAATGTTTTAAAGTGTTTATATCCTGACACCAGCTTTGTTTACTGATAATTTTCAAAAAGTTTAGCATTTTTCTAGCTTTGTAAATGAAGGCACTGAATATGAAAGTTCCACGTTAATTTAGATGTTAAGTATACTCCTAAAAAAAATTAACTAAAGGTTTGTAGTCAAGTGTGACTGCATCCATTTTAAAAGAGGGCAAATCGCTTGTATTGGCGCCATTGTTAAATAACATCATATATGTTTTCTCACAAGAAAACATTAGACCATTCGCAGACATGTATCTATCAAGGCTGTCTAATTCATTTTGGCAAAGTTGTTTTTGTTTTTTTGGTAGTAATTAAGTGTTCTTTGAGGAGTATTTTTCCTTACTGAAGTATTCATCCATATGCACAGATCGTCGGCATACTGCACAGCTGTGATATTTTTGCTTATATGTTTTGGAAGATCACAGAGTAAAATGTCAAACAACACTGGAGCTATCACAGAGCCTTGTGGAATTTCAATTTGTAATGATTTAAATTCAAAGTACGTATTTTCTATTTGAACTTGTAGCTTTCTGTCTTGAACAAATTCTCTGATATAATAATAAAGATTGCCAGACAGACCTATGTTTCTTAATTTGAATAACAATCTGGCATGCCAAACACTATCGAAAGCTCTTGTAACATAAAAAAAAAAAAAAATGTAGTCAAAACGCTTTTTCGTTTCGCAAATTGGTTTTTAATTTGTGTGGTTATCTTAAGTATATGATCGATGACTGATCTTCCTTTTCGAAAACCGGCTTGATTGTGTGGTATTACGTCATATTCATCACAATAATATATCAATCTAGTCAGAACTATTTTTTTCCATTATTTTAGAAACATGAGAGGTTAAAGCTATTGGTCGATAACTATTTGTTGCAGATTTACCTTGTTTTAACATGGGAATTATTACTGACTACTTCCATATTCCTGGCACCCTCTGACCAAATCTGTTGAAATATTGTTCGCACAAAAAATTATGAAATTAGTTGGTAAGTGTTTCAACATATAATTTGAAATTGTGTCTAACCCTACAGATTATGTTTTGTCAGTTAATGAAAAAATAGCATCGTTCACCTCATGTATTGCAATAGGTGCATTGACAAAGAGATCACTACTTGCATGTGGCTCATCATAGGGATGTTTCTTTTCTTCCTCTTCTCGAAGTTGTCTACATTCTGGTGAAAGACTTTATATTCGCATTGTCCTTGAGAATATGCTTGACAAAGGTTTTACAAATAAACCGAAAATTTGCAATATGCTTATTGGGTGTTGGTGGTATTTACTGTTCAAGTCCTTGAGAATATATCAGCAAAGGCTTCTGCCTTTTCCGCTGAAGTTGGAAATTTGTTATTATCTAGTTTAATGGGACATCGAGGGAGATTTAACCCATGTTTCATGTCCCGAAAATTTTTCCACATTTCTAAAATCTTTATGCTGAGAAACC
>CM065738.1:43220319-43290319 GCA_033310375.1 Conus canariensis | reverse complement strand
AGTACATTTCATAGTGTTCAGCGGTGCCTGTTCTGATAATTTGATTGACTTGTCTTTACTTTGGAAAAGTTTTGCTTTATTTTGGTTTTTTCATTCTGTTGATTTTACCACCTCGTAGTTTTGTTGGTCAGCCCAAAGTTCTCAGTATGATCTCTGTTTTTTGTAGTATTGCCTGCTGTCTCTTCTTCTTTTTCTTTCTTTTTCTTCTTCTTCTTCTTCTTCTTCTCTCTTCTTCTTCTTCTTCTTCTTCTACTTCTTCTTCTTCTTTTTGTATAATTTCCTGTTCTTCCATTTTCCAGTTTGTGCTGTGTCGTCTTATGTGCTTTTGTATGTGAGTTTTTATGTTTTCGTGAATTTGTACACCATGCTGTGTTTTAGATTTTTTTCTTAAAAAGGAAGGTCACTTGTGTATCACTGCTAACAAATTCTGATGTCTGGGGCACATATCCACAAATTATATTCATTTATACTATAGCCCCTCCATCTGCTGTGTAATTTGTGTTCACAAGCATCTATAATCACGCACACACACACACACACACACACACACACACACACACACACACACATACACAACATATATATATATATATATATATATATATATATCTTGTGATGACTCAATGTTACAGCTTACATGCTGTCTCATTTTGCGTTCCTCGTGAGTGCCTGAAAATGAAAATTGTGTTGACTTGACATAATTTTGTCAATATGTTTGAGGAAGATGTAGAAATCTCTACTTGTTTTTCCATTTTAAAAAATCCCAGATTCTTGAAATGCCACCTCTGGGACAGAAAAGTGTGTAAGTAGACTTCTTTGATAGTTTGTTTTCACTATGAAACCTTCTTTGAACAAGGAAAAGATGTGTTAAGCAGACTTCTTTGATAGTTTTTTTTCACTATGAAACCTTCTTTGAACAGAAAAGTGTGTAAGCAGACTTCTGTTGATAGTTTGTTTTCACTATGAAACCTTCTTTGAACGGAAAAGTGTGTAAGTAGACTTCTTTGATAGTTTGTTTTCACTATGAAACCTTCTTTGAACGGAAAAGTGTGTAAGCAGACTTCTTTGATAGTTTGTTTTCACTAAGTATGAAACTTTCTTTGAACCAAATATGTTGACTTCATAAATTTGTTTACCAAATATCGAACTTTTTTATATATTTACCAGAAATCACATTTCGACTTTTTATATTTTGAAAAATTTTTACTTTTTTTTCAATTTTACTTTTTATAATGCTCATTACAATATGATGCTGAGCATTATCAAGGAGGCATCCCAGTACAAGCATTGCTTACACAAAAACATTAAACAAAATATATACAATGCAAAACAAAATTCAAAGGATACAAAAGAATGCACAATAACATAGTGCAATACTAAAACACATTACTTGCATTACCATACAACACAACACAAACCAGCACAGAATAGTAATACACAGTATAACAAAACACAATAACAGAAAATCAATTTTTACTGGTTTATTATTTGACTCAGTAAGACTGAATATGTGTTCTGAAACTGTTGATTTAAAATCACCGTGGAGTTCCAGTTAGTTATTTTTTAACCAAGTATGTTCGCGAACCGCCAAGAAAAATGTGGACAAAACGAGTCACAAGACCAAACACAAAAGTGATTTGTCTTGTGATTCATTTGTCCAAGTTTTTCTTGTTGGTTTGCTAACATTTATTTGAAGATTTGTTTAGATTTCCGCCAGCAGTTGTCTCACTTTGCAACTAGATCCAAATATTGCTGTCATTTGCATGATCTGTCTGAGCTATATCAGTAGCCTGCACTAGTATTATCACAGCATGCTAACTCATGGTGAGTCATCCTCCTGGAGAGTCCTCGCAGCATAATGCAAAGAAGTTAAAGGGAAAGACTTTTTAACAATACAATTTTCTTGAAAACCAATATAGCCAAGGTTATGGTTAACATAGATGCATTGTTCAGTGTTTGTTCATGCATTATCTGGCTAACCCCAAATTTGTCTGACCAGAAACTGTGTTATTTGGAGAGAAAATTTCTGCCTCAATACTTTTACTGAAAATGTATATTGGAATATTTGTGGGGCAGACAGGTTCATAACAGTTTTTCTGTTATTGTTTGTATTCTGGTTGCTGTAAATTAAAAAATAACAAGCATGGTTATTGGATTTCGCTCTGTGTGTGTGTGTGTGTGTGTGTGTGTGTGTGTGTGTGTGTGTGTGTGTGTGTGTGTGTGTGTGTGTGTGTGTGTGTGTGTGTGTGTGTGTGTGTGTGTGTGTGTGAACAGTCATTTGTTATTTTTCTGATTGTTGTTGTCGTACATTTAAAAAAAAGAAAATGGTTATTGGTTTTTGTAGTATGTATGTGTGTGTATGTGTATGTGTGTGTGTGTGTGTGTGCCCAGGTACGCATGCATCTGTGTGAAAAGTGTGAAATCCTTCGTGGTCTGTCTCCAAATGAGAATGGAAAAACAAAGAAATAATCATCTTTTTCATCATCATCATCATTCTTGTTGTTGTTGTCATTATCATTTTTTAATTACATTATAAATATGATTGTTCTATTGCTACAATTATCATTATCATTATGACTATTGTTCTCCTTTTTATTACTATTATCATCATAATCATTATCATGATTATCATCATGTTCTTACAGAACAGAAGACATAGACTCATCGCAGGCAGAAGCTCAGCAGCAAGCATTGTGTGTATCTTTATGAAGGCTATCGATCACTGCTTTGTGTTTTACAGCTTCCGCAGAGCACGCTCTTTGTCTCTCTTTCTCTCTCCTTCAGGTTTTTTTTTTTTTAAACAGATCTAGTGAATAGAAAAAATATTGAGCTCAAGGACTTACAGTGTTCACTTTCATTTTAGTGTACTGTAGTTATCTTATTAAAATTGACTATTGAAAAAAAAACACCTAAAAGAAGAAAGGTATTGAGGTCAGAGATGGCTGTTAAGTATGAGATGTTTGTATATGTGTGTGTACAACAGTTTGTGTGTGTGTGTGTGTGTGTGTGTGTGTGTGTGTGTATGTGTGTGTGTGTGTGTGTGTGTGTGTGTGTGTGTGTGTTTGAAATTGCCTGGATACATGGGTATACTTTTACATGTGCAATGCATGTCTGTGTGAAACAAAAAAATTCCCAAAATGCAACAAATTTTTCAGGTTGAAAAAAGACACATTAACCACAAGGAATGACAAAGAACCAAGTTATGAATAAGAGTAGGCAAAGCAAAATCTCCATTAATGGGTATGTTTGTATGCCTAGAAATGGCACCCAGATATTCTGTATTTGAAAAAAGAAAATTTTTAAATGAATCAAGGAATTTGGCTGCATTATGTTCTGTATTTTATGCTGCCAGACAAGACTCTAGTTGTGTTCAGGCATGTTTCATACAGTACAACCTTGTCAGAGAAATGATTGCGACAATGTGTTAATTCAGCTGGCAAAGATTTGCTACCCTTTTCCACTTCATTCTGCTGGCACATCTGTCAGACAGCTTTCTTATTCAGTTTTGAGATGTTTTACAATTATTATTACAGGACCTCACCAGCAAAAGGGCTAAAGATAATTTCTTTTTTGTGTGTGCATTTATTTATACCTTTTGTTTTTGTTTCATTGTGATGAAAATAACTTTCATATTGTCCTTTGAATGTATAAAGATTGTAATGAGTTGTAGAAAGAAACTCGTGGAGAGCGTGGCAGCAGAGAGTCCTCAGAAGAGAAGCCCCCTTCAAGCAAGTGTTTCGGCCCTTATCTCCTGACACTCTAGGGGGGTTGGGCCACACCCGTTCATGACTCCGGATGTCCCTCTGCTGCCCCTTTTTTTTTCCCATTGGGATGAGCCATGGCTGGGATTCGAACCCATGACCTTCTGGACATGCTCATTTTCCACTTAATGACTCGCGCTTTAACCACTGAGCCACAGGGACACCTGATATTTGTAGGGAAATTAAGCCTTATGAAGTTCACTTTTGTTCCTCCTTGACCAGATCCAGCTTGAACACCTCTCTGCCGCTTCTGCCATTGCTTTCAGGGCTCTGGTTTTTTCCCTCCCTGCAACTGAGAGCTGTTTCATGAGGCTGTATGCAGACGTTCCTACAAACCCCCTAGCTCCAATTTCTGCAGTGAGGACTTTGACCTGATAGCCTTCTCTCCTCAGGCTGTTTGCCAGATCAGCATACTTTTCAGTCTTGTAGATTTGAGCTGCCTCCATTCTGTTCTCATATGGCACCGTGAGCTCGATCATGATCAGCTGCTTGGTTGACTTAGAGTGGACTACTATGTCTGGTCTCATGCCACTCTTGCTGATGATCTCTGGGTGACTCTTCCATTCTGGGAGGTCTGCAGTGCACTCCCAGTCATCTGCCCCGTCCAGCAGATTCTGCCTGCATGTTTCGAGTGGCACTGTTGTTCTTGGCCATGATTTGCTGCCTCCTGCCGTGAAGAATGTTGCGGGTGCTTTTGGAGTCCTGATTTTCCCTTTTGTGGTGTTGGTACTAGCCCAGACTACTTGTACAATCTCTTTGAGCACTTGGTTGTGCCTCCATGTGTACCTTCCTTGAGCCAGGGCTACTTTACATGAGCTTAGGGCATGCTCCACTGTTTGTTTTTCATGGCAAAGGGGGCATGCAGGATCGTCTGTTTTCCCCCACTTCACCAAGTTTGCATTTGAGGGCAGAAGGTCATATGCAGATCTGAGAATGAAGCTGATCCTGAGAGGGGCCATGTGCCAAATGTCATTCCAAGTGAGACTTCTTTGGAGTGCATTCTCCCACTTGTCCATTGCCCTTGCTGGCTCTGCTGGACTGCTTTTTGGAGTCTTTTTTGGTCTTCTTCTTTTCTCATCTCCTGAATCATCATGTCTCTTTTGGCTTTTCCTTTGGCCTTTGACCACCATTCAGTTTTGGTCACCCCCAGTCCTTGTCTGTTGGTCTGTGTGTGTCCTGTTATTTCTCTGATCTTGAGACTTTCTTTTGCAGAATCCATCGCCTCTTGAACTTTCCATTTTCTGCCTGTCTTCAGCTGGGGCTTGATTGCTTCTACCACCTTGTCTCCTGAGTCCTCCAGCATGCTTTGAAGTCTGATCTTCCCTGCTTTGTATTCCTCCAGGATGGATTTCAGTGGTAGTTTCAGCTTTGCTTGGCGACAGTACAGCGCTATGTCAGTCAGACAGGGTGGGACACCAAGCCATTTCCTTGTGAACTTGTTGATTTTGGCTTCCATTGCCTCCACTATGCTGGTGCAGATGTCGTATATCATCAGAGGCCATAGGAGCTTTGGTATCAGCATGAACTGCAGACACCAGACCTTGTATTTGCCAGGGAGCCCACACTGGTCAATGGTCTCCAAGCCTTCCTCCGCCATCTGCTTGGTTTCTTTTGCTCTTTGTGTGTCTTTCAGCGTATCATCATACCATCTTCCAAGGCTCTTGACTGGTTCTTCTGTGACTGTTGGAATGGCCTGGTTGGCAACACTGAAGACCACAGATCCGGCCACTTTTCCTTTCCTCAGTGAGAGACTCCGTGATTTCTTTGGCTTGAACTTCATTCTGGATGAGGCAACTATGTCGTTCAGCCTCTCCAGCACATGACGTGTCTCATCTTCTCTGGATGAAATCACTGTAGTGTCATCCATGAAGGCCTTGAGAGGAGGCATCTTGTATCCATCGCCAAGGTCTGTTTGTCTCGCGTTGTTTGTTGCTGCTTTCAAGATGAGTTCCATTGCCACACGAACAGTATTGGGGAAATTGCACAGCCCATTGCAATACCCACTTCCAAGTTGATCCAGTCTGTTGTGTACTCCTTGGTAGAGAACCGCATTGAGAAGCCATTGAAGTACTTCTTGAGCATGTCGCGGATGTTCTTTGGCACATGGTACATCTCAAGAGCCAACTGTATCATCTCATGGGGCACAGATCCATATGCGTTTGCCAGATCAAGCCACACTACGTCCAGGTCTCTCTTTTTTGTTTTTGCTTTTTGGATTGCGTCCCAGATCATTGTGGCGTGTTCTACACAGCCAGCCACGCCTGGGATGCCACCTTTCTGGACTGACACATCCAAGTACTTGTTTTCCATCAGGTACTTGGTCAACCTTGCTGCCATGACAGAGAAGAAGATTTTCCCTTCGACGTTCAGTTGTGATATTGGCCTGAACTGGCTGATGTCACTTGAGTTTTGCTCTTTGGGGATGTACACACCATCTGCCGTCATCCACTGGCCGCTGATCTTCTGGTTTCTCCAAGCCGATCGCAGCAGCCTGTGGAGCCACTCCAGCACCTTGGGACATTTCTTGTAAAGCTGGTAAGGTATTCCGTTTGGCCCTGGTGATGATTTGGCTCTGGCTTTGTCGACCACCTTCTTGATTTCCGCCAACGTTGGAGGCTTGCCATTGAACTGTTCCTCAGGGTTGGTTGGCCACACCAGACCTTGAATGTCGAGTGGTGCTTTGCTCTGTGGGTCAGAGTATGTTTTCCTCAGATGCTGCTCAAGAACTCCTTTGTCCACACTTAGGGTCCCAGATTTTGGCTGCTCAAACAGTGTTCTGGCAAACTGGAAGGGGTCTCTGAAGAAGCGTTCTTGTGTCTTCTTCTTTTTGCTCTTCCTCTTCCTCGCAGATTCCGCTTTGCTGAGGGCGCTGTGTTTTTCTTTCAGGTCTTTCCACAGTTTTTTCCAAGCCTTGTTTTTCAGCTGCCAGTGCGGTCTTCATTTGCATCTTGAGGTTTTTCTTTTGGACCCTGATCTTGTCCATCTTTTCTTGGCGTCTGGATTTCTTTGGAGGTGTTTTCTCTTTGGGTAGTTTTGCTCCATAGGGTCTCTACATGTGGCATACACAATGTCCCCATATGTGGCTAGTTTGTGTTCCAGTGTGCTTTTCCCTATCAGTGCATCGAGTCTTTGGACGATTTTTGCATCCAGTTTCTCCCAATCTTCAGTTTCGTTTGCTCGTGGCAGGTTGAGTTTCAGGCGCCTGGCATCGAGGGCCTGTGCAAATTCCTCATCCGAACCAACAGCGTGGATGTCCTTGGCACTGTGGTTTAAATCCTGGCCTTGGTCTTCCGACGTCTTATCTGCTGATGCAGTGCGCTGCTGCTCATTCAGATGAGTCTTCACACATCCCATCTTTGTTCTGTGGATCTTCATGCCACGGGTGGTAGCGAAACGCTTTCCACAGACACATGGATATTCCATTTGGTCCATGTTCATAGTCCGTTTGGGATTTGCAGTCATGATTGGTTGAGCACGATGGATTCATCATTCTCTCCCCCTTTCGGTGAATCCTGGGAGCATCTTTTCCTTTTATTCTTAGTAGCCACATGTTTAAGGCAAAGTGGGGAGCCAGCCCACAGAGCCCTTGGTTCTGGTCTTTCCCAGTGTCCTCCGGTCTTTCCCGGACGTCCTCCGGCCTATTCCCGGAAGTCAGTGGTTTACCCATGCATCAGTAGAAAGAAACTCGTGGAGAGCGTGGCAGCAGAGAGTCCTCAGAAGAGAAGCCCCCTTCAAGCAAGTGTTTCGGCCCTTATCTCCTGACACTCTAGGGGGTTGGGCCACACCCGGTTCATGACTCCGGATGTCCCTCTGCTGCCCCTTTTTTTTTCCCATTGGGACGAGCCAGTTATTTCATACCAGTGTAATTTAGCCTTCTCATTTGTCATTTCTTATAATGTTGATTTTTAGTATTTGCAATATTTCACTAGAGAACCACTTACTTTTCAGTGATGCTCCATTTTCAGCTTAAATAGAAGCTAAATGCACTTTATATGCAGTTTTGAATGATAGGAGCTATTTTAAAGTTTGATGTTTACTCTAAGAAATATGGGCACCACTTTAAGACAATAAATCGAAACCGGACGCATCATTGAATAAATGGGTTGATATTGACCCATAGTATTTTAACAAGAAAGAAGTGAAATACGAAGAATGTATGCAGAGTAGTATGTGTGGGGAAAATTTTAGAGTCAGTTTTAATCCCAACTCTAAAAATACACACTTCCCATATTTCGGCTGCTAGTAGCAGACATGGTGGGATGACTTGTAACTCACTTTATGATGGAGCATGACTTTTTATGTTTTTTGTTTGCTTGTGTGATTCTTTGTGGGTTGTTTAAATCCTCTCTTTTTTATGTTTTAACCCTGAACTGTTAAAATGCTCATTCCATTGTGTTAGTTCGAGTGGAGAAGGAAGAGGTGTGAGGATGGAGGAGCTGGGTGAGGATGGTGTATCTGAGCGATTTTGTTGCTTTTAGATAATTGCCTGCACAAACTTTGCTTCTTGCCACTTGCATGCCTGTAGCTTTGTACAATATAACAAAGAAAAAAAGAAAGAAAGAGGGAGAGAGAAAGATCATTGTTCAGTCTTTTCTTCGCTCTGTCTCATGAATTATGATCTCTTTTATCCCTTCATGTGTTTTTCATGCTACTTGTAGTTGTCACAGCATGACTTGTTCTGTGGTGGTGTAAGGATGTGCAGGATGCTACATACATCTATATCAGACATGACTTGTTCTGTGGTGGTGTAAGGATGTGCAGGATGCTACATACATCTATATCAGACATGACTTGTTCTGTGGTGGTGTAAGGATGTGCAGGATGCTACATACATCTATATCAGACATGACTTGTGCTGTGGTGGTGTAAGGATGTGCAGGATGCTACATACATCTATATCAGACATGACTTGTGCTGTGGTGGTGTAAGGATGTGCAGGATGCTACATACATCTATATCAGACATGACTTGTGCTGTGGTGGTGTAAGGATGTGCAGGATGCTACATACATCTATATCAGACATGACTTGTGCTGTGGTGGTGTAAGGATGTGCAGGATGCTACATACATCTATATCAGACATGACTTGTGCTGTGGTGGTGTAAGGATGTGCAGGATGCTACATACATCTATATCAGACATGACTTGTTCTGTGGTGGTGTAAGGATGTGCAGGATGCTACATACATCTATATCAGACATGACTTGTGCTGTGGTGGTGTAAGGATGTGCAGGATGCTACATACATCTATATCAGACATGACTTGTGCTGTGGTGGTGTAAGGATGTGCAGGATGCTACATACATCTATATCAGACATGACTTGTGCTGTGGTGGTGTAAGGATGTGCAGGATGCTACATACATCTATATCAGACATGACTTGTTCTGTGGTGGTGTAAGGATGTGCAGGATGCTACATACATCTATATCAGACATGACTTGTGCTGTGGTGGTGTAAGGATGTGCAGGATGCTACATACATCTATATCAGACATGACTTGTTCTGTGGTGGTGTAAGGATGTGCAGGATGCTACATACATCTATATCAGACATGACTTGTTCTGTGGTGGTGTAAGGATGTGCAGGATGCTACATACATCTATATCAGACATGACTTGTGCTGTGGTGGTGTAAGGATGTGCAGGATGCTACATACATCTATATCAGACATGACTTGTTCTGTGGTGGTGTAAGGATGTGCAGGATGCTACATACATCTATATCAGACATGACTTGTGCTGTGGTGGTGTAAGGATGTGCAGGATGCTACATACATCTATATCAGACATGACTTGTTCTGTGGTGGTGTAAGGATGTGCAGGATGCTACATACATCTATATCAGACATGACTTGTGCTGGGTGGTGTAAGGATGTGCAGGATGCTACATACATCTATATCAGACATGACTTGTTCGTGGTGTGTAAGGATGTGCAGGATGCTACATACATCTATATCAGACATGACTTGTCTGTGGTGGTGTAAGGATGTGCAGGATGCTACATACATCTATATCAGACATGACTTGTTCTGTGGTGGTGTAAGGATGTGCAGGATGCTACATACATCTATATCAGACATGACTTGTTCGTGGTGGTGTAAGGATGTGCAGGATGCTACATACATCTATATCAGACATGACTTGTCTGTGGTGGTGTAAGGATGTGCAGATGCTACATACATCTATATCAGACATGACTTGTGCTGTGGTGGTGTAAGGATGTGCAGGATGCTACATACATCTATATCAGACATGACTTGTGCTGTGGTGGTAAGGATGTGCAGGATGCTACATACATCTATATCAGACATGACTTGTTCTGTGGTGGTGTAAGGATGTGCAGGATGCTACATACATCTATATCAGACATGACTTGTGCTGTGGTGGGTAAGGATGTGCAGGATGCTACATACATCTATATCAGACATGACTTGTTCTGTGGTGGTGTAAGGATGTGCAGGATGCTACATACATCTATATCAGACATGACTTGTCTGTGGTGGTGTAAGGATGTGCAGGATGCTACATACATCTATATCAGACATGACTTGTGCTGTGGTGGTGTAAGGATGTGCAGGATGCTACATACATCTATATCAGACATGACTTTTCTGTGGTGGTGTAAGGATGTGCAGGATGCTACATACATCTATATCAGACATGACTTGTTCTGTGGTGGTGTAAGGATGTGCAGGATGCTACATACATCTATATCAGACATGACTTGTTCTGTGGTGGTGTAAGGATGTGCAGGATGCTACATACATCTATATCAGACATGACTTGTTCTGTGGTGTGTAAGGATGTGCAGGATGCTACATACATCTATATCAGACATGACTTGTGCTGTGGTGGTGTAAGGATGTGCAGGATGCTACATACATCTATATCAGACATGACTTGTTCTGTGGTGGTGTAAGGATGTGCAGGATGCTACATACATCTATATCAGACATGACTTGTTCTGTGGTGGTGTAAGGATGTGCAGGATGCTACATACATCTATATCAGACATGACTTGTTGCTGTGGTGGTGTAAGGATGTGCAGGATGCTACATACATCTATATCAGACATGACTTGTTCTGTGGTGGTGTAAGGATGTGCAGGATGCTACATACATCTATATCAGACATGACTTGTTCTGTGTGGTGTAAGGATGTGCAGGATGCTACATACATCTATATCAGACATGACTTGTCTGTGGTGGTGTAAGGATGTGCAGGATGCTACATACATCTATATCAGACATGACTTGTGCTGTGGTGGTGTAAGGATGTGCAGGATGCTACATACATCTATATCAGACATGACTTGTCTGTGGTGTGAGTGTAATACACGGATTGTGCAATTCAGGATGCTACATACATCTATATCAGACATGACTTGTTGCTGTGGTGGTGTAAGGATGTGCAGGATGCTACATACATCTATATCAGACATGACTTGTGCTGTGGTGGTGTAAGGATGTGCAGATGCTACATACATCTATATCAGACATGATTTGCTTGGTGTGTAAGGATGTGCAGGATGCTACATACATCTATATCAGACATGACTTGTTGCTGTGGTGGTGTAAGGATGTGCAGGATGCTACATACATCTATATCAGACATGACTTGTCTGTGGTGTGTAAGGATGTGCAGGATGCTACATACATCTATATCAGACATGACTTGTGCTGTGGTGGTGTAAGGATGTGCAGGATGTACATACATCTATATCAGATCATTAGATTGTTATCTTGCTGTGGTGTGTAAGGATGTGCAGGATGCTACATACATCTATATCAAAGACTTTCTGGTGTTAAGGATGTGCAGATGCTACATACATCTATATCAGACATGACTTGTGCTGGTGTGTAAGGATGTGCAGGATGCTACATACATCTATATCAGACATGACTTGTGGATGGTGGTGTTAAGGATGTGCAGGTGATGCTACATACATCTATATCAGACATGACTTGTGCTGTGGTGTGTAAGGATGTGCAGGATGCTACATACATCTATATCAGACATGACTTGTGCTGTGGTGGATGTAAGGATGTGCAGGATGCTACATACATCTATATCAGACATGACTTGTGCTGTGGTGATGTAGTAAGGATGTAGGGATGTGCATGCTACATACATCTATATCAGACATGACTTGTGCTGTGGTGTGTGTAAGGATGTGCAGGATGCTACATACATCTATATCAGACATGACTTGTGCTTGGTGGTTGTAAGGATGTGCAGGATGCTACATACATCTATATCAGACATGACTTGTGCTGTGGTGATGTAAGGATGTGCAGGATGCTATACATCAATAGACATCGTCTAGGATCAGAGTAAACATCTATATCAGACATGACTTGTGTGTGTGATTAAGGATGTGCAGGATGCTACATACATCTATATCAGACATGACTTGTGCTGTGGTGGTGTAAGGATTTGTGCAGGATGTGCAATCTACTAATCTATATCAGACATGACTTGTGCTGGGTGAGTAAGGATGTGCAGGATGCTACATACATCTATATCAGACATGACTTGTGCTGTGGTGATGTAAGGATGTGCAGGATGCTACATACATCTATATCAGACATGACTTGTGCTGTGGTGTGTAAGGATGTGCAGGATGCTACATACATCTATATCAGACATGACTTGTGCTGTGGTGATGTAAGGATGTGCAGGATGCTACATACATCTATATCAGACATGACTTGTGCTGTGGTGATGTAAGGATGTGCAGGATGCTACATACATCTATATCAGACATGACTTGTGCTATGGTGGTGTAAGGATGTGCAGGATGCTACATACATCTATATCAGACATGACTTGTGCTATGGTGGTGTAAGGATGTGCAGGATGCTACATACATCTATATCAGACATGACTTGTGCTGTGGTGGTGTAAGGATGTCAGGATGTCATAATCTATTCACACTTGTGCGTGGAGAGGATGTCAGGATGCTACATACATCTATATCAGACATGACTTGTGCTATGGTGGTGTAAGGGTGTTCATATGTCTTTAGATCAAGCGGGACTTGTGCTGTGATGGCGCTAGAATGTTCAGGATGATATATGTGTCTATATTAGGCAAGACTGGTGCTATGATGGTGCCATGAAGTTCAGGATGATATATTTGTTTATATCAGGCGTGACTTGTGTTTGATGGCGCCATGATGTTCAGGATGATATATGTGTTGATGTCAGGTGTGCCTCCTGCTGTGATGGTGCAAAGACGCTCAGCATGCTATCTGTTTTAATGTCCTGTGTGACTCAGGCTACAGTGCTGCCAGGTTGTTCAGGATGATATGTGTGTTTATATCAAGTGCTGCAGCTATGGTACTGCTGAGGGTAAATCACATTCTTGGATGAACTGAAAAATTATTCTTTGTGGGTTACAGCCCATTCTGACGTTGGAAGTAGAGATTGGGAGGGGAGGAGAAAGGAGGATGTAGGGTTTAACATTAACCTTATATATGAAATTCAAAGCAGAATATGAATAGTTCCATAAAATACAATATAACAACTTATCCATACTACATGACAGCATACCATGGGATAATTCACAAAAGAAACGTATTGTGCAGACTGCTTGGCTGTTCAAAACAGCTCTTCATTTAAAGGCATAAAACAGTTAGATGACATACATTTCTCAGAATAGTTGGATTTTGCTGATCATTATTTAAACCAGATAGGAAATGAGGTTCTTGATGTAGTTTATAAGAGCAAGACAGGAAAGCAAAATATGTCTATCCTCATCATTTTCCATTTTTACACAGTGGACATCGCATATGCACACGCACACACACACACACACACACACACACACACACACACACCACACACACACACACACACACAACACACAACATATATATATATATATATACACACACACACTGATCCATCTATCTATCTCTGTAAATATACATTTATATATACCTACATCTCTATCTATATCCATCCATCCATCCATCCATCCATCCATCCATCTGTCTATCTATTGATCTAAATTAGGAGAAGAAAAAGATGTTGATGAATGTGTTGGTCAAATACTCTACTTAATATGAATAGAGTAATTCAGAGATTCAGATTGCTTGTCTTTCTTTTATTGCCATATCTGTCTTTCACAAAGGAAATATGCCCTCCCCAACCTTTTGTAAAGTCTATATATTTATCGGGACCATGACAGATAGGCAGTAACTCTTTTGAAATAATAGCTGGATAGGTGGATGGATGGATGGATTTTATACGTGTTTAAAATCAATCTTCCATTTCCAATGAATACAGGTTGATATCTATCTTTCTATCTATCTTTTTGTTTGTCTATCTATCTGTCTATCTATCTATCTGTCTATTTATCTGTCTGTCTATCTATCTATCTATAAATCTCTCTCTCTCTCTGTTTGTAGAAAGAGAGAGAGAGAGAGAGAGAGAGGGGGGGGGGTGCGGTATTAGTACCAGTTTGCTTTCTTGCATCCAAGAAAGGTTTGAAAGAAAGTATGAAAATAGTCTCACACATAAACTCTGTCAATAGCAAAAGAAAACCGTTGGACATAGAAGAAATATTCAATAAACACATAGAGAATGAGAGAGAGAGAAAGACAGAGACCGAGAGAGGGAGAGACAGAGAGAGATAATGATGGTAATCTTTATTTCCAAGGGTAACAGATAAGTAAACATATACAAACATAGAGACAGAGAAGAGAGAGATGACTGATGATGGTGCATCTGTTGGTGTCAGGCCTCAGGAGTACCCCCAGACACCAGAGGAGAAGATCAACTGGCAGGAGCAGATCCGCATGATTCACCTGCGCAGTCACCTCAATCAACTGGCAGAGAAGGTCAAACATGCCAACTATGTAGTAGACAAGACCAGGTAAGAAGGGAGGCAGGAGATGGAAGGGGTAAGGGAAGGGGAGGGGGAAGAAGAAGGGGAAGGGAGAGGAAAATGGGGAGGAAATGGGGAAAGGAGGAAAATGGAGGTGTTGAAAGTGGTGATGGGAAGCAAGGAGGGAAAAATTAGGCAAAGAAGCAGGAAGACGCAGAAAAAGACAGAAAACAGAAACACTCTAGCTTTGTAGACATTCATATCTGTCCCATTATGTATTTATATTTATTAAGGGGCAGTGAAAAATGTTCATGAAGCACTCGGTTAGACTAAAATAATGTGTGTGTATGTATATGTGCGTGTGTGTGTATGTGTGTGTGTGTGTGTGTGAGTGTGTGTGTGTGTGTGTGTGTGTGTGTGTGTGTGTGTGTGTGTGTGTGGTGTGTGCGAGAGAGCTTCTCTGTGCATGGGAGCATGTATGAATGCAGGAGCAGGGGAAGGGATGACTGGAAGAATGAGAAATGGTAGGTGGAGGTCGGAGGCAGATGGAGGGCAATGTTTTGGGAGAAGAGGGAAAAGGGAGAGATCACTGGAGAGTAAGATCATTTTGATTTTGTGCAGCACACACAGCAGATAAGTGTATGAATGTTAAAATTACTGTTATTGTTATCTGTGTGTTATAACCAGAATGCATATGTATTTTACTAATATTCTGAGGTTGATCGAAACAAAAGACTGAAGTGTGTGCCTGTCTTCCAGGGAGGAGCTAAAAAAATGCCGCGCGCACATGCATCACCTGGAGAGTGAGAGAGACAGCATGTTTGTTCAGATCCAACAACAAGAGGCTGAACAAAATCAGTGAGTTCTTTTTTTTTCATCTGTGTGGTGTGTGTGTGTGTGTGTGTGGAGAGAGAGACAGCACGTTTATACAGAGCTAACAACAAGAGTTTGATAATAATCTATGTGTGTGTGTGTGTGTGTTGTGTGTGTGTGTGTGTGTGTGTGTGTTTGGTTGTATAGAGAGTGGGAGAGACAGCATAGTTGTTCAGATCAATATGTGGCTGACAGTAATCAGTGAGACTGTGTGTGTGTATGTGTGTGTGCATACATGCATGCATGTAAGCGAGCGTTGTGTGTGTGTGTGTGTGTGTGTGTGTGTGTGTTATGTGTGTGTTCATGTATGTGTGTGTGAGTTAGTGAGTAAGGTGAGTGAAAGAGAGATTGGGAGAAGTGCATAGTGACTTTGTAGATCAGTCCATAAATGTGCTGATGTAATTATATAAGTGCAGAGTGACTTTGTAGATCAGTCCATAAATGTGCTGATGTAATTATATAAGTGCAGAGTGACTTTGTAGATCAGTCCATAAATGTGCTGATGTAATTATATAAGTGGGTACATCTCAAATCTGCAGAATCAAGAACAGGCTTGTTCATGCATCTTTTTTTACAGTTGCAGAGTTTGCCCATTACGTTTGACCAGTAGACCTCATATCTTGCGTAATCTTTCAGCACATACAAATTGTTTTTGAGGATGTTTAAGAGATATACATTAGAAAGAAAAAAAGAAAAGAAATCGTCAGCGTTTTGGTCATAGACCATCTTTGGGACTGATGATGTCAAATGAAATACAAATATATATGTATAGATAATAATGTATAAAAACATTAGCGTAAAGGGACGAAGTGTGTGTGCATGTGTGTGTGTGTGTGTGTGTGTGTGTGTGTGTGTGTGTGTGTGTGTGTGTGTGTGGTGTGAGAGTGAGTGAGCGCCGGCATGTTTGTGTGTGCGCGCGCAGGCATGTGTGTGTGTGCGCGCGGGCATGGTGTGTGTGTGTGTGTGTGTGTGTGTGTGTGTGTGTGTGTGTGTTGTGTGTGTGTGTGTGTGAAAAAGGGGCAGATAGAGGGAAAAGGCAAACAGAAATGGAGATAGAGAAGAAGAAAAGGAGAGAGTGGTAGAGGAGGAGTCTTATGCTTGGAAGAGGGCACTTGAGGGTGTGTATGAGGGGGAAAAGATCCTGCATTGAAGATTTAGTAAAAGAGGTACCAAAAATAACAGTGAAAGAAAGTAGATCCTTAGAACGTAAAATAACACTTGAGGAAGCAGGCATGACATTGAAAAATATGAAAAATGGAAAAAGCGCAGGAACAGACGGGATTGGAGCTGAGTTTTATAAGTTCTTTTGGAAACAAATTGGCTTTTTAGTTGTAAGAGCCTTGAATGAGAGTTTTAAAGAGGGAGAGCTTTCTAATGTACAGAAAGAAGGTATGATTATATATATATATACCAAAACCAGGTAAACCAAAAGAACACATTAAGAACTGGAGACCTATTTCCTTGCTAAATGTTATCATAAAATAAGATCAACATGCATAGCAAACAGATTAAGAAGAATACTCCCAACTGTAATTAGTGAAGATCAAACCGCATTTATCCCAAACAGATACATGGGAAACAATATCAGACTCATCTATGATATAATCAATCATCTGAACACACAAAACAAACCAGGAATGTTGATTAATCTAGATTTTGAAAAAGCGTTTGACTAGTTAGATAGGAATTTTATGTTTAAAGTATTAAAAGCCTTTGGACTTGGCAAAGATATATGTAGATGGATTAGTGGTTTTTATAACAATATTAAATCAACAGTTTTTACTAATGGACAAAGCACACCATAGTTTTATGTAGAGAGAGGATGTCATATAAGTGACCGAATGTCACCATACATTTTTGTACTATGTGCAGAAATATTATCCATTATGATCAAAGAAGAAAAAAACATAAAAGGAATCCAAATAGGTGAAAGTGAATATAGAATATCACAATTTGCAGATGACACTCGAACTAATGAATAGTGGAGACAGAATATCTTTTGAAAAGTCAACTCAAATTTTAGAAAAGTTTGGTAAAACGTCTGGATTATGTGGCTGGAAGTAAAAAAAAAAAAGTAATATAAAATATATGCAACACCTAAACAAGATATGGAATCCTAAAGAATTCAAAATACTAGGAATATGGTTTACTAACGATCTAATAGACATAGAAAAAAGAAACTACAAGGAAAAGATAATTGACATAAAAGCATTATTCAAAACCTGGCTGAAAAGAATTATCACCCCTCTTGGGAGAATCGCAGTACTTGAATCTCAAATCTTGTCCAAATTAACACATTTCTGGCTTCTTTTGCCAAATCCTCCAGATGCATATATAGAAGAGCTACAAAGACTATGCTTTTGGTTTGTGTGGAACAAGAAGCAAGACAAGATTAGATGTAAAACAGTCACTAAGGATATAAGAAATGGAGGATTGAACATACCAGATTTACAAGCATTTATCACATCACTAAAACTAACATGGGTAAGATGAATTAAAAGTGCTACACACAGATGGAAAGAATTGTTGGTTCATAATTGCTTGTTTATTGAACACATTGAAGAATACTCTTTAAACTATCTGTGTATAAGAAATAAAGAAAACATGTTTTGGCAACATGTATTCACCTCCTGTTTGGCAACATGTATTCACCTCCTGTTTAACAATTTTTTTCATAAGGTAAAGCCAGAATCTACTCAGGAAGTACTAGCCGAACCAATTCTTTATAATGATAACATTAGAATGGGGAATAAAACCATTAAGTTTAAAGGGTGGTATGAAAAAAAAGTAAACAGAATATCTGATTTAATAAAAAAATAATGGAGAAATATCACATTTAATGAATTCAGAGCAAGATACAAATATACAGATAAACGTTTTGTCATACATGGGATGTATAGCATCAATAAAGAATTATTTAAGAAAAGTTGGACTCACTAATTAAGATGGCAATATGGCAGAGCACAACGCAGCTCTAGGAAAGATATACACTATATCAAAAGGCACCCAAATATATTATAAAACATTAATTAAGGATAGTTGGAATCTGAAATGCATCACTAAATGGTCTGAAAAGCTCAACCAAGACATACCTTGGAAATTTTGTTTCTTGAAGATTCAGCAGATTAAAGATATAAAACTTAAATGGTTACAGATAAGGATAGTGCATAGAATAATAGGAACTAAAGTGGTGTTGAAAGAAACAGGAGTTGTACAAAATCAAAACTGCAGTTTCTGCAGTAATGAGAAAGATACTATAGAACATATCTTTTGGAGATGCAAATATGTACATGGATTTTGGAAAACACTGGGAAATCTTCTGAAAGAGACATGTTTGAATGTAGATAATTTATCTTAAATAAATGTTAGCGAACCGCCAAGAGAAACGTGGACAAACGAGTCACAAGACAAAGCATGAAAGTCGTCTCACTTTGCAAATAGATAATTTATATTTCACAGAAAATATAGCACTATTTGGAACAGATTTTAACTTCAACACTGATACTGTAGTTGATCTGATAATTCTTTTGGCTGAAAACTATATATACAGATGCAAGATAACAAAATGCCAGATCCTCACTTCAGTATTCATAAAAATACTTAAGGCACGGTATCAAATAGAAAGGTACATGGCAATAGTGAACCTTGAACTTCAAAAATGTGAAAATAATTAGATTAATTGTAAACCTTTATTTGAAGACTTGCGTGAGTAACGGAATATGATTTATTCATCCTTTTAGTAAATGATCTGTAAATAGTGAAGTTACAACTTTGAAAGTGAAAAGAATTATCTACCTTTTCAAATGCACTGTACGTTGATTGCTTATCTCGACTCCCATGAATATTACTGTCATTATGATAACTACTAATTCTAACGGATTTTATTAATTCTTTTAAGTGACATATATGTCACATTTGAGGGAGGTAAGCCGTGGAAATAAGAGCTTCATCTCCTTTGAAACTAAACTTACACAGTATGGAGGTATTTGCCATCTGAGGCATACGTAAATGTCATGGTCTCAGTAGGATGACTAGTATAACAAAAACTAGTTATTCAGAACTGGGGGGGGGGGGGGGACGAGATCTATGTATGCAATATGAATGTTTGGGTATATGGATATTGTGACGGACCGTTTTTCATCCTGTCACAAAGTTTCATGTGCGACCGTGCTTACCGGAAGGTAGTTGTCCGGAAGCCGGTTGCAAAATTTAGCTGACTGCTACTCACCGGCGCATTGCTATAAGCCGGGTGAGTTGCACAGGTTAGGCAGTCTCTGCAGTGATTCCGGCAATACAAGTCACAAAAGGCCAAAGAGGGACTCAGCCGTTTGCTGGTAGCAGTCAGTTGCCCCAGGTTGATAGTGTTCCCTGGACTGACGGGGACTGGCTGCTACCGGGTTAGGGCCGGGACCATAGCTGTGTTGACGCCCCGTTCTCCACCTGTTTGCTGCCGGTGTTGAGAGGCCGGCCTGAGCGCCAACAATTGCCCTACCTGCCACTGCGCCCGTGACCGACCACTGTTGGGCCAGTGGGTTGGAGACGTCGCTGCTGGTGAGCCAGGACGTCGCCCCTTTTGTGCCAGCGACCTGCGTCCGAGGCCGTCGCTGTGTGTGTGGTGTGTGTGCCACAGCTCTTGGTTGGTGTTGAGCCACAGGTGGTGTGTGTGCCACAGCTCTTGGTTGGTGTTGAGCCACAGCTCTTAGGTGTTTGAGCCACAGCCCATGGGTGAGACTGTCACCGTGTTGCTGACAGACGTCACGAACGTGTTAGTTTTTCTTTCCCTCCTTCATTGAGAACCATAGCTTGGAAGAGACTGTGTGTCAGACTTGCCTCGTCGCTGCTGTCATCGTCATCAGTGCCTGACCCGGCAGTTGATAATTAAAATTCTATTGACTTGTTGTATATGTACACCTAATGGTGGGTGTACCAACCTATGTCTAACCTAAACTTTTGAGCCTGATCATCCATTTTTAATTAAGATTAATTTTTTAATTAAGATTAATCTTGTACATATTTTCTTATTAACCCTTCTGGCAGCACTTCATCAACAGAGTAAAACGCAATAAAATCAACATACTTAATGAAAATAAAATCGAGTACTGTTAGTTTGTCTTTGTCAACCATCACAGTGACTTTGTCAGATGATACAGAAGTGTTTATTTCATCCCCGTTTTTAGTAATAGCAATAACAAGCCTAAGAGGCCCGTCCAAGTTTTCAGACTTTATTTGTACACCTCTGATTAACGTATGCTCTGGCAAACTAGGATCAGACTCCCTTGGAGTGATAAATAAGCGAAAAAGCATTGTCATTTTTCTAGGCAGTGATTCTAGTTTTGGGTTAAACTCTAAGCCGACGGTGTCACCCCCACTTCAGCTAAGGACTTCTTTCTCCGCAGCATATATACAGAGCCCTGCCTGGTTATTTCAATCTGCTTTTTCTGTTGTGTTCCTGGGACTAGGCTAGCAAGAAGGCGTCCTTCATTCAAAGCTTTTCTAAAATTGTATTTCTTATCAAAGTATACATAGGGGCTTCGTAGTTCAAACTTTAAATCCCAGTTAATGTCAGGAAGCAACGCCCAAGCATTCTCTCGTTTATGAAGTTTGTATTCGTGTTTGCCAAAATCGTTTGCCCTTAGATTTCTTATCTCTTCCAGGGTAGGATATTGCTGCCGTTTTTTATCTTCAATTTCTATTCGTTTGTAAACACCATCGTCGGTGTACTCAAATCCATAAACATTTCCTGTCACTCCTATTAGATCAAAGTCAGTTGTATCTGCTAGATCTTTTAGCTCTACTGCAACGCATTTAGGAGCTAGCTCCGCTTTTGATTCAGGTCCTCGAGACATTCTTTTTAATATAAACAATTTATTATAAACAAATTGTTATAAACAATCTTTAATAAACAATCTATAATAAACAATCTATAATGCGCAATCTATAATAAGCAAACGTATTGAACTGGCGGGTCAGTCCGTAAGCATAGTTTAGCGTGCTTAGATTTTTCTAGCTGCTCTTTTATTTTTTTTAGTTCATCCTTGTCCCTGATTATATAGTTTTCACTTAAACATTCTTCAAAACTGTCCCAGTCGTTAGTATAGAATAAGATGACTGATTTTAACTGCGATCTAAAGTCTTTTAAGACAGCATTGTATTTTTGAGTTAAGAGCCAAACAGAAACTAATGCGTGTCTTCCGCTAAAGGCTAGCTTAGACAGAGTCCTTCTTTTTTTAACAATGTCTTGTTCAGCCGAACAGTCATCAATAATAAACAGCGTTTCAGTTCCCTCAAATAGCCTATAGTAATGTTCTAAACAGTCGCTTAGCTTGTCAGTAGGATCAACTAAAAATATATTCTCATCTGTCCAAACAAACTGCCTTTCTTTGTAAGACTTGTTGTGCTTAATGGTTGTGCAGAATATAACAATGTACTCGTAATGAAATCTGTAGATTGTTTGTAACAAATCAAGCACGAAGACAGTTTTCCCACACCCAGTAATCCCACAAATAAGCGAACAGTGCGGGTCTTTAGGTAAAAAGTTCAAACTATCCATCTGTTTTAATAGGCTATTTCTTTCAGTCTATTTTCTTCAATGTTCAGCTGGGCGTCATAAACCACAAAAACATGCATTTGCATCTGACCATTCTCCTCCTCTTCCTTATTAATCTGTATGAGTATGCCATCTGACCCTACCCTTCTTCCACTTCCGTGCAGTCTGTTGTCATACGTTGATCTAAAATCCAGCCATAGTCCATATTTGTCTGTTAGATAATCTTCGAGTCTTACATCGTGAAGGTGAAGTTTTTTACACACATGATCGGCTATGGGGCTTGTCTGTCTGCCTCCAGCAAACAATTTTCTTATTTCATCAAAGTGTTGGTCGGGTAAAAGTCCAGCTGAATACAACTGAAAAGGCTTACCATCTACTGTGCAAGACAGTTGCTCAATTTTTGGGTTGTAAAACACCTCAGATTCTCTCTGAAAAGGAGCTGAGGGTTCAGTAAATAGCAAGAGAACCCCCTTTAGAGACCTTAAAGAATTGCTTATAGCTATTTCCCAGACGGTGTCTTGCTTGTTTTTAATCGCTAGACTGTGGTGTAAAACTCTTTCAGAGTAAACAACCGCCCTACTTTTATACTGGTTTAAGATTATTCTAGCTAGTTCAGGGTTAGTAACAACGTCAAAATTAAGAGAGATGTTACTGACAGTGTATCTAGCTGTTGGGTCATCTGATAGAATAACAGACCCGCTGTCATTGAATGTCAGTTCGTAAGTAAGTTTGTCTCTTAGTGTGCCTTGGTAATATGGCTGATGGGTTTTTAGCAGTTCAAAATCTAGAGGGATGCAAAATCTGTTCTTAAATGCTCGCGCTATTGCCTGGTCTCCCCCGTCTTCCTTTGCATCTGCAGCATTAAGCCTGTGCTTAAGACCGTTTGGACTCTGAATCCCCTGAAAGATTTTGTCTTTTCTTTCTGTTCTAGGCAGCCACAGATCCGAATAGAGATTAAAAATGTCTGCGCTACTCAGTGAGAAGACTTCTCTACCTTCCAGTTTAATTACCATATTTTTAATGATGGCCCTGCCCAGGTTAGCAACGACAGTGGCATTAGGATCCGCCGACTCAATATCTATTTTGAATGACAGCCTGGCAGTGCCCGGCATTATAACATCGTCAGGCCCGAGGTCACTAAATCTTACTGTTAACATTTCATTTGGCTCAATTGTTGATGGATTATTTACAACCCGCACAGTCTGTCTTATGCCTTTTATGCCATGGGGCTCCTTCGCTTTTCTGAATGGATCAAGGTCGCAACCGTATGGATTCATTTTTTATAAAACAAAAAATAATAAATATATAAATATGGCTGATGAAGATTTTGACGCGATTAGTCCTATTGAAGAAGAAGATGAAATAGAACCAGGTCGTTCAATACAAGATGAACTTGAGGGGGCAGCAGCAGGCCAAGGAGTAGGATTAAGTCAAATACGAATGTTAGATAGAATTGAATCATTATATAGCCATATGGGGCGAGGGCAGCCAGAAGCACTTAAGGTTTCCAATTTTTCAACAGATAAAAATAATCATTTGTATGTAAGAACTAGTAAAGGAAGCCTTGCACGGCTTACTACAAAACCAGACCCAACCCAGTTTTTAAGCAGGGGCACAATTCTTAGAGATCTCCCTGTTTTTGACCAAAGGCAGTTAAACTTTATTGGCGATCTAAGGTCTGAGGCTGTTAGTCTTTTACAAAGCATAGTGCAAGAGTTGCCAGCGCAATCTGAAATGCAAAACATCTCTCTTCACGAATTAAGTCAAAGAGCAGATGAACTAATAGCAGAACTTGAGACGAGTCTTAATGAGGAGACCCAGTTAAAAACAATTGTCGGTTCTCAAGTGCCTAGTCAAAGAGAACGTGAGCTGAGTCCTGAAGAAGAAACGGCTTTAAAAACAATTGATGATCGCCCATTGCCTGAGCGCGAACACGAGGTTCTTAAAGCTAGAATCAAGGATCTTAAAGCTGAACTGCGCGACCTCAGGTCTACTAAGTCCGCTTTAACAACTATAAACGAAGAACTAAAAAACAATTTGGCAAAATTTAATATACTAGAGAGAGAGATAGACGAAGAAAAAAATAAACTGGCTGATGCAGATGATAACAATTTAGAGCCGGAAGAAAAGGCTAAAATACAGGCGAAAATACAGGATTTAATGGAAGATAAAAAAAACAGGTTAGCAGCGTTGTATATTAACAGAGAAAAAATAGATACCCAAATAAGCAGAATCAGAGAAACTATAAACAAAATGATTTATGAAAATACTACGCTAGCAGAAAGAATAAGGACTCTGTTCAGAGAGCAGGGGATTACAATAGTTAGTATATTAACAGCTGTTGGGTTTGCTATCTCTATGCTGGTTTATGCATTAACCGGCAGTGCGCCAACAGGACCAGTAGCTCCTCCAACGCCTCAGCCCGGCAAAAGTTGGATTAGAAAACAATTGCACCATCTAGCAAACCTATTAAAGAAGTTAGCTGTCAAAGCGCTTGATGCTCTGCCTGGCATAATAGGCAGTGTTGTTAGTTGGGTTTTGTCTACAATAGGCAAAGTGGCTGGTTATATGGCTGACCATCTGTGGACTTTGGGGGTGCTGGCTGCTGGTTTAATTTTTAGTGAAATAAAGTATGGCTAATCCAGTAAAAGTTAAAAACACAACAAGGGCTGTCTTTTCGCTAGTGTGTCTGTCGGGGTGAGGTACATCAACGGGCGGGGGTCGCTTTCTGGGCTGCTTATAACTGGCGGCGGTGGGTCGCTTTCAGGGCTAGATACTTTTTTTAAAATAGCTGGCGCGGGCCTTGTGTTTAAGCCTTGATTGTGTCCTAAGTTTTGGTCGTCTCCGGCTATGAGGATTTCATTATTGTAATTCTGTATCATGCCAATCTGCAGTCTAAGGTCAGAAGGCAGCATGTATAATCCATGACCCACAACAAAGTCAGCCTTTGACCTAGCATGTGAAAGAACGTTTTGGTACCTTTGTATGCTGGAAGGCAAGTCAATAGCAGAGTTAATAGCATCTTCTAAATTGGCTAGAAATTGTTTTCTGGCGTCAAAGCCTGTAGATTGATCCACTATGCTAGACTTGGTCTGTGCTTGCGCTCCTAATAGACACCAAACGTACGTCCGTATGGAGTCATTGAGTCTTTGCACTCCTGGCATTGTTAGGCCTTTACTTTCATCTAAGATAAATGTTGCCCAAGCATTGGGGTGTTTTTGTTCTATTGATCCCAATCTAACTTGGGAGTTTGGCTTAAAAGAGGTGTGGCCGGGCCAGTAGTCAAAATTATATTCTCTACGCTGACCCCACAAATACAATGTGCCTAACCCATGATTGCGGTCTAACTTTTGTCTAAAGTTATTTGAAGGATTAATGTTAAATTCGTTGCAGATTCTTTCATATGCATTATTGTCCATTGGGCTGAGAAATGGATTAAACGCGTTGTCATTGGGGAGGCGTACTTGTAGTTCAGTTAGTATGCGTCTATACTGATAATAAACATGAAAGTTATATACTGACCTTACTAAGAGGTTGGGGTGGTTTAAATGGTTTGCATATGAAACACCGCAGCCAGTGGTTGAGCAGTAAACTGCAAAATTTAACTGATTCTGGTAAAAGGCCATAGGATGAGTTGACCATGCTGATGGCACTCTATCACTCTTTATTGGAGGATTTAAATATCTAGTTAGTGGGTTTACAAGTCTGACAGAAAGCCATATGATTCATCCACTGCGATGGTTAGGCTACTAAAGTCCAAAGATTTGGGCTCATAAACCCCTCCTACATCGTAAGTGGCACTTTCATTATATTTAAAAGGTTCCATTTTTTAAATAGATTTTTTAAAAAAGGATTTAAAAAGGATGTTCCTTTATATAACCAAGCAAAACCAGCACGTGTTCTTAAAGTATTCAGTTGAAAATTAAAGGCGGGAAGTGTAGGGCTGCTCTTAGAGAACTTAGGTTTAAAATAAGGTGGTTTAACATATCTGAAAAGGCCCAAAATAATTGGATAGATATTTATGATGAGGGGGGCAATCGCTTAAAACGTTTAAAAATACCTGATGGTTACTACAGCTTTTGTTCTTTAAAAGAAGCATTTAACAAATTTGACATACGGTTAGAAATTAATGAGGCAAGTCTTATAATTACTATATTTTTACCAAAACATAAAGACAAAAGGGAGTACGTTTTTCCCAAGGGCCTTGCTCGAATTTTAGGCTTTTATGATAGTGGTAAAGCCTATCGTATTAATACACACGCGTATATAGAAAGCGGTCTATATGAATATGTAGGCAGTAGACCATCCGATTTTCTAATTAATCCAATGTTGTATGTTCATTTAAGTGAATCAAAAACAAACACTAATTTGTATAATGGCCAGCCATCTACAGTTCTAAGAGCACTCCCATCAACTAAGGTGGGGTTTTGCGATTATCAGTCATATACATTTGGTGAAAACAGTCAATTTAAAGAATTAGTTGAAGGGCCTATAAATTCAGTGTGTGTAAAAATAACTAACCAAGATGGAAGGCCGGTTGTTTGTTCTGATTTGTTGGTGGTGCTTGAGATAGACGATTAATCAGAAGAGGAGAGAGAAAGTTAATATCTTTTGTTCTATATCACCATCTTATTTTGCACGAAAACCCCCATTTTTAAAATAACGATTACTTCGATTTTTGGAGGTTTTTGCATGTTAAGCTTGATTGTAAAAAAGGTGTTAATTTTGGCAAAAGTAGCATGAGATGGACGAGATTTGTTTGTGAAAAGGGGGGTTTTCGTGCAAAATAAGATGGTGAGGAGGGACACAGATATTAACTTTCTCTCATGCAAACAAAATATTGCCTGAATAAGTCATGTCTGTTCAACATTGTTGGCTAAATGTGACAGCACAAGGGTTAACAGTTCTGTGTGTGTGTGTGTGTGTGTGTGTGTGTGTGTGTGTGCTGTGGTACCAGATGACAGAATACAACTTCTGATGGAATCTGTCGGAGACAATTACATTGTATGTCAAGATGACAGTCCTGTCCAATATCTGATTCAGATCTCATCTCCATGGTCTCATAACTGGCTTTGCACTGCTTTGTAGGTCAGCTGTATACCGTCTTCGGGCAACTCATAGGAAACTCTGTGATGAACTGGTGGAAGAGGAGAAACTGCAGACCAAAATATTGGACCGATTGGAGCAGGCTGAGTGAGTGTTTAGTATCTATCCGTGTGTCTGTGTCTGTGTGTCTGTGTCTGTGTATATGTGGGTATGTGTGTTCATATGAGACTTGTTTGTGTGTAGAGTGTGCTTGTGTGTGGGATGTGTGTGTGTGTGTATGTGTTTGTTGTGTGTGTGTGGGTGTGTGTGCACCCGCATGTGTGCATGCTTGTGTGCCTGCGTATGTGTGTGTCGTGGTGTGTGTGTGTGTGTGTGTGTGTGTGTGTGTGTGTTGTATAAACTTGTGTCTGTGTGCATGCATGTGTATTCTGTGCGTTTTGACACCTGCACACTGGCAAATTCCTTATGAAACTGTAACACTCTCATATATGCTTACATGCCCGCATGTTCATTCACAAACACACACACACACACACCACCACACACACACACACACACACACACACAGATACCTGCAAACAATGTCAGAAACACACACATCACTACATAGCCCCTTCTTTGCCATGTGCCAGGTACGACCTGGCTCTTGTGGAGGTGGACCGTGGCAAGTTCTTGCTTGCAGAGGATGAGTTGTTACGACAGGAGCAACAGCTGGCCAAGGACAAGACACATGCTGCTCTCGATCGACTGCACAAGGAGAAGAGTTTGGCCAATGAAGCGCGACAGGCAAAGATCAAAGATTCGAAGTGAGACTTTGGAGGATGTTTTAGTTAGCATAATGCTGTCACTTAATTTTACATAGCTACCATTGCTCCTAAATGTTTCTAGAATTTTTTTGACACAATAACCCTGTAGGTGTGTAGTTGTGCTTAGCTGGTTTTCGCCAGAGGCAAACCATAGCAAAGCTGATGGTTGCCTGGAGACAGGGTGTTTCTTTTAACCCTTAGGCCGCTGACGTCACCATTTGGTGACAACATGTGTCACCGCCGACGTTGCCATTTGGCGACCAAATAGGGTGACCTGACTCCCAATACTTTCACTCTCGAACTTGACAAGATAGAAAACCAGCGATAACCGTGATAGTTCCGGTATTCACTGACGCATGCCTCACTGCCATTAGCTTCGTCAGAGCGGTGTTCAGTTAAGTGTTTTTATCCATTTCTGTTGATAAGTTTTTCATTCACTATGACGTCACAACCAAGCACTAAAGGCACTCGGTCTTGCCGTACATTTACTACAAATCAGGTGCTGGAAATGTTGAGTAAACGGTCAGTTGATGCTGATTTGGATCAAGCACACCCAGATGGTGACATGGTTACATTATCGGACAGCGAAAGGTCAACCGAGTCAGAACTAAACGTGGCTGACCCAGTTGCATGCGTGGTAAGCAGAAGGGGGTGAGGCTGGCTGGCGCACTGTGGGCTCGCATGGTGTTGGCTCGTCGCCAACACACACCGACACTGATAGTAGAGTGAGTGAGACAACTGAAAGTGCAGGCCTAATGGTCGGGATGAACATGGAGGGCTCAGTAGAAAGAAATTCGTGGAGAGCATGGCAGCAGAGAGTCCTCAGAAGAGAAGCCCCCTTCAATGGTCAGGATGAACACGGAGGGCTCAGACACAAGTGACTGCGAGCACAGCTGGGGTACATAGGCGTAAAGGTCAAAGGGGGCATAGCAGAGTGACACGTGGCAGAGGTGTGCACCAACAGCAAACGAGGCCAGCCACAGAAACATTTGACTGGGAGAATATCTCCCCAGGTTCCAGAGGCCAACAGGCAAATGAATGACTTTGTTTTCATAAAGTTATTGCTTTCAAAAGTGAAAATGAAAGATGTGTGTGTGTGTGTGTGTGTTCTTTTTTTTCTTTCTTTCATGTGTGTATCAGTGGGGCATAAGTTCTCTTTCTGTGTGTGTGTGTGTATGTGTGTGTGTGTGTGTTGTGTGTGTTATTCCCTTTTGGTGTAAGAAGTGTGTGTGTGTGTGTGTGTGTGTGTGTGTGTGTGTGTGTGTGAGCATGCTGTGTGGTAGTGTGTGTGTGTGTGTGAGAGAGAGAGAGAGAGAGAGAAAGAGTGTGTGTTTGATGTATGTGTGTGTGTGTATATATGTGTGTGTGTGTGTGTGTGTGTGTGTGTGTGTTTTCCCTTGTTCTTTCTATCATGTGTGTACCAGTGGGACATAAGTTGTGTTGTGTGTGTGTGTGTGTGTGTGTGTGTGCCATTCCCTCTTTGTGTAAGAAGTGGTGTGTGTGTGTGTGTGTGTGTGTGTGTGTGTGTGTGTGTGTGTGTGTTGTGTTTTGTTTGTGTGTGTGTGTGTGTGTGTGTGTGTGTGTGTGTGTGTGTGTGTGTGTGATTGCTTTTCTGCATCACAGCACAGACAGTAGAAATAGTGTCATTTGTAGTTGTAGAATTCTTTTTTTTTCCATTCTGTCTGAAAACTGAACCCTGGACACACTCACAAACTTGATACTTGCCTGTCTATTGTGCACTGCCATCACCAGTTTTCTGATTTGGAGTATATGGTTTTGAGACTGTATTTTTCATTCTTCTGATGGATATTACATACTTTCTGGTCTTCATTTTGTGAACAAAGTATTTTTCCTTCCTTGTTCAGAGTTTGTTGGCATGCTTACTTCTTTTTCATGTTGAGATGAAAGATAACATTCAAAATTTTATTTTGCATTTTTTTTTTACTTGAAATTACTAAAAAAAATTTGAAATTGTTCTTGACTTACCATTACTAATATATGATAACATTACAAAAATACACTCTTTCTCCTCCATTTGAAAAAAAAAACAGAATGAAAATTGATGTTCTAGTTCCTGAGATACCTGCATTTCACACATGCTGGTATGAAATTATAGTTTTTCGCAAAAAAATGGCTGGTGATGGGGATTCATGCAGAACAGAACGTCTGGCGGTGAAAGGGTTAATACTTTTCAGCAGGACATTTCTTAGTTCAGTGTAAGTGTTTGGTATTGCTAGGAAGAGCAATGCCCTGTCTATCACTCTGTTGTCGTTTTTTCTGCCACAAAAGCAGCCAGTTATGTAGACATTGACACCATTCAATGTGGCAAGCAGTGAGCCACACCTCATTACAGTAAACAGAAACAACATTCAGTGTGGCAAGCAGTTAGCCACACCTGCTTACAGTAAACAGAAACAACATTCAGTGTGGCAAGCAGTTAGCCACACCTGCTTACAGTAAACAGAAACAACATTCAGTGTGGCAAGCAGTTAGCCACACCTGCTTACAGATCCCAATTCCCTGTGGTTTGCAGAGCTCAGCATGCCCTGTATATGTGCATGCATCAAAGGGAAAATGGTAAACTTTCCTGAAATCCCAAATAAGTTGAATACATCCAGAATTCTGAAACTGTATTTAAATGTGCTGTCTATGGATAATTTTTGAGTTGGTAAACTTTTGAATTCTCAGAACATGATAGTATGCAGGTGTCACCACTATATGTAGCAGAGGATACATTTTCTTACTAAGTCCTCTATTCAACAACTGAAGCAGTAAGGTGTCAGAATGCTTTCACTTCAAAGCTAAATGATCCCCCATCACAGGGTTGCCAAGGGGTACGTTTTTGGCCTAACATGTAACGGTTTTGTTAACAATGCTACTCTGCTACACTTTATGATAAAATGCTCTGCCAAGAAAGAAAAAAAGAATGCTTCACAGACTTAATGGTGGTTTTAAACAGAACTGAGACAGTGTAGATCTTTAGACTGTTGACTTATCAAGAAATGACCAAGTTCAGTAAGGAGAGGGAAAAAAAGAACAGAAAAAAAATTGCAGAGATAATTCCAGCTTTGCAGTTTAGGTGATTGGTTTCTTTGTAGGCCATTTTGATTTAATGTAACTCAAGTCAAAATCATACGATGATGAGCGAGATTTCCGTCTTCTTAGTCGATCATAATGTCGTGTGATGAGCAAATGTTGACCACCAGACGCCAGACATTCTGTTTTGCATAAATCCCCATCGCCAGCCATTTAAAAAAAACCCTCTTATTTCATACCAGCATGTGTGAAACGCAGATATCTCTGGAACTAAACAACCAATTCTCATGCTGCTTTTTTTGTAAAATGGAGGTGGTACAGTAAATATGTTAGTAATGAATCTTAAATAAATGTTAGCGAACCGCCCAGAGAACGTGGACAAACGAGTCACAAGACGAAACACCATTCAATGGTGTTTCGTCTTGTGACTCGTTTGTCCACGTTCTCTGGGCGGTTCGCTAACATTTATTTAAGATTTGTTTAGATTTCCGCCTGCAGTCCTCTCGCTTTGCAACTAGATGTTAGTAATGGTTAGTCAACAACAATTTCAAATTTTTAGTAATTTCAAGTGCAATAAAAAAAATGAATGTTATCTTTCTTCTCAATATAAAAAAGAAGAAAGCATGCCAACAAACTCTCAGCAAGGAAGGAAAAATACTCTGTTCAACAAATGAAGACCAGAAAGTATGGAATATCCAACAGAAAAATGAAAAAGCCATAAAACCACATACTCCAATGGTAGAAAACTGGCGACGGCAGTGCACAATAGACAAGAAAGTGTCAAGTTTGTGGTTATGTTCAGGCTTAGTTTTCAGACAGAATGACAAGAAAACATTCTGCAGCTACGAATGACTGTATTCCTACTGTCTATGCTGTACACAAGATGACTGGGCACTGTCTATGCTGTACACAAGATGACTGGGCAAACTTAGATGCATTAGTCCAGCCCATGGATCAGTTGACCGGCGGCCTTCCAGAAATCTTCCCGTGTGTAATAAAAGTTCAAAGCTGACAGTGTGGCACATGGGCAGCTTACAGGTTTTACACTGAAAACTGGTCTGCATTCTCTTCCACCCTATTTGTGTCCTGAAGCTACAGGCAGTGCAGTCAGGATGGTTGTCATAATTTGTTTTTCTTTTAAAAAAATGTCGCTCTGTCAAGCGTGCCAGTGGTTGGACTGTGTCATCATCAGCTGGAATGCAGCATCAGGGAAGAAGAGCTGGAAGTAGTTCACAGATTGAAAATCATCCTTCTTCACCAACACTCCTGATACAGCAATCAGAGGAATAATTAGTGATATGACTTATGAGGTGATGCAGAAAAGCAATCACACACCACACACACACACACACGCACACACACGCACACGCACACACACACACACACACACACACAAAACACACTTCTTATGCCCCACTGGTACACACATGAAAGAAGGAAAAGGGAACACACACACATGCACACACACACACACACACACACACACACACACACACACACACACACACACACACACACATGCACACACACACACATATCCCTTTCATTCTCACTGTTGAAAGAAATAATTTTTTGTATGAAAACAAAGTCATTCACTTGCCTGTTGGTCTCTGGAACCTGGGGAGCCATTCAAGCCGATCATAATTCCCACTCAAACACATCTCTGCTGCTCACCTCTGACACATGTCAGTCGACCTCGACCCCGTTGCAAGCCAGCTGTGCTTGCAGTTTGTTGTCTCTTACTAGTCTTAGCTATTCATGTTGCTCGCCCCCTCACATACACTTTCAACTGTCAGTCACTGCTGGTTGGCGCAAAGCCAAAACACTGGGTCATACACACATGGCCAGCGTTTTGTCTCGTCGTCTTGTCTCCTCTTATCTCCCCTCCACTTGGCACACATCCAACGCTTCACTTTGCAGTAATTCGGTCAAGCTCTTGCTATCCCATAATGTTTCCTGGTCACCATCTGGGTGTGCTTCATCTGAATCAGGATCAACTGACCGTCTGTTCAATATTTCCAGCACCTTATCTGTGGTAAATGTACGGCGAGGCCAAGTATGTGAAGTGCTTGGTTGTGACGTCATAGTGAATGGAAAAACAATCAGTATAATTGAGAAAAACACTTAACTGAACAGCGCTCTGACAAAGCAAATGGCTGTGAGCACAGGTCAGAGAATCCCCTAACTATGACATTTATAGCTGGCTTTCTATCTCATCAACTTGGAGAGTGAGAGTATTGGGAGTTAAGTAACCCTAGTGAGCCACATGGTCGCAGAAATGTGACGTCGGTGGCGTAAGGGTTAAAGTGCTGTTGAGTCTGACTTGTTAAACATTGAGGATCATGCCACAGAAATAATTTTGAAAGAAGAAGGTAGTGGAGAAAAAAAATCATCATAACATCATCAGTGGTATCACAAACCAATACTGTACTTAAATTTGGAATGCTATACTTAAAATGTCAGAATGCTACACTCAGTGCTTTTAAGGCCTTGGCAGCTCTGCTGTCATTCTCCTTTCATCCCCTGGTCCCCAAATTTGGATTCCAGAAGGCAGACAGCTATGCTTTTACCCTATTTCCAGAGCACGTAGCAGTGTCTCTGGAGTTCTGACCAGATCATCTAGGTATGGTCAAATCTGTTGTGGTACACCACTGTGTAGCCTGGCTGGCACATGAGCTGCAGTCACATTGTCACATTCAGTGTCCTTGTTAACACACCGCACAGCATCAACTGTCCACTGTGCATGTCAATACAATGTACAAAACAACAAGCAAACAAGATAGGCTGACTTCATTTGAAATTGACACTGATATTGGGCAAAAACTTGACCATAGTATCCACTTTAACTCTGGTCATCAGAATTGACTGCAACTGTTATGTACATGCTGTTGATCACAGTGCGGAAGTGTTTGCCTTGTGAAGTGAAATTCTAATGATGGGAAAAAAAAGATACCAGTCTGAAAGCTGCTGAATAGTTGACAGGTTGGTGAACTCTCCTTGATCGGAGGATTTCCAAGAAAACCACCTGATTTTCAAAGGCAGTAAAAGTGAACATCTGAGAAAAAAAAGTCAGCTGAAAAGAAATTGCAAAACACTTATCACACCCCATGTCGAGTACCGTATCTAGTTTTTCCAGTCCGGGTTTCCATAATTCTATGTACAATGCAGTGCCATCTGCGATCATCATGGTATATCACGGTGCTTCTGCATGCATTAATCAGACCAGTTCAGTGATGGGCAAATATGAAAATGAAGGCTATTTGTCTGGCTGTTTTTTCTGGTTGTACATCATGTATAGAGGAGGGTGAATTCAATGTCTTGTATGTCACAAATGGTGAATCAAAGCAAGATGTTTCAGGAAGGCCTAATTGTCAACTGTTGGAGATTTGAGTGGTCTGACAAGACAACAAAAGTGAGCAATTTCGATCAGCGGTTTTCAACTTGTTTTCAGAAAGTGAACAAGACAGGAGTAGCATACTTCATTCAAAAGAGCTGATCTGTGCCGTTCATGGTTTTGACCACAGCACATTTTCAACACAGGCTCTTCAAGAAGCATATTGATGATTCAAGAGCACTGGACAACAGTCAGAGCAGACTGATTTTTAGATCAGAGTAACCTTTTGCCTTTTTTTTAAAAACCAACATGCATGGACTGTATTTTGACGGTGTGACAGCCGTGATGTGACATGTCATATGTACCCCTGTGGTGGGCTTGATTATAAACAACAAGAAATCTCATAAATGAGTTGCACAAAGTTACAGTAATTGTGTCCACAATGATTGTTGAAAAAAGCCAATTTTTTAATCATGAAATTTAAGTGTGCATGCCTCTGTGTGTGTGTGTGTGTTTGTGTTTGTGTGTGTTGTGCATGCATGGCGTGCATGTGTCTGTATACTATTAGAGTGTGTGTGTATCGTGTGTGTGTGTGTGTGTGTGTGTGGTGTGCACGCGTGCATCTTGTGTCTGTATACTATTAGTGTGTGTGTGTGTAATATGTGTGTGCAATTAGTTATTTCTTTTGGTTTCTTTGCTTCCCGCATAGTAATTTGCCAGTCACAAGAGACCACGAATGGGTCTTCAAAACTACATAGATTCCATTTCGGTTGGGGGACTTTGTCCTTCTGGGCCCCCCAATTGGGTGTTGCTCTTGGACCCCACCAGGTCTAGGCGGCCCTGAGAACCTGGCCTTTTTCAGAGATTTTTCAAGCCAGCTGTTCTCCAGCCTGGTTGAATTAGAAAGAAATGGAGGAATAGTTTGTAATTGGATACATTTAGAGAATAACTCTGAACTGTCTCCAAAAGCAAAGTAAAAAGGACATGCGAAGAAAAAAATGTTCCCTCTGAAGTGTGTGTGTGGGTGTGTGTGTGTGTGTGTGTTCCAACTGGCCTCAGCTGAAAATACCCTCAATAATGGGCGTGATCCCCCAATTGCCTGACCCATAAAGTCCTGACATTCACCTTTCTATCATGGTGCGTAGACTCTTGTCTGATTTATATGTTTATTGTCAAATCCAGTCTGGTGACCTAGTAAATGAATGGTGGCTCATCTGGCTGTACAGACAGAGAGCAGAGACCTTGAGACAAATGAACAGTGGTTTGTGTTGCTGTGCAGACAGTAAACGGATTATGGTTTGTGTCGCTGTGCAGACAGTAAATGAATGATGGTATGTGTCGCTGTGTAGACAGTAAATGAATGATAGTATGTGTTGCTGTTTAGACAGTAAATGAATGATGGTTTGTGTTGCTATGCAGACAGTAAATGAATAATGGTTTGTGTCACTGTGCAGACAATGAATGAATGATGGTTTGCGTCACTGTGCAGACAGTAAATGAATGATGGTTTGTGTCACTGTGCAGACAGTGAATGAATGGTGGTTTGTGTCACTGTGCAGACAGTGAATGAATGATGGTTTGTGTCACTGTGCAGACAGTGAATGAATGGTGGTTTGTGTCACTGTGCAGTCAGTGAATGAATGATGGTTTGTGTCACTGTGCAAACAGTAGATGAATGATGGTTTGTGTCATGCAGACAGTAAATAAATAATGGTTTGTGTCACTGTGTTGACAGTAAATGAATGGTGGTTTGTGTCACTGTGCAGACAGTAAATGAATGGTGGTTCGTGTCTCTTTGTGGACAGTAAATGAATGGTGGTTTGTGTGTCTGTGCGGACAATAAAATGAATGGTGGTTTGTGTCTCTGTGCAGACAGTAAATGAATGGTGGTTTGTGTGTCTGTGTGGACAGTAAATAAATGGTGGTTTGTGTGTCTGTGTGGACAGTAAGTGAATGGTGGTTTGTGTCTCTGTGCAGACAGTAAATAAATGGTGGTTTGTGTGTCTGTGTGGACAATAAAATGAATGGTGGTTTGTGTCACTGTGCAGACAGTAAATGAATGGTGGTTTGTGTGTCTGTGTGGACAGTAAATAAATGGTGGTTTGTGTGTCTGTGTGGACAATAAAATGAATGGTGGTTTTTGTCACTGTGCAGACAGTAAATGAATGGTGGTTTGTGTGTCTGTGTGGACAATAAAATGAATGGTGGTTTGTGTCACTGTGCAGACAGTAAATGAATGGTGGTTTGTGTGTCTGTGTGGACAGTAAATAAATGGTGGTTTGTGTCTCTGTGTGTACAGTAAATGAATGGTGGTTTGTGTGTCTGTGTGGACAGTAAATAAATGGTGGTTTGTGTGTGTGTGTGGACAATAAAATGAATGGTGGTTTGTGTCTCTGTGCAGACAGTAAATGAATGGTGGTTTGTGTGTCTGTGTGGACAGTAAATAAATGGTGGTTTGTGTGTGTGTGTGGACAATGAAATGAATGGTGGTTTGTGTCACTGTGCAGACAGTAAATGAATGGTGGTTTGTGTGTCTGAGTGGACAGTAAATAAATGGTGGTTTGTGTGTCTGAGTGGACAATAAAATGAATGGTGGTTTGTGTCTCTGTGCAGACAGTAAATGAATGATGGTTTGTGTTGCTGTGCAGCTAGTAAATGAATGGTGGTTTGTGTCATTGTGCATATAGTAAATGAATGATGGTTTATGTTGCTGTGCAGACATGAAATGAATGATGGCTTGCGTTAGGGTTCAGGCTGTAAAGGAATGGTGGTTTGTGTTGTCGTTCAGGCAGTAAAGAGGAATGGTGGTTTGTGTTGCTGTGCAGACAGTAAAGGAATGGTGGTTTATGTTGCTGTGCAGACAGTAAAGGAATGGTGGTTTGTGTTGCTGTGCAGACAGTAAAGGAATGGTGGTTTATGTTGCTGTGCAGACAGTAAAGGAATGGTGGTTTGTGTTGCTGTGCAGACAGTAAAGGAATGGTGGTTTGTGTTGCTGTGCAGACAGTAAAGGAATGGTGGTTTGTGTTGTCGTTCAGGCAGTAAAGGAATGGTGGTTTGTGTTGGGGTTCAGGCAGTAAAGGAATGGTGGTTTGTGTTGGTGTGCAGGCAGTAAAGCAATGGTGGTTTGTGTCACTGTGCAGACAGTAAATGTTCTTTCAATATGCAGAGAGTAAAATGTAGTTTGTGACATTGTGGTGACAATATGTAAAATGATGGTTTGTGTCACTGAGTAGATAGTAAAAGAATGGTAGTTCATGTCACTGTATAGACAGTAAATGAAAGATGGTTTCTGTCACAGTGAAAACAGTAAATGAATGATGGGTTGTGTGACTGTGCAAACAGTAAATGAATGATGGTTTGTGTTGCCATACAAACAGTAAGTGAATGGTGGTTTGTGTCGCTGTGCAGACAGTAAACGAATGTTTGTTTTTGTCGCTGTGCAGATAGTAAAGGGATGATAGTTTGTGTCACTATGCAGACAGTAAATGATGGCTTGCGTCACTGTGCAGACAATAAATGAATGATAATTTGTGTCATTGTGCAGACAATAAATGATAGTTTGTGTCACTGTCCAGACAGTAAATGATAGTTTGTCACTGTACAGACAGTTAATGATAGTTTGTGTCACTGTACAGACAGTTAATGATAGTTTGTGTCATTGTGCAGACAGTACATGGATGATAATTTGTGTCACTGTACAGACAGTAAATGAATGATGGTTTGTGTTGCTGTGCAGACAGTAAATGATAGTTTATGCACAGTGATACAATAAATGATAGTTTGTGTCACTGTGCAGACAGTAATGAATGATGGTTTGTGTTACTGTGCAGGCAGTAAATGAATGATGGTTTGCGTCACTGTGCAGACAGTAAATGAATGGTCATTTGTGTCACTGTGCAGACAGTGAATGAATGATGGTTTGCATCACTGTGCAGGCAGTAAATGAATGGTCGTTTGTGTCACTGTGCAGACAGTAAATGAATGATGGTTTGTGTTACTGTGCAGACAGTAAATGAATGATGGTTTGCATCACTGTGCAGACAGTAAATGAATGGTCGTTTGTGTCACTGTGCAGACAGTGAATGTGTCACTGTGCAGACAGTGAATGAATGATGGTTTGCATCACTGTGCAGACAGTAAATGAATGATGGTTTGTGTCACTGTGCAGACAGTAATGAATGGTCGTTTGTGTCACTGTGCAGGCAGTAAATGAATGATGGTTTGCATCACTGTGCAGGCAGTAAATGAATGATGGTTTGCATCACTGTGCAGGCAGTAAATGAATGGTCGTTTGTGTCAATGTGCAGACAACTGAAGAATAGTTTCTGTGACTGTAAAGGAATTCTGGTTTGTGATGCTGTGCAGATGCAGTAGATTGTGGTTTGTGCAACTAAACAAAACGTAATAAATGAGAGATGGTTTATGGTGCTGTGGAAAGGTATTAAATGATTGGTGGTTTGTGGCGCTGTGCAGACATAGTAAAATGATGGTTTGACATGCTTTGTAGAAGTAGTAAATAAATATTGGTTTGTGGCATGCAGAAGGATGGCAGAGACCTTACGAGAGCAGGAGCAGAGACATCGACAAGCCCTGGAAGAAGCTGATCGTAGTCATCAGCGAGCCGGCAAGTATCTCCACAAGACTCTGGATAAGTAAGTTCTTGCTGTGTGTGTGTGTGTGTGTGTGTGTGTGTGTGTGTGTGTGTGTGTGTGTGCGCGTGCATGCATGTGCGCTTGGGTGTGTGTGTGTTTTGTGTGTGTTGTTGTTATTGTTGTCTTTCGTATTACATGTTCCCATTAAGAGTGATATTTGCTGTGGGGCAAACGAAAACGGAAATCTGAGCAACACTGTCAGAGATGCATTCATTAAGTGTGGTCCTGGTCTTCCCATTTGAGCCAATAGCAAATTCAACTCAGGGAAGGAGCCAGTTGGGGCAGAAAAATCTGCAAAGAAATGGCTGTGATGGGAATTGAACCCACGACCTCCCAGCCAGGAAGTCTGCAACACAAACCACTTCGCCACAGCAGCTGGTTCCTTAAACATATTTGTTTTATTAGGCGGTATCAATAATACTTTGTATTCTGATATTGAATATGCAATCTGTGTGTGATACTGAATTCTGTATGTTTTAGGAATATTTTGATAGTTTGTATGTTTTTATTGATTATTGTACACTTGTCCTAATTTTAAAATCTGATGTAATTTCTCTTGGGAGATCAGACAGCTATTTTTATAATGCTACAATAGCAATATGAAAACATGGTAACATCGTTTGAATGTTGTTATACACTTCATGATTACAGCCAGTGATGATGTTTTTTGTTTCTCAGAATGAGGCAGCGCCAGCAGGCAGCTGAAGAGAAATACAAGGCTGAGATGCAGCGCAAAATGGACATGCTGATTAAACTGAAGAACGACATCACCTCTAACAGGGTCTGTGCCCCGATTTGACTTTGAGAGGAAGGGAAGGGTGGAACTGGGGTGGTAATGGTGGAGGAGGAGAGGGACACTAGGAATGCAGGAGAGGATGGCAAGGGGGCAGTGTTGGCATTGGGGAGGGAGGTGAGTTAGGGTAGATGAGTTGTGGCAGTGATGATAAGTCTTTCACTGTGTATGGAGCAGCCAAGTGCTACACTTTTGGTGTAGCTTGCTATGATTTTTAACAATGATGCAATACTAAATCAAAAAAACAAAAATTTGAAATTTTTTTTAGAAACATGCATCAGGGAGGAGACAGCAATTTAAACGGAACTGATGCAACATTGAGCTCTTAGGTCATAGGCTTATATGATTTTTTTTTTTTAATCGCTAAATTCAGTAGGGAAAGGATGAAAACATAGAAGAAAAATTACTGTAACATCGCAATTTTTTGCATGTTATTGATTGGTTTCATCGTTAGACAGTTTGATTTTTTTGTTGGTCCTGTCAAAACCATGCAGTAACTTACCCAAGCATCATGTGCAAAGCAAAGTACAACTTAACTTTTATTGCGTCTTACTTGTTGCATGGCATTTGAGTGCTACTCTTAAATTGGGAATGCTACACTTAAAATGTCAAAATACTACACTTTGTGCTTTTATGACCTTGGCAGTAATCTGTGTGTGTGTGTAGACATGTACTTGCATATGTATTTGTGTTTGAGTGTGTGTGTTAACTTTTAGGCAATGGCGCGCACAGCTCCGTGCATTGCTCATAGCTCTGCTGCCTACGGTGCGCACCGTGCCGTGCGTGGACTAAGAGCTCCACTGTCTACGGCACGGACACATCCGTGCATTCTTATTTCGAAAAATTCTACTATTCAAACTCTAACGGACTTAGAGAAATAACTCCCACCAGAACTTAGTAGAGGGTTCCTGGTAGCCTGACATGCCCTAGTTCTTAAGTTCAAGCAAAGTTCATGTTCGCTATCTGTGGCTGAAACAAAGAACCCCTCGCCGGGTTTTTTCAACCTGAACTGACCGCATTTCTGGCACCAGATAACAAAGGAGAGTTGATCGACAGTGGAGATGATAGGGAAGATGAGGTGCATCTGTTTGAAGATGTTCCTATTTACAATGACAAATCAACTAATTCGACTGATTCAGCAACACACACACAGGCGCTTGACTTGCAAAATCTCACTGGCCCAAATCTGTGAAATTCTGTAAAAATGGATTGTAGTTAATAGCGAAAAGCACCATATTCATGAGTGTATTAGGTGAGTGCTTTTTGTATCAATTTGTCTGCATGCCATGTTAGATCAGAACCAACACCACGGAAAACCTCATAAGTGACTTCAACATAGTATCTGTGCAGTGTCTTCTCTGAGTTGTTGCCCCTTGATGACTTGATATTGATTTGTTGTTATTCTTGTTATTAGTATGAATACTTACATAGCGCCTATCCTCGGCTAGAGACCAAGCTGTAAGTGCTTTACAATCCACACTCATTTACTCAATGGGCTGCCTACCTGGGTAGTGCCGACTGATTCAGTCGTTTCCCGTGTCACTCAGTCAGTATCGTTCATATTGTTCACTCATTTTCTTACTTCCACCAGCCGCCGTGGCGAAGTGGTTAACATTGCGGACTCCCGGCTGGGAGGTCGTGGGTTTGAATCCCATCAGAGTCATGTGGGTTTTTCTGCCCCGACTGGCTCCTACCCAGAGTTGAGTTTGCTGCGGACTCAGTTGGGAAGACTGGGACCACACAGTCGAGTTTCATCCACTTAATGGATGCGTTTCTGAGAGTGTTGCTCAAATTTCCTTACCAACACTGCAGGTGCCTGTATCTCTCGGGCATGGTTGACGCCGGGATATATTATGAAAGGAAGCGTAGAGTACAGCCCTATCATGTAGTCTCAGACCAAAATGGAAATCCGTAGCATCATCTTAATCATCCTCATTGTCATCGATCAGCATAAAAAAAAAAAAGTCTCATATTCTGTGGCCCTTTATGCCCTGCTCTCATGGTGACCTGTTTCGATGTCCTCTCAACGTCTGTGGTCTTGGTTTGGTTCCGTCGGGGTCACCGGTATCGGCGAGTCCATGGGGGCTGTCATTGGATGGACGTGGTGGTGCCCTCCGGATGGAGAGCTCACTCATGCTGGCTCCGCGACTAAGCAATTATTGTCATCAGTAGGGGGCTTAGTAGGTGGTGTCCTGCGTATGTTAGATCAGAACAGGTGCCACTGAACACCACCGAATTGACACGGCAGTAGTGCAGTGTCTCATCTGTTGGGTTGCCTCTTAACGACTTGACATTGACTGCTCCCTGTGGATTGCTGGTGCCGTGGCTGCGGCAGGGCCGACCGGGCTGTGGCTGTGGACGGGGTGTCGGAATGAGCGGCGTGGGTGCACTGCCTCTGAGGTGGCGCAGAGGTTGGGACAGCAAAAAAAAAGAAAAAAAATTTCTTACTTCCTTCATTCTTTCCATTTCTCATGCAGGGTGCATGCTATTTTTAACGTGTCATCCATACCAACGACCAGACTGGCCTTCTCTTCCGAAAGTTGGCGATGGTATTTTACATGTGTGCGTTCACACATGGAACTTCAGTTTATAGTCTCATTTGAAGGACTGTATGGGAAATGCAGTCATAACCAATGTTAACTCTGAGGGAAAAATCCCCCTGTACCGAAACGGCCCAGCGGAGATTCAAATCCGCAACCCCAGGATCACCAAAATTACGAGTCCGATGCTCTACCACTAACCCGATTTCTGGTATGGACCAAAGAAAAATTTTTGTATTGCTCATAAAAAAAGTGATGAACTTCACTGTAATGCTGCAAAAATGCTGCATCCTGGGGGTCACATGGCTTTATTTTCAAATTTATCTGAATTCTTATTTTGCCCTCAAATGAAGTGTTTTTCTCTGAGAGCAGAAGTTTTCTACCATCCAAGTCAAACACTTATCTTCCTTAATATGAAGTGATTTGATTTTGTAGTTGTTGTGGTTAATCACAGGAAAACCTGAAAGCTATTCGTGCTCGGGATAAAGCGGCAGAAAATGCCCAGAAAGAAATGGAGGATGTGGAGCGACGTAGCATCCTGCAGGAGGGAGGTAACCCTGATCAGGAAATGCTGATCAAAAGAAGACAGCAACAGCAGGAGAAGAAGAGGCAGTAAGTCCGATATAGTGCTACATCACTATTATCCTCATCAAACTGTATTGAAAGAAAGTGGGGGTGGGGGTAGGGGTTGGGGTTAAGGTTCTGTAGGCCCCTCAAACCATGCTCTCATGTTGACCTTTCTTTTGATTTTATTTCCACATCCTCGTGTGTGTTGCACAATTGTGCCTTCAGCATGGGGAGATTCATGCAAATTGTTGTAGGGATGTGCAAAGATGCCAATTGTTATGTTTTCACAGTATAGCTTGGTAATAATAATAATAATGATAATAAATCGAGCTTATATAGCGCTCTTCGATGAGAGAAGAAGACTCATCCTCAGAGCGCTTCACAATACAGGAAAAATAAAAGTTTCCATAAACATTGCACAATACTGAGAAAAAGGCATCAAAACAATAGGTCACAAAGCAAGCACTAAAACAGATGAACAAGCCACATCCCCCCACTCTATCCTCCCCACCTCCCCCCCCCCCCCCCCCCCCCACCACACACACACACACACACCGCCACCCCACACACATGACATTATATGAACAACGCTCGACAAGAATTTGGGAATAGAAGAAAAGAACCAGCCCCTCCCCTCCCCCCCCCCCCCCCTCCCCGCCTCCAATTTCGTGAACACTGCACGGGATACAATATAAAACATGCAGAAGGGAGCACCCACACCCACAGACACACACACACACACACACACACACACACACACACACACACACACACACACACACCACAAGGGCAAACTCAACACGAAGCAACAAAAACCCACGCGCGTAAACGCACACACACGAACGCACACACGCAAAGTACACAAGCACTCAGGCACGGAAGCGCGCGTGCACATACAAGAGGCAAAAGGATGGAGAATGCATGAAACATGCATTAACTCGTACGCTATGTAGAAAGACAAAAGGACTTCTGAAGAGATGTGTTTTGAGACCAGATTTGAATGCAGAGAGAGTCTGTGAAGAGCAGATCTGGGAGGGGAGGGAGTTCCAGACAAGGGGGGCTTGATAACTGAAAGAACGTTGGCCAAAGGATTTCAGTTTCATGCGGGGAAGCTTGAGAAGTTTGTCACTGCTAGAGCGGAGAGTGCGAGAGGGTTGATAAGTGACAAGTGTGTTGGAAAGATAAGCAGGCAATGTTTCATCAAAGTGTCGGAAGGCAAGTGTTGCGAATTTATACTGAATGCGCACATGAATGGGAAGCCAATGTAGTCTAACTAACAGAGGTGTAGTGTGGGTTCTTTTGGACTTTTGGAAAACAAGTCTGGCTGCGTTGTTTTGTATACGTTGAAGTCGGTTTATATCGACAGCAGGAAGACCAGCAAGAATGCTGTTACAGTAATCGAGTTTTGACATGATGAGGGAACAGATAAGTTGGGCAGTCCCTTTCTGTGTAAGATATGAGCGAATTGACGCGATCTTTCTCAAAGCCAAATAGGCTGAACGACACAGGTGACCGATCTGGACATTCATGGACAGCGTACTATCCAAATGGACACCCAGATCCCTCACACTGTCTTCAAAGGGAAGCTTGATTTGAATATGTATGGATTTATAGTAATTTGATTTATTGTCCACTGAAGCAAGTCCCTTGAATGTATGCAGAATCAAAACTACTATTAGAGAGAATGTGTGTGACATACAAATTTCTTCAAATTGCCATAGCTTTATATGCACAAAACAGCCAACCATGTGCATAGTTATGATCAAAAAGCAGATAAAATGTTGATGCCCAGAAATTGGGTCTTAAGTTTTCTTTGTTCACTTCCATATACTTAGTGCAATGACTTGCTGAGGGTGGCTATCCAAAAGGAAATTTGCTCATGATAAAACTCCCACCAGCTCCAAGAAAGAATATTCTGGACAGAAGCCTGTTTATTTCTCCACTATACATGCGATCGAAAGTCAATGCAACATTTGCCATGTGCAATGGCATTGACGCTGATTTCGAATCATCTCATGATGGATTCGGTGATGTGTTTAATTTTGCAAAACTGGCAACTTTCTGCTTTTTGAATTGACAGTACAGCAAATGATTGTACTGGCAAGCAGGAATGTGTACTGATAGATTTTCTACAGTGAAATGATGAAAGGGGATGACCAATTTCAGTGTAGTGGTAGTCAACCTACAGAGAGGGACAACAGGAATGTGAACTCATAAATTTTCCACAATGAAATGATGAAAGGAGTAGACCGCTTTGTTGCAGTGGTAGTCAGCCTTCAGAGAGGGACACTTACTAAGTCTGGTTCTGCAACTTGACCAGAAGACATAAGTGGTGTCAGTAGGGGCTTTTGTATTATATGTATATTTGATCAAGGCAAAATTGAGTTCAAACTATTTTATGCTCCTTGAGAAGAATCTGAAAGCAACATCAAATCAGCTTTTTTTTTAAGGCAGGAAGAAAAGAGAACAGGGAAATAAAAAAGTTTCATAGAAACATTATTTGCAAGCTTCCACTGGATATTGTATAACATCTGTGCGTTAGTATTTAGCATTGCACTCATCCACCATCCATCACACTGCCCAGAACAATCTGAGTCAGTCTCTTTGGGCAGACAAGTGGATAAGGTCTACACACTGCCTTCCACTTCTAGATGAAGAGACATCACTTGTGAAGTTGTAAACTGATCTGTTATATGTGTATTGTGAAGTCTCTGAGACGGAGCTGCTTTATGATGAGGTTTATCATTAGCACTACAGATTAGGTGATGTTTGTCTCTGGCACTAGTGCCAAATTATTCGATTCTTACATCTTCATTGTTATTTCTTTATTGTTGTTCTTTTTACCAGGGAGTTTGCAAGTCTGCAGACACAGCGCCAGATGCAGATCATGGACCACATCCTGACGGAGGAACGACGTATAAAAAAGCGCAAGAAGACCCAACAACAGCTCTGGAACGAACCCAAATGGGAAAAGTCACTGGTATGTCTCTGTTAACTTAAATTTACTCATGGCCTGACCAGCATGTTGGGTTGATGTAGAGGTCTTGCATGGTTGTGTCTTTCTTGGGGCTTTGTGCCTGTGTCTTCTGCTTGAGGCTTTGTACCTGTGTCTTCTGCTTGAGGCTTTGTGCCTGTGTCTTCTGCTTGAGGCTTTGTGCCCACTCTTTCCTTTTGATTTATACATTTGTGTCTTCATTGAGTTTTCTGGCCTCACGGTTTTGCAGATGTGATGTAGAGCATATGGACTAGTACGCATGCATTGATGCTTCTAAGATGAAACCAAAATCAAAAGTGACCTGTGTTTATTTGACTGGGTGAAGGTTAACTCACTCGCTGCTTTTGTCCGCATATGCAGACATCGTACAATGAAGCGTACGACGCCAATATCCGCATATGCGGATTCAGATTTTGAAAATTCACGCTGTTCGAGTGATGTATCGAGTACAAAAGTCAAGAAGGGAGATGGTTCCTTAGTTATCCCCTACCAACTTTTCATTCACTTGCGCCGCGTGTGTAACGTGGCTCGCTCGCTACCCGACAAGAACAAAGAGTACCGTTGGTCAGCTCTGCTCCGTGATTGAAAAGATGGTGTCACGACGAAGCGTTCGACACAGTAGGGCTGGTGAATTATTAGTTAGCATTGAAGATGCACTGGAAATGATCCAGACTGAAGGGTCAGACGTCGAAGAAGACATCAGCGATTCTTCTGATGAGGATTTCGACTTCTACAGTGTGGAGACAGAGGTGGATTCTGACACTGAAGTGGGTGCTGATTGTGGTGAGGAAGCAGACGAAGCTGTGCCAGCACACGAGCCTCAACAACAAGTGTCTGATTTGGACACTGACACTGAAATCGGCGAAGAAGTCGACGATTTTAGGGCTGTGTTTACTGACGATTGGACTGGTAATTTTGATTTCTTTCCTCTCGATCATCCATTCACAGGCACACCAGGTTTATCGAACGACTGGCCAGTCAACACTCAGCTTTTGCAGTTCTTTGAGTTGTCCATGCATTCCGCAGAGGTGGGTAAAGAGAAATTATTACTACATAAATTGTGCTATGTGTAAATGTGTCGTGTATATATTACACACTAAGTGAGTGCACATTTTTGTCAGTGATCCATTCATGTATCAGTAGACTAGGGGAGAGAGGGGAAGGGGGCGGGGCAGGGAGGAGGGGAGGGGGGGAGAAGGGAGGGATAAACAAAGGGAGTGAGTGATTATGTGTACTGAGTATTTGTGCATTACTCTGTGTTTGTGTGTGTGTGTGTGTGTGTGTGTGCGTGAGAGAGAGAGAGAGAGAGAGAGAGAGAAACAGCTACACATGTTCATATTTTGTAACTGTGTATGGGTATGTTTGTGTTTCCAGGCATATTTTTACTTGATATCTATTGTGCAAAAAAAACCATAATTTGAGTATTTATAGAATAAACTGTTGAATATAAAGTAATTTAGGTAATTAACCCCTTCACTGCCACAGTATAATAGCACATTTTAATAGCTGTGTGCCAAGGTAAAATTTTGCTTTTTTGGGTAGGTTCAGTAAAATGGTTACTGCTCACTTATTTCTTGACAAATCTTTCAGATTTTTGGCATGTTTTGTTGTTATGCATTGCTCTGTAATGTCCTGTCAAAATGACTTGATTATGTTGATAATTAGTGTAGCAAAAAGTGACATAATTATAAAAATTTTACCAAAAATAACAGTTTTCGAGTATACACAAACACATTATGCCAAATGAAATGAGTCAAAACACAGAAAAAGTGGTGTGACTAATTATTCAGCATCAGAACTAACACACGACAGTCATATAAATCCCAGGGAATGTTGTTCTTGATGATAATCTGCTCATAATTGGGGGTACTATCGTTTAGGTAAAAAGGGGCATAATCATGCTTTTCATGGTATGTTCACTAACATGTACATTACTCATCCATTTATTGAGTTATTTGTTAGATGTTTTGTGAATTACTTCTTTATACCCTTGTCTACAATTTCACATCATTCTAACTTGATTTTTGGTGATGATAATGGTTCACACTAGTAACATGTGATAAAACAGTTTTTGTTTTGTTTTCAGTTTGATAGTTTTAGAAGAATTCTGCTCATAAAAGCCAACTAAACACAGCAGCAATACCTTTTGGTGCTTGCTCAACAACATTACAAACACCTGGGATTCATATTGTTGTCAGTAAATGTCCCTCTGTGTAACAATCTGTATGTTACTTGGGGTACCCCAATTCTACTAGAAAGGGGCATAATTTTACTATTTGGGGTACGTTCAGTACCTCAATAACTGCTTATTCATTTGTTGATATATGACTTAGAATTTCTGGCTTCTCTTTCCGTATATCCCAAGCTATGATGTTATATAACAATAATCTAATTTTGTTGGCCATTAGGGGATGGACAGGGATATATATATATTGGTGGTTTTACAAAAAGTACAGTTTTCAAGTATACAAAAACAAACTGCATCATATAAAATCAGTGAAAACAATGAAAAAGTGGTGTGACTAATTATTCAACATCAGAACTAACACATGACAGTCGTATAAATCCCAAGGAATGTTGTTCTTGATGATAATCTGCTCATAATTGGGGGTACTATCTTTTAGGTAAAAAGGGGCATAATCATGCTTTTCACGGTGTGATCACTAACATGTACATTACTCATCCATTTATTGAGTTATTTGTTAGATGTTTTGTGAATTATTTCCTTATACCCTTGTCTACAATTTCACATCATTCTAATTTAATTTTTTGGTGATGATAATGGTTCACACTAGTAACATATGATAAAACAGTTTTTGTTTTGTTTTCAATTTGAGAGTTTCAGAAGAATTCAGCTCATAAAAGCACACAAAACACAGCAAAAATACCTTTTGGTGTTTGCTCAACAACATTACAAACACATGGGATTCATATTGTTGTCAATAAATGTCCCTCTGTGTAACAATCTGTATGTTACTTGGGGTACCCCAGTTCTACTAGAAAGGGGCATAATTTTACTATTTGGGGTAGGTTCAGTACCGCAATCACTGTGTATCTATTTGTTGACATATGACTTAGATTTTATGGCTTCTCTTTCCTTTTACCCCAAGCTATGATGCTATATAATATAATCTAGTTTTGTTGGCCATTAGGGGATGGACAGGGATGTATCAATGGTGGTTTTACAAAAAAAGAACAGTTTCTGCCCACATATACATCTTACATTACATAAAACCTGTAAAACAGTGACAAAAACTTCTTCTAGTGTTTACTCAGCATCACTGTAAGTATACAGTGCGGTCCTAATTGTTATAGTATAACACTTATCGGTAAATCTTCAAAATGACAACCATGGAAAAAAAAAGTCTGAAGGAAAAAATAAACAATTGTCTGTTGAAAAGAAAAAAAAGAAAAACACACACACATTGCATGCATTTGTTATTCCACAAAACACTGTAGGAACTGTGTTAGTTTTTACACAAATACTTACATTACTGCCAGGCTGTTCTATGTAGGAATCCATCACTTGCCGTACGAAGTCTTGGACATAATCCTCAGGTTGTCTGCATTCCCTGCTTCATAATTTTAGGGGATGGTGCTCTTTTTTTTATGTCTGTCCACATCATGGTTCAAAGAAACACACACTGAGATTTACCACTTAGTCTTCTTTCACTGATGGCACTCAGTCTGGTCACAGCATTGACAAAATCATGAACACACGCACACTTGAGAAAACACTAACACACACGCACACACACCACACACACAGTAAGCAGACCCACAACTGGGCACACACACACACACACACACACACACACACACACACACACACACACACACACACACACACACAATTTACACACACACACACACACACACACACACACACACACAGTAAGCAGACCCACAATTGGGCACACACACACACACACACACACACACACACACACACACACACACACAATTTACCACACACACACACACACACACACACACACACACACACACACACACACACACACGCATACACACAAACAGCCTACACACACACACACACACACACACACACACACACACACACACACACACACATGTACACATATGCACAAACACACACCAACAGTATCACACACACATGAATGTAAAAACGCCACAATGGCACGAAAAAAAAAAAAGCTGTTGTGGATGAGTGCTTCTGTGCTTTACAAAATGAACAAACTTATCTGGAAAACTTGCATACAGAAATAAACAATGCTTAGGCACACGTGCGCACACAGATGCACACACACACACACACACACGCACGCACGCACGCACGCACGCACGCACTCACGCACAAACACACACACACACACACACACACACACACACACACACACACACAGAGTCCCACCTATCCATACAGTCATTATTTGCCATAAGTATGTGATTTCAGTAGGAAATATGGCAAAGAAGAGAAATACAGAAAATAGATAGTGGAGGAATGAAGAATCAAGTAGTAACAAAGAAAAAAAGAAAAAAAAAGAGAAAAAAATAGAGCTACTTGCCTGAATCTGGTTTCTGGTCATGAAGGAACTGAAGACTGGAGCCCTGTGCAGCCTAAAATGGGCACAGCTGACTTCCACACCAGTATTCCCAGTGAAAACACCACCAAGGCTGGGACTGACCACGCCCCATGCCACGCCCCCGGCCGCTTCCACGGGACCCTCGCCGTCGTCCTGTGCCCCTACCATGTCCACGACCCTCTACAGTCATGACAGGAGGGCGTGCAGTGCTCGTTGATGGCACGGGTTCGGCTATTTCCACTTCGTCACCCTCACTTGCGACGTTGTATTCACTGCTGTCATGTGCAACTAACAATGAAGCCACGTCATCACCAGCACGTATCTCCGATAAAAGTGAATGGTGCTGATTCCCATCCGTCTCCTCCTCATGCTAGTATCAGGATCCGATCCTCAAAGGTCTTTTCCACGACTTTCTGTATCATTTTGATCGTCATCTAAAACATCAAGCGCAGTGTAACGCTTGAAAACGGGAGGCGTTGACGAAGTGCTAGGGTGAGCTGCCATCTTGAATATGCTTATCAGCTGTAACCTCTCAACTAGCAAGTTGCATAACATGTGGTCAGCTGGCTGCTCATGTGAAGGGAAAAGGGCCGTTCCTCAACACCAGTAGAAGAAGTGAGAACATTTTAGAGGGTCGTCTCCCAAGTAGATTTTTCTGCTTTCTGTTACGAAGTTACGGCGAGACACTCTCATCCGGGGGCGTAGCACTTTTCGGTTTTCTGGACGAGCGTTACTCATTCCAGGCAGGGAACGGGTTAATGTATTATGGTGCTGGTATTATATACAGAATCCAGGTTGGTTCTACTTTATAGCTTGTAAAAGCACCAAACTATGCATTCATACACATGAATGTTTATTACAAACAATTGGATACACAGATACATTAAAAAAAAAAAAGAAAAGCTCATATGATCATTTTTGTGTGTATGGCTGCAGGTCATGTTGCTGTGCTGAGGTGGCAGGACAAAAACCTGTCCACGTGCTGACAACAGTGATGCTGCCAACCACCATGATCAGCGTCACAACACGGCACTGCCGTGAGAACAGAAACCACAGCAGTAAGACTACATCACCAGCATGGCAGGAGTAGACATGAGTGATCAGCTCATGGCCTACATGCCCCTGAATAAGAATACCATGAAGTGGTGGAAGAAGCTGTTTTTTTCATCTTCTGACCTTGACTCTTATTCAGGGGTCTATCCTGTATAACAAGCATCTTGCAGTCCATGGTTTCAGACCTGCTTAGTCCTACGATTCGTCCGTAATTGCTACGATTTCAGACCACAAATTACGGCACTACGGCGAGTTGAAGAAAATACGATTTTACCGTTCATGGAACTACGATTCGTTTAGCGTTGCTGCCCGGTTCGTCTGAGGCCCTTGCTTAAAACGTCAGAATAGTCAACATGATGACTGTGGACGTCAACTGGATGATGATGTAGTCTTATCAAATCATACGGGAAAGGCTGTCATGTGACACTACACTGCTAGTTCTCTGTCCGTCAAAATGGCGTCGAGTTCGAAGCGGTTGCATGAGACAGATGATGAAGAATCTGATTGTGAAGAAGTTATAGATTGGAGAGACGAGAAGAAAGCAAAGACAACGCAAGTAATTGCTCATCAACAATATCGGCAAAAGTATACGGAAAAATCTCCTGACCTAAAGGCCAGTGCAAAGGGGAAAGGGTTTGTTTTTTGCGAGGCTTGCTGGGATGACATTTCGATTGAACATGGTGGATTTAACGACTGTAAGCGCCATGTCAAGACTCAGAAACACCAGGCAAACTTGGACACGAAAAAAGCAACTCCACAGATCACGTCTTTTTTTCAAAGAAAGTTGAATCGTGGACCCAGTGGCCCTTCAAAAGATTTCACTCAGGAATCGAAAAAGGGAGGAGGCAAAGAGTGTTGTGGTTTGGTGTGCATTCCTCGTCATGTACATTGTAGGCCTGGTAAAGGAAGAAAGCTTTTTTTTTTCTTTGGTCACCATTGTATAGAAGGATCCCCCCCCCCCCCCTTACCCTCCCTACCCCCTGACCCCCCTCCCCCTCCCCCCCCCCCCCCCCCCTCCCATAAATGAATGATTTACAAGTAGAGTACATCAGTTTTGAAAAAGTCTGCTTATTGTCATCGCTGATCAGGTGAGCGTAGTATTTCTCTTAACTACCCACTCTTTCATTCCTTAGTGTCATTCTTTTTTATGTAGTTTATAACAAAATATTGTTATTTGCAGCATATTTTAATTTCATTTGAAAATGACAAAGTCCTTTGATGGTAAGAGTTCATTAACTAAAACGCCGCAATTGATTTTTACTACTGACAACACCTGTGAAACTACTGAAAACTGGGGTCCCACTACTGAGAGGTCTTAGGGGGCCTAGACAGGTCTGTGGTTTGCCACTGTGTGTGAAGCTTTGCCCCGGATGCAATGTCACTTGCCATGAACTTTTCCACTCCAGAAAAGACTACTGCCAGTGATACATCACTAGTGTTTTGTGTATAGGAACTCTTTTTTTGTGTTTTTCATCTTGTAAAGACACATTTTTTGGTATTTTCACGTTCTCCATCACCTGCTTGTGATTCAGTATTACATCTTCTGTGTCTTCAGTGACTCCAGCTGTGCTAGAATGTGATGTAGAACATTTCTGAGCTGCTAAGGAACACTTAGTATATATATTTCTGATGGGTGTGAAAGTGCTAAAAAAAAAAAAGGCAAAGATTGGATACCACTTTCACCACCAAGATTGTGAGTAAATTACTTTATTTTTTTGCTCAAATATACACTAAACTGCATTGTATCCACTCACCAAATTTCAAGTGTCTGTCTGCTCATCTATAATTGTGAGAATTTTTTCCTACTCTATACAAACCCCGGGTTTTCAGGGTTTAGCAAGGGGAAAAACTCATGGCATGGAGTGAGTTAATTTAAAACTAAAATGAAGCTAACTTGAGAGGTGACGTTCAGTTGGGATGTATTTAGACTGTTGTTAGGAAAAGAAAATTATCACTCATCTGTTGATATCGGAAGGGAAATTATGTTGAGGATTGGCACGCACAGCGTTGCAGGCAAAATTGGACACTGGCGTTTGCAGAGTAAAAATGTGTGAGCAGTTTCCCACATGCTTTTGTATGAAGGGTAGCATAAGTAAACCATAGCCATACAAGATAGGTCCATACAAGAAGACTCAGATGAGTGACACTTTCTTTATGAGCGCGTGTTTCTGAGCAACACTGTCTTATGAAGTGATACATGATATATGATTGGGTTGAAGTAATTGAGTGTATGTGTGTTCCCTGGAAAAGAGCCTCTCTGGTTTATATAAATTAATTGATTATGTTGAGAAATTCAGCTAAGTGTGCCTTGCTGCTGGGTAACAATACATTTTTAACTTGTACCTTTATCTCCTGCGTGCGTGTGGTGGTTAACTTTTTTGCAACGCGCTGTGCAATAGTGATGGCAACTCAGTTGACCCGTTCACGATGAGCTGTACCGTGGTAACAGCAGGCTGCTGTACTCCCTGGACGTGCCGTGCCTCATTACGGCACAACATTTAAAAAAAATCCCCTGTTCTCCCCTCTGTGGTCTAAGGGATGCAGTTGCCTTAAATATTTAGAACAGGGTTCTAGCCATTAGAAGGGTAAGTTTCCTTTGTGGCGGCTAATGCAGCTATTTCCGTTCCGCCATCTAACCCCAAGAACCATTAGGGCACTGCCCTCCTCCAATTCCTTTAAATTCTGCTATGGTCTGACATGGTAAAGTATATGACGCCAAAATGGGGAGTTTTTCTTATACTCCCTGTTTGGCTAGTATACTTACCATGTCAGACTCAGATGCCCACCCTCCTTCCCCTCTAGCACCAAGGTTCCCGGGGTTACCTTAGTGTGGCCTCAGAAGAATGAGGTAAACAAGCTCACCTCGGCCTTCTGCGCATGGCGGAAGTGGGGTAGGCGTCACTCGACTGTCTTATTACTGTCTTATTACTGCATTAGCCACAAAAATCTTCGGCCTGGCACGACCCCGCCACCCTTACCCGGGGGTTCCCATCTCCCTCCCAACCCAGCCCCTACAACTCTTCACCGACGCCTCCAACTCGGGCTGGGGCGCCCACTTGGAGGACAGTCACGCCTCAGGCGTGTGGGACACTCAGACTGCACGCCTCCACGTAAACGTCTTGGAATTGGAAGCGGTCAGGCTGGCCCTCCTCCGCTTTCAGTCCCAAGTCGAGCACTGTTGTGTTCTCCTCCTCACGGACAACACGTCGGTAGCTTGTTATGTCAACAAGGGGGGGGGGGGGGGGGGGGGGGGGGCTCACTCCATCAGCCTCTCCCTCCGGACAGAGGCTCTCCTGCGTTGGTGTCTGGCACACGGTGTCACGCTGAGAGCGAGACACATAGCGGGCACACGCAACATCCTGGCAGACTCCCTCAGCTGGTCCAAATCTCTCCTACACACAGAATGGATGCTCAACATGCTAACCCTAGCGTCGGTGTGGGCTCATTGGTTCAGGCCGATGGTCGACCTGTTCGCCACCCGGTTCAACCATCGCCTGCCAGTCTATGTCTCTCCCGTGCCCGATCCCCAGGCACATGCCATCGACGCCCTGTCCCTGTCTTGGTCGGGTCTCATAGCCTACACCTTTCCCCCCTTCCCTATCCTCCACAAAGTGATCAGGAAGGCGAGACTAGAGAGACCCAAGCTGATCCTCATAACCCCATGGTGGCGACCCAGTCCTGGTTTCCGGACCTAAAAGCCCTCTCCCATGTTCCCCCTCTGCAACTAAACCCCAGGTGGGACATGCTCAGGCAACCCCGCTCCGGATGCCCTCACTCCAACCCCCAGATGCTCCGCCTCCACGCCTGGCTGCTGTGTCCGCCCGGCTGCAAGCATCTACCCCTGTCTCCCACTCGGACAGAGCCTGGTCCATCCTAGACATCCTCGCGGGGGCTGGAGCCTCGCAGGACCTGCGAGATTTAGCCTCAGCCTCGTGCAGACCCAGCACCGAGTCCCTATATGACTACCGCTGGGAGAGATGGGTCTCCTGGTGCTCTGACAACTCCGTTCCCCATGATTCCCCTTCTAGCATCCAGATAGGCAACTTCTTATCTCACTTAGCCTCGGCGCAGAAACTATCTGCTAGCTCCATCCGGGGTTACAGATCAGCCATCTGCACCACTGTCCGCCAACTAGGCGGACCATCCTTTGAGAATGATTTCCTCCTCAGAGAGATCTCCAGGGGGGTGGCCCTACGGGAGGCCCAGTCCCCTAGGCGTGTACCCCTTTGGGACCTCTTTATTGTTCTGGACGCTCTTAGGAAACCCCCTTTCGAGCCTATTGCCACCATCCCTTTTGACCTCCTTTCTATGAAGACCACATTTCTCCTCGCCCTGGCTTCGGCCAGACGGCGGAGCGAGATCCATGCCCTTAGCGGAGACCCCAGAGACATGGCCTTCCATAGGGATGGCTCTGTCTCCCTGAAGTTCCTCCCTGAATTCTTAGCTAAGAACCAGGACCCGGGCTCTTCCTCCCCCTCCATCGTCATCCGCTCACTCGCGGATATCCTCGGCAGTCAAGAAAAAGGGGGACATGGACCTGTGCCCGTCTAGGTGCCTTAGATACTACTGGGAACGCTCGCGCCCCAGGCGCGCATTCCAGAGACGCCTCCTCATCTCCATTAACCCGAACAATTCTAAGGACATCTCGGCGGGCACCATCTCCAGATGGCTGTCCACGACGGTCAGATCTGCCTACGCCCAGGCGTACAAGGATCTCCCGCCCATATCCCCCCGAGCTCATGAGGTCAGAGCGCTGGCCACCTCCGCGGCGTTCCAGCACTCTGTCCCCGTGCGCCACCTATTGGAGGCAGCCTTCTGGCGTTCGGAAAACCCCTTCATAAACTTCTACTTGAGGGATATCCGAATGACCCGAGCTGATGGTTCAAAAGGGATCTCCTTTGTGGCGGCTAATGCAGCTATTTCCGTTCCGCCATCTAACCCCAAGAACCATTAGGGCACTGCCCTCCTCCAGTTCCTTTAAATTCTGCTATGGTCTGACATGGTAAAGTATATGACGCCAAAATGGGGAGTTTTTCTTATACTCCCTGTTTGGCTAGTATACTTACCATGTCAGACTCAGATGCCCACCCTCCTTCCCCTCTAGCGCCAAGGTTCCCGGGGTTACCTTAGTGTGGCCTCAGAAGAATGAGGTAAACAAGCTCACCTCGGCCTTCTGCGCATGGCGGAAGTGGGGTAGGCGTCACTCGACTGTCTTATTACTGTCTTATTACTGCATTAGCCACAAAAATCTTCGGCCTGGCAGAGCTGACTAACTACCGTTGAATGCTATGGTCTGACATGGTAAGTATACCAGCCAAACAGGGAGTATAAGAAAAATTCCCCATCTTTGTGACCCCGGAGCAGTCCAAACAAAGAGACCCATCTGGCACTGGGAATTGCTGCAAAAGGCACATGTGGAATTTCCTGCCTCGCCAACATGTCGGGCAGAAGAAGAAATGTGGCATTACATGAGGTGTTAGAACTGGTTCAGCAAAGTGGTTCATAGGATGAGGGGGGTAAAGGTGTACAAGTTTATCGAAAAGAATCTGAGCTTGATTTACTTGCTCTGTGTATTTAACAGTTTTATATGTCATGTCGTCTGAAGCCAAAACAGTGAAAAGTGTGTACAGTGTGCAATGATTTATTTCCATTTTTTTTTTTACTTGGATTACACATATTGAATCCTTAGGCTTTCTCTGCATCTGTTCAAAGTAAGAGTAAAATTTTATGCCCCTTTTCTTCATTCATTTGCTGTTGTCATACTAGCCAAACAAACATAAACAAGATTGTGTTCTCCTATGTTTTAGTTATGTTGTTTCCGTAACTGTAGTGTTGCTGTTTTGTCCAATGTATATTTAAGTTTATACTCATTGCAAAGTTTATGTTTTACCCTTTCCATTGATATATAAGAATTGCTTGTTACGTTTATGTTAGGGAAGTAAAATAAAATTTCAAAAAGTGCAAAAATCGCGTGTCTGCAATGGTTGTAAGCACGTGGGGTGCATGTGGCTGCTGGGAAGTGACGTTGCGCTGCACACACCCACCGTGAAAGAATTAATGTGGTATTAAATTTAATCTGCCTGTGGATGACAGTATCCATCTTACCTGTGTGCAATTTCTATACCGTTCTGCCTGTGTCAGTGACCTTGGCAGTACCCCGTGCTAAATATGGCCAGCCAGAACAGGGAGCAAGACCATGAAGAGGTCACAAATATTCAGACTGAGTCCACAGTCGATGTATGCATCAGTCAATTTGATGCAAGATTTTCCAAGTTAGAAGAAGCAATGCATTACCTGCCGACCGCTAGAAACACAGACAAAGACCCGGCCACTCCCCTGGCACCACATGGCACGAAGCGAGGGTGCAGAGATTCTTTTTCTAGAGGGAGGAATTCCGGTCAGTGTCAAGACCAAGAAGAATGCAGGCGCACTAATGGAAAACAGCCTCTGAAAAAGGTCAGAGCAGATGATACACATCTGAGTAGTGAGTACTCCGATTCATCGTCTGATGGCGAAATACACGATGATGTAGAGAATGCTCTATCACTTGAATGTTGAATTATGACTTGTTCGAGGAGACAGAATCAGATTTAAAGAAGGGAAAAAATGGCAGACAAAGTGGCGGACTCAGTGGCTGAGATCATAAAGAAAAGGTTTACCCAGGGACTCTCTGACAACAAACTAAAAGAATGGTTGAATAAATACCTATGCCCAGACAACTGCCCAAACCTACAGGTGCCAAAAGTCAATGCCAAAATTTGGAAAGATTTACCAGCTACCATTGAACAGGAGGATGTCAGATTGCCTCAGTGTAGAGAGCTATTGTCAGTGCCATGGCTGCACTGACATAGAGCACTCAGATGATACTCAAAGCCCACACACAAGGAAAACTAACTGCACAAAGCATCAGAGCAGCTGTGACTGACCAGAATGCTGATGCTCTGACCTTACTGGGTCATGCATGTCATGAACTGTCAATCAGGCACTGATGTGCACTGCACCCTTATCTCCCCAAACATCTCACTAGATTATGTAATGAACGTGTTCCTGTTATACTCCCTAAACATCTCACTAGATTATGTAATGAACGTGTTCCTATTATCAGCCAGCTCTTTGGAGACAATCTGACTGCATCTATCAGACATCATAGTCCTGAATTTGATCATGATGTAAGCCAAATTGAACAGGCTTACACTGCCCAGCCTGATTTAATGCATAGGTAAAAAGAGCTATTGACCTAGTTGTTGACTCAAAAATACAAATCTTAGCCTAAAATGCATTATTTCAAAGTGTCCATCTGAAGCACATCAGTTTTTGTCACCTGTCTTAATATGACCAAAGAAAGATGGCACACATAATGATTCTGACCATAATGACTCATTACCATTTCAAAATGGAGACTTTACAGGCTGTATTAATTCAGACTAGTGACCCCAAACTGCTTTATGGCTTCTGTTGACTTGAAGGATGCATACTACTCAGTATCAACAGAAAAGAACGCAGGAAATTTATTAGATTTGAATGGAATGGACAACTTTAGCAGTTTAACTGCATGCCCAATGGACTGGCACTAGCACCACATAAATTCACAAAACTTTTGAAACCCATGTTTGCCACCTTGAGAGAGAAAGGCTGTTTTTCTGCAGCATTTCTAGATGACTCATTCTTGCCTGCAGAGATGATGAATGTCATGCACCTCTGTGTTTGACAGTGTGCAATTTTTACGGTCTTCAGGTTTTATCATCCACCCAGAAAAATCAGTTCTAAAGCCTACCCACTGCATTCAGTACTTGGGAGTTACCATTGACTAGTCAATGACCGTAACTTTAACCCCAGAGAGGGTAGCAGACATGACTGCTTCTTATCTGGCAGTTGTCAGAAAGAGACAGTAAATTTTAGGGAGCTGGCAAGAGTTATCGGGAAGATTGTTGTTTCCTTTTCTGCAGTGATGTACAGGTCTCTACATTACAGACAGAGAAGAAGGCATCAGTGGTGCAGAATGCAGGAAATTCTGACACGCGCATGACATTGTCATCTCATGCTAAAGCCGAGCTGCACTGGTGGATCAACAATATTGATACTACCTGCAATATTATCCACCAAACGCAGCCTGATGTCACCCCCCAACTTCAGGTACATCAAATTGTTGTTCGTCCTTCGATTTTGAAGATGACCATGACTTCAATCTCACATGGAAGATTGCTGAGTGTGGGTCCGCTGGTGAGGCCGATCTGGGCCCGGAAGGAATGCCCACATGTGGGACACATGTGGGTGGGTGCTAAAGTGGAGGTGGAGGTAGCTCTGGCCTTGTGTGCGGCACACATCAAATACAGGTTGGAGCATTGCATGTGAACAGACAAAATCTGGGAGAGAATGGCTGTCTGAAGAAAAATAATTTCACAACTGTCTAGAACTTAAAGCAGCATTTTTTGCTTTGAAATGTTTTGCAAAACAAGTTCATGGATGGCATGTCCGTATCATGATTGACAACACAACAGCTGTTGTTAGCATTAATCATATGAGTACAAGTCATTCTGATTCATGTAATTTGACGAAACAGATGATATGGAACTGATGCACTGACAATCATGTGTGGTTGAGTGCTGCTCATATTCCTTGTGAAGAAAACACAGCAGCAGATGAGGAATCAAGGAAAATTAATCTGGATGCAGAGTGGAAGCTGAATACAGATGAGCTTCACAGAGCTTTGACACAATTGCAGATGGATCCTAAAATTGACATCATTGCCATCAGATTAAATAGGATATTTCCTACTAAAACTAGTTTTATGATATACTTACCTGTCCAAACAAATGCCTTATGTCCTACAACGTGGAACATCAGAAAAATTCCCCCCCCCCCCCCAAAAAAAAACCATGTGGAGAGCGGGGAATCTGGCCACTCGACCTACAGGAATATGTGATAGTGCTCTCCCCTGAGCGAAACAAACTCACTTTTTACTACCAGCCGCCGTGGCGAAGTGGTTAGCGTCGTGGACTCCCGGCTGGGAGGTCGTGGGTTCGAATCCCATCAGAGTCATGTGGGTTTTTCTGCCCCGACCGGCTCCTACCCAGAGTTGAGTTTGCTGCGGACTCAGTTGGGAAGACTGGGACCACACAGTCGAGCTTCATCAACTTAATGGATGCGTTTCTGAGAGTGTTGCTCAAATTTCCTGACCAACACTGCAGGTGCCTGTATCTCTCGGGCGTGGTTGACGCCGGGATATATTATGAAAGGAAGCGTAGAGTACAGCCCTATCATGTAGTCTCAGACCGAAATGGAAATCCGTAGCATCATCTTAATCATCCTCATTCTCATCGATCAGCATAAAAAAAAATGTCTCAAGTTCTGTGGCCCTTCATGCCCTGCTCTCATGGTGACCTCAGTTTCAATGTTCTCTCCACGTCTGTGGCCTTGGTTTGGTTCCGTCGGGGTCACCGGTACCGGCGAGTCCATGGGGGCTGTCGTTGGACGGACGTGGTGGCGCCCTCTGGAGGGAGAGCTCACTCACGCCGCCTCCGCAACTAAGCAATTATTGTCATCAGTAGGGGGCTTAGTAGGTGGTGTCCTGCGTATGTTAGATCAGAACAGGCGCCACTGAACACCACCGAAGTGACTCGGCAGCAGTGCAGTGTCTCCTCTGGTGGGTTGCCTCTTGATGACTTGACATTGACTGCCCCCTGTGGATTGCCGGTGCCGGGGCTGCGGCGGGGCCGACCGGGCTGTGGCTGTGGGCGGGGTGTCGGAATGAGCAGCGTGGGTACACTGCCTCTGAGGTGGTGCAGAGGTTGGGACAGCAAAAAAAAAAAAAAAAAGTTTTAATTAAAAAAAAAATTTAAAAAAAAAACAACAACAACAACTCACTTTTACTCCCAAAACAAATCAGTTTTCTCCCATTTCCTAACTGTGGGGAGGAGGGAGGGAATTATAGCTGTTTGGACAGGCAAGTATATCGTAAAATAGTTTTAGTAAGAAAAATCCTTTTCTTCATACTTACTTGTCCAAACAAATGCCAGAATATCGAAAAGGATATTGGGAACTCACTAGTGGGCCAGAGATTCTGCGTCAAGCATCTGGCTGCCCTTAAACTTATTCCAGCGAAAGGTTGATGAAATTCCTGGAGGTCAAAAGATTGTCCCCGCTCATCCTTATACCATGGATATCAAGAAAAAAAGTGGTCAGGATCAGGAAAATGAGAAGACACCTGAGTCAACCTAGCATAGACAGGTTCTGAACCGGTGTCTAGTAGGTTAGGAGTTATTTACACTGAGACACGAAGCATAATAAAGATTAATAGAGAAAGTGCAATCACAATGACTTCAAGTCAATGTGGTAACCGGGCCACTTCTTTCTCTCTAAACAGCTTATCGCCAAAAAGTTAAAAGCACTTGACACATTAGGTATATGGGCACAAAAATTACGAGTCAGATCTGCATGGTCCCAAGCCAGTTGCAGCCAAGATATGTCCGAACATAAGTTAAAAAGTTAAGTTTAACAAGATAGGGACTACGGAGCCATTCTTTTAAGGATGTGTCCCAAATTCACAATAATCATGAAAATACTAAGTGTGTGGGATAGACAAGAATACAATAAGCAGAGCTATCTGACAAAGATCGTGTCCCAAAACAAATCATTACAAAACCATATTCAGAGATATAATAACAATAATGTAATCAACAGGCACAGTGTTCATCCAACCGGGAAAAAGAACACAGAGAGAACAAAGGCAATTCTTTGTTTTGTTTTGTTTTTTGTTACTTTTTCCTCTTACTCTTTTTCTTGAAACCCAGATTCTGTTTTCCCTTCTTCCTTGTCGGACAGAAGCACCAGAAACAGCAGCCGACACAAGCGTACTGGGGGGACCACTCTCATGACAACTGAGCATTCAGTGGGCGGTCCGCAATTATATATATATATATTTTTTTAAAGCGACATGAATTAAAACTAACCAGGCACTTTTAAGGCTGCACGGACGAAACTCACTCATAAAGGCCTTCTTGCCGAGTGGTGGGGTCCTGCTGGAGCAAGTTCTTAGTGAGCCAGAACACTCAGATCATGGCTTTAAACAATAACCGTGAATGTCACAGCCCCCAAGGCCTAAGGTTACCATTGTCTCAGTGAACTTTGGCGGGTTCCAAAACGGAGGCTATCTGACTTTATGGCCATGAATAAAAAAGTTGTTTTCAATCCAAACCTTTTTTTTTTATTTTTTAATTTAACCGTTAATACTGCTTGTTAATGTATCAATTGTAAAGCTCAACTCGCACAGCCAAAGATTGAAATCAAGCTTACTTGGGGAAAGTGGCCTTACCTGCCACAACTACCCCGCCCAAGCAGTCTAGAGCCTCCATGTCCTTGGCCATGTCTCTGAGGTAGAACCTGCCAAAGGTGGCCATCGTCTTCCAGTCTGCTGAATGACAAATGTCAGCAACAGCAATATTCCACTTGAGGGTGAGACTGGCGGATTGAGCCAAGACTTCATGTGCCCTGATGTCCTCTCTGGGGGGAAGAGGTTTCAGGCCAAAGACATAAGCCTGGCGGATGACCTGTCTGAGCCAAGAGCTTATCGTCTGGGGTCTTACAGCGGCGCCAAGTCTCCCACGCCATAGGCACCTATCATGGGACTCTGAGTCTGTTGTCTGAAGGAAGACTTTCAGTGCTCTGACAGGACAGTTAACCTGCTCCACCTTCGAACATCCGGGCCTGGAACCAGATAACGAAGGGGCCAGCGGAGGCAAGTTAATCGTCAGAGGCCGCTCTTCAGGCTTGACAGTTTGTCGGGCATGAGGACAGGTATACCGAGTCATCGCTATGCCATCGAAGGGACCGTGGGTCCTTGGAGAGGGCATGAATCTCACTGACCCTGCTTGCAGAAGCCAGGGTAATCAAAAAGTAAGTTTTCAGAGTGAGATTCCCCCACAGATAGGCTCGAAGTGCCCCAAAGCCAGTTACTTCCAGACTAAGGGAAGGCTCCATTTAGGACACCAACTTAGTCTAGGAGAACCCAGTGCAGCATACGAAATCAGTTCAAAACAAGAAGACAACCCAACATACCTAGGCATCAAGCTGGACAAGCGGCTTACTTGGAATCCGCACCTCAAGAACATTGAAAACGAAGCAGTCAGGAAGCTCGCCATCATGAAGAAGCTGGCCGGTACATCCTGGGGCGCAAACAGCAGCATCCTGCAGAAGGTGTATGTGGGTACCGTCAGACCAACCCTGGAGTATGGCAGTTCTGCATGGGCCACTGCATCCAAGACCAACACCAGTCGCCTGAACAAAGTGCAGAATGCAGGATTGCGACTGATCACTGGAGGGATGAAGACTACCCCAATCCAAGCCATGGAGAAGCTTACTAGCCTACATTCCCTCGAAGACAGACGCGAGGGGAAGGTTTTCATCCACAGTAAGAAAGTTACTGCATATGCCTACCCACCCCATGCACACCGAGATGCAGAACCCCACCAAAAACAGGCTAAAGAGAACAAGTTTCAACCACCTGTCTAAGAGCCTGCATCGCAGCAATGAAGACCTGCTGCCTGTTTCACCAGCCGAAATGGAGATGCTTCCAAATTTTGAGGAACCAGACAATCACCTGGAAGATGTCGCAATCATCACCGAAGTTCCTGGCATTAAAAGAATGGACCGTCAAGCCCCTCAAGTAATGAAAGCTCTAGCACAGGAGATGATCGCCAACCAATACAACCCCAGTGAGTGGACCCACGTCTTCACAGATGGATCCTCAGAAGGAGCAGTCAAGAATGGAGGGTTCTTCATCAGACACACCAATGGAAGATTGACACACAAGGCCTTCCCTACTGGAAAGATCTCCTCCAACTACAGAGCAGTGAGGATCTTTCTGGAACCGGCCAGCCCATCACAGAAGGTTGTCTTCTTCACAGACTGCCGATCTCTGCTGCAGGGACTTCAGAACACAAGAAATGAACAACATACGCAAGACATCAAGGCTGCCCTCCATGAACTCTCAAAACAGTCTGTCATTACGCTTCAGTGGATTCCGTCTCATTGTGGGATCATGGGCAACGAAAAAGCTGATGCTCTCTCCAAAGCAGGCAGCAAAATGGAGCAGTTCAGCCACCCCGTGACCTACAGGGAGGCCAAGACCATCATCCACAACCAGTTTCAGTCCCAGTGGAAGAGAAGGCTGGGTGCAGAGAGTGGTGCTGACCCGATCCACCAGCTCCAAAGGCACCAGCAGACAATCCTCTTCAGACTGAGGACCGGCCACTGCAGACTGCTGAGCCACCTTAACCGCCTGAAGATCACCTACACTGACCAGTGTCCATGCGGCACTGGACCCCAGACCCCTGAACATGTCCTCCTGCGCTGTCCTACTCACGCAGCTCTACGACACAAAACCTGGCCGGGGGGAGCGGAGTTACAGGCGCAGCTTTGGGGAGCCCGTTCTGACCTGGAGAAGACCGCGGGCTTCATCATGGCGGCCGGGTTACAAGTCTGACGCATCCAGCTTCAATCGAACGCAGAAGAAGAAGAAGAAGAAATCAGTTCAGACAAAAAGGGATCATGGTTAACGTCAATATCTCTGCCCGTAAGATGAAAGGTCTTTGCAATAGCAGATCTGAAACCCCTAAGTGTGCTGACCTTCCTTCCAGATATCTGCAAATCTTCTATAAACGAGCGATGTCCTCGATCGCAGCCACTGCTGGAGAGACACCATACTGTAAACACCATTTGGAAAACATCTTCCACTTATTATCATATACCCTCAAAGTGAAAGTTCTTTGGCCAGCCATTATCTTCTCCATGCATGAAGGATGGAAACGTCTCTGTTCAGAGAGATATTGCCAGATATAAGACTGGTGTGGAGAGAGAGACATGGGATCGGCATGCCATCTCCACGTCTGAGGTTGAATCAGATCTTTCCGAGAGGGGAGAGAGAAGGAAACGCGTAAGCGAACATCCCCTCCCAGGAGATCGACAGAGCATCCACAGCCTGGGCTAAAGGATCTGGCACTGGGGAAACAAAAACTGGAAGTTGATTGTTCTACCTGGTCATGAACAAATCCACATGAGGCGTTCCCAGACACTTGAATATAGACTGGAAGACCTTCTTGTTGAGCATCCACTCTGACAGTAGCACCTGGTGCTTCCTGGATAGGGAGTCTGCCAAAACATTGAATTTCCCTGGGATGTGCCTGAGAAGAAGAGAAATCTTCAGATCGTTGCAAAATAGCAGGACCGATACTGCTAGATCGTTTGGACATCTGGAGTGGGTTCCCCCTTGATTCCTTAAGTATGCTTACACTGTTGAGTTGTCAGAGCATACCGTGACAGTCTTTCCCTTCAAAAGATGGGACCACTGGCAAAGAGCAAACGAGACCGCTTGCATCTCCAGGAGATATATGTGGTCTGAATCCCGAGTTTCCCAAGAAACTCAAGGAAGTCCGGGAAGAGATGGGCTCCCCACCCAGTCTTGCTTGCATCTGCACAAATCGTGTATGTTGAAGGGGAGATCCGAAGAGGAACACTGGATGTCAACCACTCCAGACTCAGCCATGGCTGAAGGGCCTTGAGGGAAGATGGGCCCAAAGGATGGGGGATGTCCCAATTTGATGAAGACTGGGTCCAGACCTCGCTCAGTGCCCACTGCAGAGGGCGAAGGTGTAGACAGCCCAGAGGAATCAGATCTGAGGCAGCAGAAGCCAGACCAGTCATGGTCTGAATGCTGCGGGGAGTCGAAACTGTGGACTTAGAAAGGGAAAGGGCATAAGTGAGGATCTTCTCTGCTCTTGGTGCTGGGAGACACACAAGATTCACATCAGTCTTGAACTGCATTCCAAGGTGCACAAACTTCTGGGAGGTAGTCGTCTCTGACTTCTCCAGATTGACTATGAAGCCCAGGGTCAACAGGGTTGACTCCAACACAGATAGGTCTAGAGAAAGAGTGTCTGGGTCCTTGTGTTTCTGGAGGAGATCGTCCAGATAGTTGGATGACATGGAGTCGGTCCTGAGATCAACGATCTCCATGACAGCATCCATGACTCTCGTGAAAACCCAAGGGCTGAGGGACAAGCCAAAGGGAAGTGCCCTGAAAGGATGAACCTTGCCAATTTCTGGGACGGAGGGTAAATGGGAATGCGGAAGTATGTGTCTGAAAGGTCCAGACTGACTGCCCAGTCTCCCGGAAGAACTGCTGCCTGTAACTTCAGAGCAGTCTCCATGATGAATTTTGGGGAAGAAGTGAACAAACTGAGTTTGCTCAGGTCTATGACTGGCTGCCACATTCTGTTTTTCCTCGGAACCAGAAAAAGAATGGAGAAAAATCCTGGAGGACATGGGAGCAGAACCTTTACAATAGCTTCCTTCTGAATAAGAGTCTGTACCTCTTCTAGAATGACTGGCCTTGGATGGATCGGAAGGAACCTTTGTCCAAATGGGGGTGGACGATAAAGAAGGGGGAGAAGAAAAGGCAATCATAAGGCCATCTCTTATCTCTGACAAAATCCACTCATCTGAAACGAGCTGTTCCCACAGCCGGTAAAATACCTGTAGACGTCCTCCAACCAGCAGGGGAGAGGGAAGAAGATAGTCAAAATCGGTGACCCATCCCCGGCCATGTGTACATGCTTTTCCGGAGGACATTGATTGGAGGGGATGAAAGGAAATGCTTCTGTTGGAAGACTGGTGCCCCCAAAAGGAGGGACGACGAGGATTGTGAACAAAGGAATGAAGGGGATTAGAGGGAGGCAACCAGGAAGGAGGATCTTTAGATCGTTCAGAGATGTGGCCAGAGAGATCTCCAAAGGGAAGAGGGCCTTGAATGGGGGCTTGACGCAAGGCTGCATTGTTCTGGCGCAGGGCACTGAGCAGGCTGTCCCTGTGCACCATGGAAAGGTGGCTAGAAATGGAGAGGGAGGAAAAAGGGCTGCCAATGAAATGGAAGCCGAACCTTCTGCTAAAAAGAGAATCTGCTGCAGATCCTCTTGAGAGATGGTGCCCTTCTTGAGGATCGAGAGAAGGGAGAGCGAGGACAGCTCCAGGAAGGATGCTGCCACGACAAGAGAATCTGTAAAGCGGATGACTTTCTGAAAGGAGGGCCTTGAAATTTTCAAGAGGGATGGAGCGGGGAGAGGGAGGTAATGCACGTCCGGGCCGGCGCTCTCCGACTAAAATTTTGGAACAGTTTTTCTGATGACCAGAATGTGTTGCGGGTAGATGGCTTTGATTAACAGAACACCCTGACGCACAAAACGGGAGTCAAGGAGAGTGCGTTCAGAAGCTCGTGATTCTGTCCCACTTTCTTGGACAGTCAAGGAGCGGATTTGGTATCCTCAGAGCCAGTTTCCTCAATAAAGGCAGAATGAAGTCTAGTGTGGTGGGGGCAGGGATATCAAAGTAAGACTGTGGGAGGGTACCAGCCGCCGTGGCGAAGTGGTTAGCGTCGTGGACTCCCGGCTGGGAGGTCGTGGGTTCGAATCCCATCAGAAGTCATGTGGCTCCTACTCTGCCCCGACCGGCTCCTACCCAGAGTTGAGTTGCTGCGGACTCAGTTGGGAAGACTGGGACCACACAGTCGAGTTTCATCCACTTAATGGATGCGTTTCTGAGAGTGTTGCTCAAATTTCCTGATCAACACTGCAGGTGCCTGTATCTCTCGGGCGTGGTTGACGCCGGGATATATTATGAAAGGAAGCGTAGAGTACAGCCCTATCATGTAGTCTCAGACCGAAATGGAAATCCGTAGCATCATCTTAATCATCCTCATTCTCATCGATCAGCATAAAATAAAAAAATGTCTCAAATTCTGTGGCCCTTCATGCCCTGCTCTTATGGTGACCTCAATTTCGATGTCCTCTCCACATCTGTGGCCTTGGTTTGGTTCCGTCGGGGTCACCGGTATCGGCGAGTCCATGGGGGCTGTCGTTGGATGGACGTGGTGGCGCCCTCCAGAGGGAGAGCTCACTCACGCCGGCTCCGCGACTAAGCAATTATTGTCGTCAGTAGGGGGCTTAGTAGGTGGTGTCCTGCATATGTTAGATCAGAACAGGCGCCACTGAACACCACCGAAGTGACTCGGCAGCAGTGCAGTATCTCCTCCGGTGGGTTGCCTCTTGACGACTTGACATTGACTGCTCCCTGTGGATTGCCGGTGCTGGGGCTGCGGCGGGGCCGACCGGGCTGTGGCTGTGGATGGGGTGTCGGAATGAGCAGCGTGGGTGCACTGCCTCTGAGGTGGCGTAGAGGTTGGGACAGAAAAAAGAAAAAAAAAAGAAAAAAAAAAAAGACTGTGGGAGGGTACATGAAATGACAGACCATCGTTATGAAACGCGAACTGCACAAGAGAAAACTGAGGTAGAAGAAACATCTTCATCATCGAGATAATCACAAATTTCATCATCAGAAGAAACATCACACTCCCATTCGACCAACTCCCCTTCGCGCGCATGCATACCACTCCTACCTTGATACTGGTCAGAGGATGACCTGTCCTCCCTGCTCAAGTTACCCAAGGATTGCCCAGCCGCACCGGTAACCCCCCTTGAAGCGACACCTGACAGGTTGTGCTCCAAACCGGTGCCACTCACATGGATGCTCGTTCTCTGAGACATGCATGGAGGAAATGAAAACAGTCACTGTTCCACAGTTGCTTGCCCAGGGGTAGGGGAAGAAGAGCGAGCTGAGGGGAGACGCTGGCCTGTCTCGCCATACCTGGGGCCGAAATTGAAGCGGCAGAGGAGGGAGCATCAGCCGATGCTCTTGCCAAAACTGGCTGTCTGTCATTATGGAAAGAAAATAACTGCGCGCTATGTGGAAAACGGCCAGGACTCGCATAAACTGCATAGAGAGAAAGGGTAACAGCCAGAGCAGATGACACAGGTCCAATGTTGGTCCAGCGGCAAAACCGTTCTCCTGCATGCCTGACAGACTCTGATGACTGGTGAAGAGGAAATGCCCATCTTGTCAGGTTACGCCAAAGAGCCTTGCGGAGACTGAAGCAAGGACGCAAGACAAAGCAGCTCCTTGGAGTTTTCCGACTGGGAAGGTGTTGATTGGTTGAAGGAAAGATAGGCCAACTCAGGAGGGTATTTACGCTGATCCATAACTAAGTTCCCGATGTGCCACAGTGAGGAAAAGGAAAAAACTGATTTGTTTTGGGAGTAAAAGCAAGTTTATTTCACTCAGGGGAGAGCACTATCACCTGTTCCTGTAGGTCGAGTGGCATGGACTCCACGCGCTCCTCATGGTTCTTTCGTTTTGGGGGGAATTCCTGATGTTCCAATTTGTAGGAGATAAGGCATTTGTTTGGACAGGTAAGTGTGAGGAAAAATATAATGCAGTGCTATGTTTCTTAGAGGCCTGATCCAAGCGCCTATGCGGCAGACACTTTTTCACTCCCTTGGAGTAACCTTGACTTTATGCCCCCCCCCCCCCCCCCCCCCCTTTCAGCACAATCATGGCAGTGTTGGCGAAAGTGAGGAGAGAGCGAGCGACAGGGGTAGTTGTGGTGTCGTGCTGGCCAACACAGGTCTGGTGGGCTTTACTGACTCTCAACTCAAGCAGGAAAGCCCACCCTCTCCTTCCCCACCTCCAGTTGATGGTATGCAAAGTATCCAA
>CM065738.1:43150319-43215319 GCA_033310375.1 Conus canariensis | reverse complement strand
TGGCTTCTGTGAATGATGCAGCCAGTTGTCGTGCTGGGGGTCTGGTGTCTGTGGCAAGTTGCATGAAAAGAAAAATATACATTGGCCAGAAACAAAGCCCTTGGTATGACTACAATTGTAGATCGGTAAAGAGAGAGATGCGACAAAAATGGAGAACATTTAAAAGAACAGTAAAACCAGTGCAAAAACAGAAGAACAGAATAGAATGTTATGTTTTGTAAAAAATATAAGTAATTGCGAAGGGGTACTGGGGAATGAAGGTTCTGTGACAGTGAGCATTGTTGAGGACGAGTTAACTCCTCCTGGTATTGAAACACTGGACTGTTGCATCACTGCAAATGAAATAATGGAGGCAGTCAATCATTTTAAGAGGAACAAGTCGCCTGGCATGGATGGTTTACTTTCTAAAAATGATAAATCCTCGCTTCCAGTATGTCCTCCCTTTCTTGTCGCCTTGTTCAACCATGTCCATGATACGGGTGATTACCCAAGTGCATGGGCAAAGGCAGTGATTGTGCCGATACATAAAGGAGGTGATAGAGAAGCTCCAAATAATTACAGGGGTGTATTACTGTTGAGCATTTTAGGAAAGGTCTTTGCTAAGATCTTAAATAAGTGACTCAGCATGTCGGCAGAAGCTAACAACTGTTTTGTAGAAGAAGGGGAGGGGGGGGGGGGGGGGGGTTCTGGCATGGTTATTCCACAGTGGACAATATGTTTGTTTTGTATGGTATTGTAGAAAGGTATCTGTCTAAACGATCAGGAAAACTGTATGTGTGTTTTGCTGACTTTCAAAAATGTTTTGACACTATCAATGGGAGCATCATGTGGAATGTTTTAAGAGGAGCAGGAGTGGGAGGGAAAATGTTGAGAACACTGCAAGGTGTGTACAGAGCAGTTACGGCGTGTGTAAGGTGTGGTGATGATTTTCTTTCTTTCTTTCTGCGTACGCAAGCTGATACTCCTGTGGACACTGCCTGTATAGACAGGCAGTGGAGTTTTGTGTGTATGACCGTTTTTTATCCCGCCATTAAGGCAGCCATACTCCATCTTCGGGGAAGGTGCATGCTATGTGTAACGTGTCATCCATACCAACGGCCAAACTGGCCTTCTCTTCCGAAAGTTGGTGATGGGATTTTACGTGTGTGCAAGATGTTATGCGTGTGTTCACACGTGGAACCTCGGTTTATAGTCTTAATTCGAAGGACTGTATGGGGAATGGAGTCAGAACCAATGTTAACTCCGAGGGAAAAATCCCCCTGTACCGAAATTCGAACCCGCAACCCCAGGATCACGAGTCTGGCGCTCTACCAACTGAGCTATTCCGGCCCGTGGTGATGATGAACTGACTGATAATTTTGAAGCCCAAAAGGTGTGAGACAAGGCTGTATTTTGTCGCCAACATTATGTTCCTTTGTGATTAATGAATTGGCGATTGAGATCACACAGTATGGTGTGCAACTAACACCTAATGTAATACAGATTTTGATCCTGTTCTTTGCTGATGATATGATTTTAACTCCTACTGTGCTCATGGCTTGCAGTTTCAAATTAATGTTCTTAAAAGTTTTACTGCAAGTCCGACTTGACTGTAAATTTGAGCAAGACAAAAGTGATTGTATTTAGAAAGGGTGGATTTCTTGGAGTGAATGAGCAATGGTAGTATGGAAATGAGAGAATTGCTGTGGTGGATAATTACAAATGTTTAGGCCTGCACTTCATGACTAAATTGTCTCTAAACCAAGCTGTTTCAGCACTTGCCACAAAAGCCAAAGTAAGAACGGTGAAAATACTGAAGTCTTTGTGGAGATTAGGATGTATTGATGAGAATGTGTTTTTTCAACTGTTTGATGCTCAAATATTGCCTGTTACACTGTATGGATCTGAAGTATGGGGATTCCAACAGTCCGACACTCTTGAAAAGGTTCACCTGTTTGCATGTAAAAAAGCATTAAATGCTGGGATTCAGACTCCAAGTAAGAGGGTTTTAGGGGACTTGGGACGATTCCCTATATTTATTCATGCAGCTGCGAGATGTATGAAGTTTTGGCTCAGAGTTGTTAATTCAACAGACGATAGCTTGCCCAAGAAAGTGTATGAAATGATGGTATGTCTACAGGGAAGAAAGTGTATGAAATGATGGTACGTCTACAGGGAAGAAAGTGTATGAAATGATGGTACGTCTACAGGGAAGAAAGTGTATGAAATGATGGTACGTCTACAGGGAAGAAAGTGTATGAAATGATGGTACGTCTACAGGAAGAAAAAGTGTATGAAATGATGGTACGTCTACAGGGAAATGAAAAGTATGTGGTCTTCCAAAATAAAAGATTTGCTTTGCAAAAATGAATTCTGGCATGTCTGGCAACAACAAAATGTCGGCAATGTTGCTTCTTTTCTTGCTGTCTTTAGGCAAAGACTTATGGATCAGTACAGGCAAACTTGGTCATTAGACATTCATATTAATGAGTGTTGTGAATATTATTGTGGTTTTAAAAATGTGTTTGAGTGTGAGAAATACATTAGCTGTAGGCAAAGAATATGTTTTCGTGATTGTTACATTCAGTTTAGGCTCAGGATTTCTCCAATTTTCAGTCTTAAACTTCGCAATAGAAAGGATATCAGTCCAACACAGTTACTCTGTCCTTCATGCAAACGTGAAATTGAAACAGAAGGGCATGTTTTATTTAGATGTGAAAGTTATGGTAACTTAAGAAAAGATGTGACATTAATCCAAAGAATAAACATTCGTGACATAGAGGTGGAAATTGGAGTTATGGCTGCAGATGATGAAAACACAGTGTTACTGTTATCCTGTTTTCTGTACAATGCATTTAAAATTCGCAAGGAAAATGCTTGAATACCTTGATTTTGCCTTAATGGAGGTGGTGGGCTTGAAATGAACATTTTTGTGTTTACTCAATAAAATTGAGTTCGAGTTTCTCTCTCTCTCTCTCTCTCTCTCTCTCTCTCTCTCTCTCTCTCTCTCTCTCTCTCTCACAAACACACCACACACACACACACACACACACACACACACACACACACCAGACATTAGTAATGGATTCCTTTGAACCATTCTTCCAGCGAGTTCTACCCCACAAGCCAACACCAGTCCAGTTCTTTGAGGACTATGTCAAGTCCACCACTGAAGGAAGTGTTTTGGCATCAGCCCAACCTGTGGTGAGTGGACAGGGGGACAGGGGGGTAGCAGGGAAGGATTCAGGAGGTGGGCAAGGTGTAAGTGTAAATGTGGGGTAGACCAGGATGCAGGGCAGGGGTGCATGAAAGGGGAGTGACCCATACTACAATGTTCTTGTTAGGTTTCATTCCTTAATCCTGCCAGCTCCTTCTCTTGGTTAAACAAAAGGCATGTATGCTGTCAGTGATCCAGAGCCATCACATGTTTTGGTATCAGTTCATCTTTCGTTTCTTAGAGATTCAGAATGTGGGCCATCAACAAACCATGTTGTAACACATGACATCATGTTTTGACCTAACGTATAGGAGGTCTAATTTTGTTTGATGCATACAATCATTTTGGATTTTTTTTCCGGATTAACATGCTGTTTTCTCTCACTGTATATGCTGCTTTCATGCTGCTTTACTTGGTTGATTCAGCATAAATGATAAACTCATATAGGATTCAGTACCAACATAGCTGTATATGTATAAGATTATGATTGTCTAGGCAGTTATAGTGGGTGCTGGAAGCAGGGGATATTGGAGAGACGGGAAACAGAAGGAGAGGGGAAGGAATGGAGGGATAGTTATTAATTCAGTTATCATAACAGGTCACATTTTCCAAGAAAATGTCAGTTTTGTGATATTGAAATTATTGCTGAAAATGTTATAAGAAATTCATTACTTTCGCCATGTAATCACGTCTTCATGCAGGAGATGTCTGCACAAGTTTTATTATTATCTATCATTCTACAGTATCTGGTTCCACTAGTCCTTGTAACTGCTTAGAAAATGCCAATGAACTACATACACTCACACACATGCACGCATCTGTAAATGTGTCATACAAATGTTTGATGAGAAACTTAAAAATCTAAAGTGTCATTACAGTCAGCACTGCATAAATGCTAAGAACAAAAGAAATATTAAACCTCTTTTATTTTTCTTGTCTGGATCTTATTCCAGGTCAGTTTCCAGCCTGATGTATAGGTTTCGTTTAAATGCTCTCCACACAAAATACACAAAAATGTCCAGTGCATGTGCGGAAGAGCAATAACGATTAATCATTTACTCATCCATTGCTCCAAAGTCAAAGAACTAGTATCTCTAAGAGTGGGACGACAGTTTTTTATCTGAGTCTTCCATCTCTCTTGAAAACATTTTGAACAGTTATTCACTTCTTTCCTTTTTTCGGAGTGTTTGATTAATTGTCCAGTTGGTATCTTCCTGTGATTGATTCAGTTTCCATCATCCAAACCCCCATTTTTGTGATAGTACTGTCGCTTTTAACACACACACACACACACACACACAACACACACACACACACACATCCACTATTGCACGCACACACACACACACACACACACACATATATGTATATATATATATATATATATTTTTTTTTTTGTATATCGACGTGCAATAGCATGTGTCGGCTGTTGCTTTCTTTGTGTGTTATTTGTTAATTTGATGGTAAAGGATTAATGCTTTTTTGTTATTTCATATTTGGTAGATTCTCATTGATTTTCATATGTTCATAGCTTTGATACTCATTGTTTGATGATTATCCAACATTTTTACCCATTTTCCCTATGCAATAATTATGTTTTAAACACTTGTAAACACTCATGCAAGTACCGACAAACACATGTACGTTCATATCAAACTTTTACATGCAGTCAACTCCTTCCCACTCTCCCTTTCCCTTTCCTTCCCATCCTTTCCCACCGTCTAATACTACTTTTAGTGAACAGACGTTAAACAGACTAGCAACAACAACTCATGCACACACACACACACACACACACACACACACACACACACACACGCACTCACACCACACACACACACACACACACACACGTACACACACACACACACTCACACAAATGACCACACACTCAGACAGGCAAAGGAGTGATTACGTAGACCGCCTTTCTTTATACGTGTGAGACAAAAAGGTAAAACCAGTTAGTCAATGTACTGATAGGCTACATCAAGCTGCTTTTTTAAGCTGATATTCACATTTGTGACTTCTGTCTTCTGCTCTGCTGGATGTCTACCTACATGGATATTAGGTTGTGAACCATTACCCTTTCATGCTAGTGACTATGTGGTTAATGTCATCATTTTTCCAGCAGAAATGCAGATGACCATACTGCTGTTTATGTGTCACAGATGCGGAGTGTGACGGCTGACGAGGATGAGAAACAGGATGAGGAGAAGGACTTTGTCGATGATGGTGGCCCCGCCATGATTCCACCGATTCCAGTGACTCAAACGATGGTGGTTTGGACAGTAGTGAAGGGTGTGAGATGGTTTTGCAGTACCTGAACAGGACAAGGGGTGGGAGGGTGTGTAGAGGAAGAAGGATTGTATGGATGATTGTTGATGTTTGCAGCAATATCACATTTGAGGTTTGTAGGGTCACTATAAAGTTTAGTTGTAGAGACGTGTTCAGTTTGAGATTTAGGTCACTATTCAGTTTGAGTTCGAGGGGTATACAGTTTTAGTTATAGTGTAGTTTTTGGTTTTAGATCAGTGCCATTGAATTTCGGTTTGGGTCATACTACAGTTTTTAGGTTGTGGTCATATTACATATTTGGGTCATTTCAGATTTGTATCAGTACTAAATTTTCAAGGTCTAAGGTCAGTGTTTACATTTAAGGATTTTAGGTCAGTGTCTCATTTTGTGATTTACAGGTTAGTACTAACAGTTTTGCAATTTTGCGGGGTCAGTATCTACAGTTTTGCAGTGTTGAAGGGTCATATCTACAGTTTTGGGATATGTCAAGCTCTGAAGTTTTTAGGTTTGTAGGTCAGTGTCTACAGTGTGAAATTGTAGGTTCAGTATACAGTTTTTTTTTGGGTTGGTCAGTGTCTACGTTTTGAGTATTTTAATCCTTGGATGAAGGCCTCGTTTCACTCTAACTTTTCGACAAGGGCCTAATCAGGGATTTGTACGCTTTGAATTTTTGGAGTGTTACCAGTTCTCAGTGAATATATTCTGATTAAATGTTATAGACCTTTCCTTTCCAAATCGACAGTGGTTGCAGAATTTTTTTTAATTTTTTTTTTTATGCGATCGATGAGAATGAGGATGATCAGATGATGCTAGATTCCATTTTGGTCGGGAGATCATGACAGGCTGTACTCTAACGCTTCTTTATAATATACTGGCGTCAACCAGCGAGTACTACAGGCACTGCAGTGTTGTCAGGAATTTGAGCAACACTCTCAGAAACGCATCTTATTGATAATGACTGTGTGTGTCCAGTCTTCCCAACTGAGTCGCTGCAACTCAACTCTGGGTAGGAAGCCGTCACGGGCGAAAAGCCAACAGGGATTTTGTGGGATTTGAACCCACGACTCACAGCCGGGAGTTCATGACCTAACCACTTTCCACCGCATGGTTGCAGAATTTTTTTGCTGAGCGAGAGAAGAAGGTGTTTTGATGTCACTGATTTCACATTTGTCAATGCATGACAGGCTGTATTCGTTTCTCAAATATCCTGCGTAACCAGGCAGAAAGCCTTGGAGAGAACTCGTCAGAATAGCATTTCATGTGTATAGAATGCGTGTGTAGTCTTCCCAATGAGTCCGCAGCAAACTCAACTCTGGGTAGGAGCCGGTCGGGGCAGAAAAACCCACATGACTCTGATGGGATTCGAACCCACGACCTCCCAGCCGGGAGTCCGTGACGCTAACCACTTCGCCACGGCGGCTGGTGCAGAATTTTTTGCTGGGCGAGCAAGCCACAGGGTGTTTTTGCATGTCACTGTTCACATGTTCAATGCATGTCAGCAATGGCATCTCAACCCAGTACTACAGGGCAGCAAAGCTTGGAGAGAAGTCGTCGTAATCAGCATTTCATGGTGTTAGAAGCGGTATAGTTACTTCACAATGAAGGTTCAGACATTGAAGAAGACTTTGATGTCAGTAATGAGGATTTTATTGAAAGTGGAGGTGAGAGAAGTTTAGATTCTGAACTCGAAGTGGCTGCATTGTTTGCTGAGGTGAGTGATAGGGAGAGGGGTGGTGGTGATAGCGATGTCGCAGCACAGGCCAAGCAGAGAGAAGAGCATGTGCTAGACATTACAGGGGAAGAGTTTTTTGCGGTTCATGATGCAAGACTGGCATCAAGAGTTTCAATTTGTTCCTGCTGTGACAGCTTTCACTTGTGAACATGGTTTACTCACATCACAAGAATGCCATGCCCATTCCAGTTTTTTTCAGCTGAAAATACGTCATCTGCCACCACAAGGTCATGTCCAGACTTTCCAGCAAGGTGTGTATATTTTATTATGTTATTATCCAATTATCGTTTTTTTCTTTTTAATCTCATTCACTTACATATATGTGTACACCCCACACACACACACACACACACACACACAGACACACACACACACAACTTGTGAAAGTAATGACAATGATGAATATGGCATATTTCTATATTTTCAAGAAAAAGCTACAACGGTAAGTAAAAAAAAAAAAGAAAAACATCTTTTAGATAGATAATGATTTATTGTTCTGTTGTGTCAGGTGCTATTGCTGTACTGCATGGATGGATATGAAGCCAGTTTGTCATCACTACCAGATTCAACCCCCACACCATGACAGATGTGACCACATGTTGTGGGCAATTCAGGAAACCTCTGGCTGTCCAGGGCTACATTCAGAACATGGCTGGGGTGGACAAAAGTGACCAGCTCATCAACATTTCACCAGACCGCAAGACCATGAAGTGGTGGAAAAAGCTTTTCTTCTGCCTCTTCACCCTGAACCTCATCCTGTGTGACAAACTAGTACAGAATGATATGAATGGGCTAGTATGTCAAGGAAGCCATGTGTACATAGTGCCATAGAGTGGGTTTTTAGTTTGTTCTTTTTTTTCTTATTTGTGTTGGTGTATTAGTGGACCATAAAGTGCCCTACAGGCTATAATATGAATCAGAAATCATGTTTGGACATTTCTTAGATTATTTTGTGAGTGAACAGACTGTTTCAAAGACATTGTGCTTCCCTGGATACATATACTAGATATCTGTGTGTGTCAATTCACATGCAAAAAAAAAAGACTATTTTTACCTGGCACTAGACGATGAAAGATGAGGTAGTAAGTTTGATATTTTCATCCCAACTAACTCAATATATGTCTTACAAGTTCTGAAAGTTTTAGGTCTTTACTTTATATAGTTTTTTTTTGTTTGTGATTTTTTTTTTATAACCGGTACAAATGGCCAGTTCCATGGGAAAGTAAAGGTGAAAACTGCTAGTACCAAGGGAGTTGAGAGTCAGTATCTACAGTTCTGAGGTTTTAAGGATAAGTATCTACAGTCTTGAGGCTTACAGCATAATGTTTAGAGTACCAAAGTCTCTAAGTGAGCCACAAATAATGAAAAGCTGAATGAAAGACAGTTTGAAAATAAGTACAAGCAGCATAGTAGGGGGAACACAGTTTTTTTTGTAATTTATGGTTGCACTTTTATGATGTGTTTCATACGAAATATTGTCAAATCAATCTGTTTGGAAAAAAAAGTTCCGAAGCTTAAGATGATGACAAGATTCTTTGTTTAACCCGAAGAGTGCCTATAAGCCGTCAGCTGACGCCGAAGTAAAAATGCTTTCCCAGTGCCTATGGGCCGTCCACTGACATCATGCATTTTTCTTGAATTTTCATTCGTTACTATTTCTATTAACGGACTTAAATAGAGTGTGCGTAGTAAGCCTTATATGTCTGGAGTATTAAAATGATATGCAAATGACCACACGTGAGGGGAAAGCCCATTTATTCTCATCACTGACTGGATGACCAGCCAGCACTTCGTCTCGCTTGCAAAGATGGCGGCGCAACCTTCGACAAGCGTAGCGACCAAATCAACGTATTTACACAGCTGAGCAGGCTCTGTTAATCATTTTTGACAAAGACAATAATCTTTTATTCAACGACTTACTCGAGCATGAAGGTGAGATGATGATTGTGATGGAATTGCCAACCGTATTCGTCAGTTACTGTGTCGGGCTGTGTGACCTCAGTGTGTGTTCAGCTGACTGGTTTGCCAGCGTTGAACGAGCTCGCCTAGTGTGTACTCTGCACTGCGTGCCAGTGGCCAGTGATGTGATAGTCAGCGCGAGAGGGGAGCGTGGCCTGCTCGCGGCGTGACACGGGGCAGAGGGAAAGGTAGGAGAAGAGGAGGAGTGAAAGAGAGGGTTGAAGTCCAGCAAGGGGGCGTGGTGGGGGGAGGGGGGCGTGGTCGTGGACTGACCTGTCTGCATAGAGTGTGAGCGTCTTGATAGACTTCAAACTGTTTTACTTTCATTTACATGTGTAGTGTGACAATACAAACTTTATTTTCAACTTTTTTGCTTTGTGTTCTTTTTTGGATGTGAAGCTGTAGTGGTAAATACACATGTTTTTGATCATGCAAAAAAATCTATCCAAATCTAAATGCCTACATATTTTTTTATTATCAAAATTAAAACAAAAGAAGCCCAGATTCAAAATCTTCATCCAATTTCCTTCAAAAATCATATATATTTCATTGTTATATCTTTTGTAGTTTCTGAGCTAGAATTTTTTTTAATTATTACCCCCAAATCATTAGATTTCCCTGGCACTGGGAAAGCCTTTGTTTGTAACATTTTCAAGCATTGAACGGGTTAAAAATGATGAAAATATTGTTTGGTAAAAATGAAAATGATGGTAACATTTCATCTTATTAGGACTTTATTGAAGCACCATTAGTTACTTTGACTTTTTTTCCTTTTGGATTGAATTTCTAGTCATATTGCAGTCTAAGATGTTTTCTTTCTTTTCATGAAGTTTTAAAATAGCAATAAAACCAATCAACATCTCCACCCATCCCACTCATACCTTCTGTTAATAATCCATTTCTTATTCCCACCCCCACCCCAATCCTCCTCCTCCCTCAACAGAGGAAGAGGTGGAGGACCTGGCCCAGCCAGAGTTTGCTGGCCTGTGGGAGCAGCACAAACCGTACCGTGTGCCCAAGGATGTGGAGGTCACTGTTCGCCTCCCGGGGGGCAGCAAGATGGACCAGGACATCCTGAAGAAGACCCTGGAGAAGCACCGGGAGGGCATTGTTGTCAAGCAGGTGGCGGCTGGACGTGAGTTCAGTGGCTGTCCCTTCTACAGCAAACCTGATGTCATTCATTTCAAGGTGGGCTGAGGATCAGGATGAATGGGTGAGGGAGATTGGGGATTTCATCAGGAGGGGGTGGGGGGGGGGGGGGGGAATGCGAGAAAAATTGTGGGTCTTTGGATTCTGGTCTGTTCTGTATTTTCTTCATACTTATCCATCCAAACAAATCCATGTCTCCCATTACATAGAACACGATAACATCAGGAATCTAAAAAAAAAAAGATATTATATGTATATCAAGCTGCAGGGAGTGGTCTCTGAGTACGTTCATGCGCACAGCATCTCATGTGAAAGTGGATGAACCAAGCGCTATACGAGAAATCACTTCAACAGGGTTCTGACTGCTCATTGTTTGTCGATGATTTTGCTGTCTATGCAACTGGAAGCTTGTACCCGAGTGTTCGTCGCAGGCTCCAGCTTTGTGTGGATAAAATTCATCAGTGGGCGGAAGAAAATGGCTTCACGTTTTCTGCTACTAAGACACAGTGCATTCACTTCCATAATTTTTGTCAGTTTTTTGCAGATCCTAAAATCCAAATAGGGGAATCTCCCATTCCAGCTGTCAACGAGGCCAAATTTCTGGGAATTATTTTTGACCCAAAACTCAACTTTCTTACTCACATTGAAAACCCAAAAACTTCTTGCCAGAAAGCTCTGAACATTCTACGGATCGCAGCACACACTGACTGGGGTGCTGATAAAAAAAACTTTGCTGCACCTCTACAGAGCCTTGGTCTGTTCAAAACTGGACTATGGTTGTGCTGTGTACGACTCTGCAAGACCCTCTTACCTGAAATTCTTGGACCCTATTCACCATCAAGCGCTTCGTCTCTGTCATGGAGCATTCCGCACCACCCCTGTGTACAGCCTGTAGGCAGAAGCAGGTGAACCCTCACTATCCAACCGCAGGCTGAAACTATCCTTGAACTACTACCTCAGACTGTTCTCTGAACTGGAAAACCCTGCCTATGACTGTGTTTTTAACGCTTTGTTTCAAAGTAAATTTTTTAAAAATCCCAACTGTATTTGATCTTCATATGCAGCCTCATGCGCAGAATGCAGGTCTTGATCTAAGAGTTGTGTCTGACTTCTCCAAGTTTCTAGATAAGCCTCCTTGGACCTTTTTCATACCATCTTGCAGCTTTTCGCAAAGAATCCACCAGCTCTCTAGTATACAAGGCATTGTTTGCTGATCTCTCTTCAAAATTCCCATCCTTTCAGAAAATATTCACTGACAGTTCCAAATCTGAAGATGGAGTGGCCTGTGCAGCCTATTGCCCTTGTGCTCCTTCTCAAATATTATTAGAACATATTCCATCAGATGCTTCTGTTTACTCTGCTGAACTTACAGCCCTAGTTCTAGCATTGAAGATAATCTCTCAACCTACAGAGAAGGACTTTCTGATTTTGTCTGATTCTCAGTCAGCTTTGGAGGGATAGCTGTCCAGTAACCTCCAGCATCCCAAACTTCTACACTATTTTAAAACTTTTTACCATGTTGAAAGCGGAAGGTCACAATATTGATCTGGCTTGGGTTCCTGCTCACGCTGGCATTGGAGGGAATGAAATGGCTGATTGTTTGGCCAAGAATGCCTCAACTGGGAACTGTCTAACAGATCTATCCCCTACACAAATCAAAAACCAAAAGTTAATGATTATGTCAGAGACCTCTGGCAGGAGGAGACGGATAACAAACTCTTTCAGATCCGTGCAAACCTAAAAGAGTTCCTCTCATCCATGTCTGGTGGTCACAAAGAAGAAACGGTTCTATGCCGGCTGCACACCGGCCATTCGTATTTTACTCATTCATACCTTTTAAAGAGTGTCTGTGGTGCATTCCATGTCATGTGCCACTCACAATGAAACATATTCTTTTAGAGTGTTGGCACTTGCATGATGTGAGACACAAACATCTCACAGCAGATTCCATGAAAACCTTGTTCAGAGATGTTCCACCTGATGTGATCTTTGAATTCTTGAAAGAGATTAACATTTTTCATCAGATCTGAGATTTTATAGTGGTAAGGAAGTTAGGACGTTTCGACACTTAGTGTCTTCATCACCAGAATGAGTTAGTGACAGACAGAAATAAAAAGAAGAAGGAGAAGAAGAAGAAGAAGAAGATAGCAACAACAAAAGAAAAAAAAATGAAAGAGTGTTCACACACACACACACACACACACACACAACACACACACACACACAAACAGGTACACAGAAGGTGAGCACAACTAACAAGGATATGGGAAGAGAGAGAGAGGGAAAGACAGGGGGGAGGGGAGGGAGGGGGGAAAGAGGCTTACTGTAAACACACATTCTAGTGTACACAGTGACAAGGGTGACACTCATACTGACAAACAAACAAGCAAAAATTGTTAGGAGAAGCCTGGAAGACACTGCAGTCACTCCTTGGTGTTCAGTCCATTTGGGATGCGGGTGCCAAGGCGGGCGATGACTGTAGACTTCCATGAACAGCCTGTAAGGGCCACTTGCATGGTTCTGCCAGACTACAGCAACTCTTGAGTGCTTGAAGCTGTGTTGAGGGCTGTTGAAGTGCAGGGTCACAGGGTCACTGTATCCCAGGCGCATTGACCGCAGGTGCTCTTAGAAGCGATCATCTAGGCGACGGTATGTCTCGCCAGTGTATTTCTTGTTATTTTCCAACTTCTTTTCCACCTGTAAGTTGACAATTTACCTTTTCTGCTGTTTCACCTGTTGTGTCAGTGTGCTGCAGTCAACCTCCAATTCTTTTTGCAAGTATAGGGGAAATATTTTTAACAAAATTTCGGGTGGGTTTTTAGAAGATGTATTTTAAAGAGTTGTGTGAATGAATGACTTGTGAGTTGATTTTAACGTGGTGACAGCCCTGATATGGCCCTTTGCAGTCGGTTGGGCAATAAGCAACATTACTTTACCTTACCTTTCAAACCGTCATCTGAAACTTAACTAGAACTACAGTTTGAATCTCTCTTCTGAACCCCAAAACCCTGCATATGACTGTGTTTTTTACCCCAAGTTAAAAAAAAACATTTATGACTATCCCAGTTCAGTTTCACCCTTTGGAGTTCGTCTTCTTCCCCATTTGAACAATGCAGATATATACCTTGGAGTAGTTTGTGATTTATCCAAGTTTCGAGATGACCCCCCTCCGGGGGTTGCAACCTTGCCGTGGTCAGAGGGCTTGCGCGGTCCAGTGATCTTTTAGGCTTTGCTGACGGGGGCATCAATACTCGACTAGATGGTTAGTTGTTGTGAATGCTTCTAGGCCTGTATAGCCAAGTTGCTGACTGGCCTAAGCATTACGTGGTAGGAATTGATGCCCCTGGTAGGGTTTCCCATGTCAGAAAGGTTAAGAGTGAGGGCCCAGAAAAATGGTAACCCACCTTTTTCTATACTATCTTCTGCCTTTCTTAACGGATCTTTTCTTTCTTCGTCTCCCCTTCAAGCCTTCTTTTCCACACTCTCTTTTCTCTGATACTTGAGTCGCTGCCATAAGCAGTGGGGAAGCCCAAACTACAGTTACCTGGCAAGGGGCTGAGTGGCTGATCCCAATTCAGTCGCTAAGGTGCACTGTCTGGTTTTCATGCGGGACGGTACCAGGCTCACGGGCGCCATACTATGGCCATCCATTGTCCCTTCCCCAGCACGGCAGCTCTCCTGGGGTGACCGTTTATTTCTGCCAGTATTTGAAAACTTCCATGGCCTCAATAAACACTAAAACAGGAAAGAGAAGAAAATTGGGTTCCAACCCTTCCAGGGACACGGACTCGGATTCGGACGCAGAAGTTCGGAAGACGATAGGTGCTTGGCCCTCTTGGCTGATAATCCAGTTGGCGGATAGTGAACGACCCATTACCAAGTTGAGTCCCTTTGCTGTTGCAAAGGGGCTAAAAGGTCTTGTAGGCGCAGAGCTGAAATCAGTGAAGAGGTTGAGGGATGGTTCCCTGCTCGTGCAGGTTGACCGAAAAGCCCACTCGGAGGACTTATTGAAATCAGCAAGTCTTGTCAATTACCCGATCCAGGTGTCCCCTCACAAAAGTCTAAACTCCTCGAAAGGTGTCATCCATTGCCGAGAGTTGTTTGGAATATCTGAGGGAGAAATAAAGGCTGAGTTGGTTGATCAAGGAGTGGTAGAAGTCAGGAGGGCGACTTTCCGAAAAGGTGCAGAAAGAAAAGCAACTAACGCTCTGTTCCTCACTTTTGCTAAACCGACTCTTCCAGAGTCCATAAAGGTGAGGTACCTAAGAGTAAAAGTAGCCCTGTATGTGCCATCTCCACTGATGTGCTTCAGATGTCAACGATTTGGCCACGTCAAGGAGAAATGCCCGGGAGAGGAGGTGTGTGCCACCTGCAGGAAAGCAGTTCATGATGGTGGATGTGAATCCGCAAAATGTGTGAACTGTGATGGTGACCACCCTTCTTTTTCAAAAGACTGCCCTGTTTGGCGAGTAGAAAGCGAAATCCAGCATGTAAAAACAGAAAAAAAGATTTTGTTCTTCGAAGCCAAAAAGTTGGTGCAGGAGCAGAAGGGAACCCCGCTCCTTTTCTCGACAGTGGTCAAAAAATCGCTTAGAGCACCTCAGGTAGAAGCCAGTGTTCAGACAGACCCATGTGGTCTTGAACCACTGAAATGTCTTCCAGCTTCGAAAACATTGCAAGGAAAAATGGCCGTTGGTGGGGGCCTTAAACCCACCAGAGGATGCATCTCCAGTGCATCCACTAAGCCTGCGGCTGCGTGGGCTGCCCAGTAAGGGGTTCGCCCCGAGACGGCCCCCAAGCTGAGACCACCTCCCAAGGGAGGTGCCCCGACAGTGGCTTCCAGTAAAGTGGTGTTGGTGGAGTGCAGGGGAAAGCCTCCACCAATGCCATCAAGACCATTGGGTTCTTCCCCCCCAGGGAAGAAGAAACTTCCGATTCCACCAGACAGGCTTAAAAAAGCGGAGCTCAAACTGCAAAATGCGTTTGAAGCTCTGTATGATGAAGAGGAAGAGGACGTAGACATGGATGATTAAAATCCTCATTCACAATGGATACAGTCTTGCAATGGATTATCAGGGGACTGTCTTCCAATTACGAAGAACTGCAGCTCTTGTGCCGTGAAGCTAGGCCGATGCTAGTTTCACAGCAAGAAACTCTTCTGAAGTCTGACAAAACTTTCTCACTTTCTGGCTACAGCTTTCTACACCAACCTGCACAATCTGTTGAACATGGCGTTTCTGGTGGGGTAGCCTTATTCATTCACAACTCTGTTCTGTACAGCCCAGTTGCTCTGTAGACTCTGCTTCAGGCAGTGGCAGCTAGGGTTACTCTCCACAAAACAATTACTATCTGTAGCTTGTATCTGTCTCCAAATATCTGTGTCACCAAACAGGACCTCATTTCGCTCTTGGAGTAGCTTCCTAGACCCTTCCTGCTGTTGGGGGATCTGAATGGCCACTCTCCTCTATGGGGAAGTGAGAGATCTTCACCAAGGGGTCTGCTTTTAGAGGAAGCGTTTTCGGAGCTTGATTTGTGTGTCTTGAATGGGAAATCGCCAACTTACTTTCACTCCGCTAATGGCACCACATCTTGTCTGGATCTTTCTGTCTGTGACCCATCTTTGTTTCTGGATTTTGTTTGGGAGGTGGATGAGGACCTGCATGGTAGCGACCACTTTCCTGTGTTGCTTCGGTATACGAATGCAGAGAGTGAGTCTTTACCAGAACGCCTCAATTTCAACAAAGCAGATTGGGACCTCTTTGCCAATAAGTTTCTTATGGATCTGGAAGAGGACAGGATCCTGCAAAGTGAAGATCCGGCAGGAAGTCTTTCAGATTTCATACTGAATTGTGCAAAGTCAACCATCCACACATCTTCCAAGAAGCCCCTAATGCCAAAAGTTCCTTGGTTCAACTCTGAATGCAAAGAAATTAACAAAACCCGCAAAAGAGCTCAACGTCAGGTCTCCTGCAGACCATCGATGCCCAACGTCCAAGCACATCAGAAACTGAGGGCCAAATTCAAACCCATTTATAAAACCAGTAAACGTTTATCTTGGAAACAATTTTGCTCAAGTCTCACATCCAAAACATCGAAGAAAAAAGTGTGGAAAATCATCAAGAAAATTAAAGGGAAGAACACCTGCCCCACTGTGAACCATCTCAAGTTTTCTGACTCTTTAATAACAGAGAAAAAAGCAGTTGCTAATCTGCTTGCCAAGAATGCCACAATAGGAAAATTGTCCAACATATATATCCCCTGCTCAGATCTGAAACCAAAAATTAACGATTATATCAGAGACCTCTGGCAGGAGGATTGGAATACACAGACGGATAACAAACTCTTTCAGATACGTCCAAACCTTAACGAGTTCCTCTCATCTACATCTGGTGGTCGTAAAGAAGAAACAGTTCTATGCCTGCTGCACACCGGCCATTCGTATTTTACCCATTCATACCTTTTAAAGAGTGAAGAAGCTCCATGGTGCATTCCATGTCATGTGCCACTCACAATGAAACATGTTCTTTTAGAGTGTTGGGACTTGCATGATGTGAGACACAAACATTTTACAGCAGATTCCATGAAAACCTTGTTCAGAGATGATCTTGAGTTCTTGAAAGAGATTAACATTTTTCATCGGATCTGAGATTTTACAGTGGAAAGATTTTTAACAAACTTTCGGATGGGTTTTTCAAAGATGTATTTTAAAGAATTGTGTGAATGATTGATGTGTGAGTTGATTTTAACGTGGTGACAGCCCCGATGTGGCCCTTTGTGGTTGGCTGGGCTATAAGCAACATTATCTTATCTTATCTTATCTTCCAGATGACCCACCATGGACTGTCTTTACTCCAGAGATCGGGTTTGATTTAGCCTCGTACCGTAAAGATACCACTGGTTCTTTTTTGCCGAATTGTGTTCAAAGTGTCCATCCTTGACAAGAATTTTCACTGACGGTTCCAAATCTGAGGAGGGAGTCGCCTCTGCTATGTTTTGTGCAACAGATCCCCCTCAGAGATGTTCTTGTTGTTCGTCCTTCGATTTCGAAGATGACCATGACTTCAATCTCAGATGGAAGATCGCTGAGTGTGGGTCCGCAGGTGGCTGGTGAGGCCGATCTGGGCCCGGAAGGAACACCCACATGTGGGACACATGGGTGGGTGCTACAGTGGAGGTGGAGGTAGCTCTGGCCTTGCGCGCGGCTCGCTTTCTGTCAGCTTCTGCTGTGCGTCTCTTCTCTGATGTATACCCTTTGTGATGCTGCTTCGCCAGGCTGGGCGGTCCAGGGCAAGCGACTCCCAGGTGTTGAGGCTGATGTTCAGGCCTTTGAGGGACACTTTGAGGCAGTCCTTGAAATGCTCCTTCTGCCCCCCAACTTTGCGCTTGCCCTGACTCAGTTCTCCGTACAGCAGTTGTATCGGCAGTCGACTATCGGGCATTCTGACAATGTGACCAGCCCATCTGGCTTGGGATTTCTGAAGGAGAGTGTAGATGCTTGGGATGCTGGCCCTTTCCAAGACCTCAGTGTGTGGGACTTTGTCCTGCCACTTGATGTGTAGGAGTCTGCGAGTCTGAGATGTTCTAAACACATTCCCACTGACAGCTCCATCTACACCGCTGAGTTGACAGCCTTGGTCCTCACTCTTGAAATGGTCTGTAAATTGAAACATAGAGATTTCCTCGTTTTGTCAGACTCCCTTTCTGCTTTGGAGGCCATTGCCAGCTGTAGCCTTAAGCACCCTTAATTGTTGAAATTATTCGAACTTTACATCTCTCTGAAATCAGATGGATACAACATCGTTTTTGCTTGGGTTCCCAGCCATGTGGGCATTCAAGGCAACGAGATATTGATCAACTTCCCAAGAGTGCCACTAAGAAAGAGTTGAGCAGATTGTCCGTCCCTCACACTGATCTGAAACCCAAGACACAGGTTTATGTCAAAGACCTATGGCAAGAGGAATGGAATTAGCAGATGGATAACAAATTGTACAAAATCCATCCAAACCTGAAAGAGTATTTACCATGTTCCCAGAGTGGCCGTAAAGAAGAGACAGTTTTGTGCTGTTTGCAAACTGGCCACTGCTTTTTCACCCATTCTTATCTTTTAAAAGGTGAAGAAGCTCCTTGGTGCATTCCAGGTCATGTACCACTCACAGTGAAGCATATTCTGTTAGAGTGTTGGGACTTGCATGATGTCAGACGTAAATCAGACTCCATGAAAACCTTGTGCAGAGATATCCCACCTGATATGATCTTTGAATTTCTGAGTAGGATTAACACTTTTCATCTGATCTAAGATTTTATGGAAGAAATATTTTTAACGAAGGTTCCAGTATATTTTTAGGTGTATTTTAAAGGGTTGTGTGATTTTTTTGTTTGTTTGTTTCTTTCTTGATGACTTGTGAGTTGACTTGAACACTGTGACAGCTGTCATATGGCCCTTCATGGTCGGCTGGGCTATAAGCAATATTACCTTACCTTAGAAAACTGATTTGTTGGGGATGAAGTGAGCTGATTACATGTCACTCAAGGGAGACCACTCATGTATCTCTGTAGGTTGAGAAGAGTGATCTCCTCGCTCTCCGCATGATTTTGGGGGAAGATTTCTGATGATATCATGTTCCATGTAGTGGGAGATAAGGCATATAGTTGGATAATAAGTATGTCATAAAAGTACTTGTAGTAGGAAAAATCCTTTTTCTTTAACACTGGAAAGGTATGGCGTGTGCTTAGTTTAGTTTTGCCTTGTGCCACGCTATGTGTGTTTTGTGTTGGCATGTAGCCAACATAGCTGAACGGCAGGACAAAGCAGACCACAGGCGTTAGGTGAGGCTTGGTTCTAAAAATAGTCTGTCACTACATTGGAGGCCAAAATGTTTATGATGATAATCTATGAAAACTTGAGAGCGTTTGTGCACATTCTATCAGGTTGGCAAAGAAAATCATATTGGCAGAAATGTATATAGAGATAACATATGTAGTGCATAACAAGCCCCATTGATCCCTGTAACACTTTCTGCTTATGACATTGTGCAATTTCCTAGCTATTTGTTAATATGAACTATTTTTATGCATTTAGGATTTTAAATTGCCTATACCCGTAAAATTAACCTCCTATCTATATGTTCTAATACATTAATTTATTTGTGAAGTATCAAACAAATGTGATTTGCAGAAGCAATGATTTGTAATTCATTTAATCTGTACTAATTATTCTGTACTGGCTATATGATATCATTTACCCTTGTTGTGCAAAACTGAATTCTGAATATAGCTACTAGACACTGCCATTCCACAGGGAACTTTGGTATGCAGTTAATATACATAAGTATACTGTTTTGGGGGTGTGAGGTTTAACACATAAATTCAAATGAAGCCAGCACACATTTTTTTTTTTTTTGTATACAGGAATCTTGATTTGAAGTAAATAGATTTGTATGGTTTGTTTTCTTTTTTTCCCTTTTATTCATATCAGATTTTGGCATAGAATTGACAGGTAAGAGCTGCATAATTCTAAAACATTTGTTTTTATGATAATCAGTATTATTGCTAGTTAAACAGAATTCTGTGCTGCCTCTTTGTTCGAATGTTTTACTAACATTAATTTCAATTTAGAATGTAACCAGTCAGGTTCTGTTCAGGACTTTGATGTGGGATCAACATACAAGAAACGCGTTGTTCTGACCAATGTGTCCTACTCCATCAATTACTGCAAGTTTGTGAACATTACCGAGAGGCTGAAAGACTTCATCAAGATTGAGTGAGTCCGCTTTTCTTTTCTTTTTTTTTAATTTCAAAAGTAAATGATGACAAGCTCTTCAGATATGCTGTGTATGGCACACTTTAATGCTCAGTCTGTGGGCCGTGCTGTCCGATGAACAGTGATCACCAACTTCATTCAAGACAATGACACTGACATGATACTACTGATTGAAACCTGGCTTCATTCATCTAGTGATGGAGCCAAGTGCACTGACTTGACCCGTGCTAGCTACACACACTTTACTCTGTGCCTTGTCCTCCAGGCCCTGTCACTTGTGGCGGAAGCGTTGCCTTTCTTTTCAAGGACTGTTCTCTGCTCTCTCCACTGTCATATCTGTCTTTCCTTTCCAGCGCACTTCATTCGAAGTAACTCAACTTTCTGTGAATCTGCAGCACACTTTCATTAACTTCATCTGTGTTGACCATCCACCACACAGCAGAAAGAACATGCTGAAAGACTCTACATTTTTCGATGAACTGCCATCTTTATTACAGTATTGTTCATCCCTCCATGGCAAAGTGATTATCACCAGAGACTTTGATAATCACTACAAAGATGACACAGATGCAGATGCAGTGAAATTTAGATACATTATTTACATGTTTGATCTGGTACAATCTGTGACTGAACCCACACATATGCATGGTCATATTCTGTTGTGTTATGTTTTAGCCATGATAGTATTGTGCTGTCCGCAAATGTATGTTATGACCTCACGTCTGATCATGTGCCTGTCCTATGTAAACCAAATGTTGAATAACCTGTTAAGCACCGTACTTTCAAACGTATTCGCTCCATCCATAACATTGATACATCAAAATTCAAATCTGAATTAGACTGCATGATAACATCTGATATGTCTCTATCTGATCTGAACTTACCCCTGCGCAACCTTTTCGACAGACATGACCCCCTCCATCAGCTTACAGTCAGGGAAGACAGAGCCACGCCTTGGTACAACACAGTCGCCCCACAACTGTCCAGATTAAAACATAAACGTCGCAAGGCAGAAAGGCATTGGCACTCCACTAGTCTCACTGTTCATAAGCAGATGCACAACTTTTTTAACCCATTCACTGCCTGAAAATATTACAAACAAAGGCTTTCCCAGTGCCAGGGAAATCTAATGATTTGGGGGTAATAATTAACAAAAAATTCTAGCTCAGAAACTACAAAAGATATAAAAATGAAATATATATAATTTTTGAAGGAAATTGAATGAAGATTTTGAATCTGGGCTTCTTTTGTTTTAATTTTGATAATAAAAAAGTATTTAGGCATTTAGATTTGGATAGATTTTTTTGCACGATCAAAAACATATGTATTTACCACGACATCTTCTCATCCAAACAAGAACACAAAGCAAAAAAGTTGAAAATAAAGTTTGTATTGTCACACTACACATGTAAATGAAAGTAAAACAGTTTAGAAGTCTATCAAGACGCTCACACACTAAGCAGACAGGTCAGTCCACGACCATGCCCCCCTCTCCCCACCACGCCCCCTTGCTGGACTTCAACCCTCTCTTTCACTCCTCCTCTCCCCCTACCTTTCCCTCTGCCCCGTGTCACGCGGCGAGCAGGCAGCGCTCCCCTCTTGCGCTGACTATCACGCCACTGGCCACTGGCACACAGTGCAGAGTACACACTAGGCTGGCTCGTTGGACGCTGGCGAGCCATCAGCTGAACACACACTGAGGTCACACAGCCCGACTCAATAACTGACGAATGTGGTCGGAAATTCCATCACTATCATCATCTCACCTTCATGTTTGAGTGAGTCGTTGAATAAAAGATTATTGTCTTTGTCAAAAATGATTAGCAGAGCCTGCTCAGCTGTGTAAATACGTTGATTTGGTCGATGCTCATGTCGAAGGTTGCGCCGCCATCTTTGCAAGCGAGACGAAGTGCTGGCTGGTCATCCAGTCAGTGATGAGAATAAATGGGCTTTCCCCTCACGTGTGGTCATTTACATATCATTTTAATACTACAGACATATAAGGCTTACTACGCACACTCTATTTGAGTCCGTTGATAGAAATAGTAACGAATGAAAATTCAAGAAAAATGCATGACGTCAGTGGACGGCCCATAGGCACTGGGAAAGCATTTTTAATGCGGCGTCAGCTGACGGCCTAAAGGCACTCTACGGGTTATTAAATAGAACTTTGCAGACTTAGTTGCAAAGTGAGGCGACTGCAAGCAGAAATCTAAACAAATTTGAAAAATTATTGATAAGGCTTTGCTGAAAAATGTAGACAAACGAATCACAAGACTTATCTTCATCCAATTCAGCACAAGATAGGCGTTGAATGAATCATTCAACGCCCATCTTGCGCCAAATTGGATGAAGATAAGTGATCGCCCATTCATTTTCATTGTCCCGAGTGTTGTGTATCTTGCCTGTAGAAGGCCTATGAGGTTGAAATGTGTTCTGTTTTGTCTTGTGATTCATTTACGTTTTTCAGAGGAGTGTGATCAATAATTTTTCAAATTTATCACAGACTTAGTTTAAATAAGCTTAGGCTAGTTTCTTCTCGACTCAGATCTCAGCCAGCAAGACATGTAGGGAACTCTACCGCAACAAGAACCAAATTCTGGGCAAAACAAAGACTGCTGTATTTTCCACCAACGTATATCTGTCAAAACTACCTGATATCTTTTAAAAATTTTTCAGAGACAAAATAGGCACTATCCATAATGCATTTGTCTCCTCTAGTCCTTCCCGAGTTAATCCACTTATTCCAGCCCAACTTTGTCCAAGTTTGAACCAGTTACCACTCAGTTTATGAAAGAGATTCTCCAGAAAACTGCAAAGAAAAAAATCATGTGAACTTGATTCTATCCCGACTTCTCTTCTTTATGAAAATCTCAACTCCCTACCACCTGTCATCACAAATATTTACAAGTCTCTCAAGTGGTCCAGTCCCTAATGATTTCAAAACTGCCATTGTGAAGCCTCTTTTGAAAAAATTGTTTCTCAATCCAAATGAATTGAAAAACTTCGGACCAAACTCCAATCTCCCTTGTCAAAAATTCTACAGAAACTGGTCCTCCATCAATTATCCCAACATCTTATGAATAACCTTGTCAGTTTCCACCAGTCAGCCTACCATGCTGGACATAGCACAAAAACTGCTATCATCCAAATCTTGAATGATATTCTGACATCTCTTGATGACAACAGAGTATCTGTCCTTCTCCTTGATCTCTCTGCAGCTTTCAACACAATTGATCATGGAATACTCCTTTCACGTCTGAGCACAAACTTTAGCATATGTGGCATTGCACTAAATTGGTTTAGATCATATCTGTCAAACAGACAGCAGTTCGTATTTATTAATGAGAAAAGGTCTTCTAAAATGTCACCAAACTTTGGTGTTCCCCAGGGGTTTGTGCTAGGTCCAGCGCTTTTCATAATGTACACAACGCCCCTGACTGAGGTCATTGACAGCCATTCTGTTCATCATGAAATTTTCGCCGATGACACTCAGCTTGAACATTCTGACACGCTAGATAACTATGACAATCTCGTCAAAAATCTTCAAGATTGTGTCTCTGATATCAAATAGTGGATGTCTAATAATAAGCTGAAATTAACGATGATGAAACAGAAGTTCTCCAGTTTATAAAACACTCTCAAGCTCAAGACCTCCGTCTTTGGCCACCAGTAGTCCTAGGCTCCACTGACATTTCATTTATGCCATTTGTTCGTGACCTTGGCTTCTATCTCGACTCTGATCACACCCTGAAACACCACATAGCCCAAATCTGCCAAGCATCCTTTCTTGAACTCCGTGGCATCAGCCGTATCTGACCTTTCCTTACAGAACAGGCCATGAAGATGCTGTCTTCCTGCATTTTGTCAAGATTAGATTATTTTAACACTGTTTTCCTAGGTGTACCCGCAGCCTTATTCCAGCCACTACAATGTGTTAAAAATTCAGCTGCTCATATCTGTCAAACAGACAGCAGTTCATCATACTTCATCATACTTTGTATCTTTTTAAGAAATTACACTGGCTCAAAACTGAGTAAAAGATTCAGTAAAAGTTGGCTTGTCTATTTTGTAAGGCTATCACAGGTCAAGCGTCTGCCTATCTCTCTGATCACTTTGAAATATATGTTCCTACACATCCCCTCCGTTCTTCCATTGATGACTAACTTTTTTAATTCCCTCATATAACCGAAACCTGCATGGTTCTAGAGCATTCTCATTTTCTGGGGCAATACTCTGGAATTCACTACCTTTCCATCTACGTCATGCCCCTTCCTTCCCGACTTTCAAGTCTGCACTTAAACTTATCTGTTTAAATGCCAGTTACATGTACCACATGAAATATTACTAAATTACTACATGTCACTTGCACACATTGCTTGTGTACAAATGAGCTGTTCACGATGTTATACAGTATGTTTATGTATGCAACATTGTGTCCCAGTATATGTGTGTGTGTGTGTGTGTGTGTGTGCACGTGCTTGCTGGGTGTGTGCATGTGTGTGTGTGTGTGTGTGTGTGTGTGTATATTTTTAGATGTTGATTTGTTAAAACTTGTAAAGCGCCCTGTAGCCTCTGTTGTTAGGATGGGCATTATAGAAATTGTCCTCATTATTGTTATCTTTATTATTATTATTATTTCATTGACCATGCTATGCAGATATATTCTGTGACAAAATGCATGAGACACACAAAAAAAGATAATAAATAACAAGAAATAGTGAAAAAAAAATTTTTTTTTAAACCACACACCTTTTTTATCAGACATAGTTCAGATTGAATGGAACTAAGAGAAAGTAGGTCTTTAAACTGTAGATTTATTTACTCAAAAAGTGTCTAAGTTCAGTAAGGAGAGGGTTTTAGCACTAAAGACAGTCGCAATTTTGCTGCTCTATCGATTGTTTTGTTGTCTGCCATTTTGATTTTTTTATATATAAAGTAAAAATCACATGACAATCAGCAAGATTTCCTTCTTTTAGACCACGATCATGTCGTGTGCGAAACAAAGTGACTGAAAGTGCAATTGAATCTGAGTGTCAGACATTGGGGAGGTCACAGAGACTGTTTCAAAGAAGAATCCAGGAAAAAAAGATCTCTGCTGCAGCTTCGGTTATATTATGAGAATGCTGTGCTTAAATATGGAATGTTCCGCTTGAAATACCAAATGCTAGACTTTGTGCTTTTGGGGTACAAGCATAGACACCAACATACCAACTTGCACACCAACACACACACACACATTCACAAACAACACACACACACACACACACACACACACACACACACGCATACAAACTGCTGGAAATTCCTCTGGTATAGAAGTGGGAAGCCAGAAATATTCCTCAGTGTAACCTGGCTGTGATTTCCTACATTTTCAATGATATGTTGTAAATCATAGGTAAGAAATTTCTGCTCCCATGGTGAAAAAAAAGCTGGCTCAAAATTCCAAATTGATGTTGCTTGTGGCAGCAGTTCTCTTAGAATAGATGCAGAAGATTTGACGTAAGGCTCACAGAACAATGTACTTAAAGAAATTTTATAAACAAAATAGTTTTATGGTGGTGTATAGGTAGTTTGTGCTGAATCGAACACCAATGGAGGCATTGTTCTATCTTCGGTATTTCAATGTTGCAGGTTCAATCCTCCAGGGCAAATGTCAGCAGGCATGACTTGCGAAATGCTGGTGACCTTTAAACCCATGGTAAGAGCTGGTCCTATATTTCCGTGGACTAACAGAACATTCCTGTTTCATTCCTGTCATGTTTGTGTCTGACTGAACTTTACACTTAATCAAGTGACATGTATCAAAAACTCATGGAGGATGACTGAATTGATTCCCAGCATTTGAATTCATGACGCCATGTTTTTTTCATGTTTTGTTTTTCTACATAACGTGTGTAAATACCAAATCAATGAATACATTTTTTTTAGATTATGAGGCAAACTAAAGAAACTTTTGCACTCTTTGAAAAAAAAAGCCCATATTGCATGAATTTTTTTGTGATGTAGTTTCCTGTGCATATGTTGTTGATGTTTATAACTGACCATTGTGAACATTCAATAAATCCAATATCCATCAAAAAGAGAACACCTCTTTCTTGGTCTTCTCACACACTGCCTTAGAAGTTTGAAGCAAGCGCAATCATATACTTTAGTCTACTTGGCTTTGATACCTACTGCTGTTGATTCAGCTTTTCCTGAGCTGCTGATCTGTGTACAACGGTGTAAATGGACAGTCATCTATCATTATCATTCATAGTTACACTGCACATCAGCTGAAGAGCAATATTTACAGGCAACTTGCCTGGGGTATGGTAGCAGGTCCTTGAGGAAGAGGTGGATGAGGGCGCTTCGGTTTAAAACCACCTTTGCTCAGAGGGACAAGTGGGAATGGGTGACAGTGGGCAGGGAGAAATGGGGAAGTGAGGAAGTGAGCACTGCCAAGAAGCTGAAAAGTGAATACTGCTTGAAGATGAAAAGTGTTCAGCAAGGATTGAGGGGGAAGGAAGGAGAGAGTTGGAAGGGATGAGGGGGGGGGGGTATAGAAGGAGAGGGCAGGGTGGGGAAGAAGAGAGAAATGGGTTCCTTCCCCCTCAATCCTTGCTGAACACTTTTCATCTTCAAGCAGTATTCACTTTTCAGCTTTTTGGCAGTGCTCACTTCCTCACTTCCCCATTTCTCCCTGCCCACTGTCACCCATTCCCACTTGTCCCTCTGAGCAAAGAAGGTTTTAAACCGAAGCGCCCTCATCCACCTCTTCCTCAAGGACCTGCTACCATACCCCAGGCAAGTTGTCTTATTGATCCAGGTCCTGCAGTCAACCAACTATTTGTGTAATATTTACAGGCATTTGAATTTGAATCATAGCACTTTGCAAATAGTGATTATTTTCACTTTAGCAGTCACCTTCAAAGCAGCATCTTAACACCCAAAGCTTCCCAAATACCTTCTTTGGGGACAAAATGTTGAGTCACCAAGATGGGTGGATGTGGGCAGATCAGTAATGAAAAGGTGAATGTTGTGCGAAGGGTGGAGGTGGTATCGCTCTTGTTTGTCTGGCACCATCCCCAAGTCGTTATGTCTTGGACACATTCCCTCTCTTACTTGGTGCATGATTACCATATATCTACATTACATTTTGAAAAGAATCTTAGAATGGACATAGGCAAAGGATGGACTTTAGGTGTAAGTTATAAAAATGCCAAAATAAGAGCATAGCATATTTCTGTGCTTCAACACACATTTTAAAATTGTTTCAGGCATGCTGTAGTTTTTAAGATGCACTCTAGAATGGCAAAATATCGTTTATAGAATTTATGATCCAGTGAACTGTAATCATATTTGCTTCATATGAAAACTAAACAACAGGCAAGAACTGGACTGAGCCATTCTAGCATTTAAACGTGTTATAAAACTTTATTCGTGATTAATGGGTTTCAAATGCTCTTGACTTACAAGATGCAATATAGAACAGGATAAAGAAATGTGCAAAACATCAGGCATTTGATTTTCGCTGACAGATTAATTTTGTGAACTTGGGCACTCAAGCTTGTTGTGGAAGTTGTTTGAAGTGGTCGTTTTTTGTGTGACATTTCTAGTGACGAAACAGCTTCAAATTATATGTGATGGTGTGGAGTGGTAGGGAGTGCAAGCAAAGACAGAAAGATGATGGTAGGTTCAGGAACCAAGGGACATCAGCCAGCCAAAGAGAACGCAGAGGGAATGGCATGGAGTTTCTTCTTTTTTATTTCACTTTCAGTGCCAGGAACGCACTCTCTGAGGCTAACAGCGCTTTAATTATATAGCGGAGAACCATATCGCAAAGCCAGCAACATGGTGCCACAGATAAAACAGGCGTCACAAGGCAGGAACTGACAGAAATTTGTGCAGTCTGTCACAGCTTCTGTGTGGTCTGGCTCGCCGTCTGTTCAAAGTATTCAAACATACTTACTATTGATGAAAACCTCAGAACCCAAGGAATAAAGTGAGCATGTCACATTTGATAATTTTGTTGCTGTATTGAATTATTGGTGATTTAAGTCAGAGAATGAACCCACTTTTAATGAGTGTGTGTTATATTTTTCTCTGTTGCAACAGTAAATACCAAACAGCATGAAATGATTTTATAATGAATGAATAGCAGGCAGTTCACTCTTTTCACACATATGAATTTAATTATCCAAGACTGTCCTGAGTGGAGTTCTTTGTCTTTGAAAATCGATTCAAAATACAACTGGCTTTCCTCCTTGTCTGGCTGTCGACATGAGCTTTTAATATGATTTTCAATTAAAAAATACATTGTTGAAACAGACTACTGGATAATAAAAGCAATAGTCCTCCAAAGGGAAGAAAACAGTATAGAAAAATCACAATGCCACTCATCTAATTTTCGGCCACATGGCCTTTTTCAAGAGAAAAAAAACAAAAACAATGCAACTACGTGATGTCCATCTTTGGCAACTGGTCAGAGCAAAGAATTGACGTCATAAATATAATGCGCAAGTTCTGACATCATAATATGTGATGTCATCAACAAGGAAAAAAAAGAAAGGGGGGGGGGGGGCGGAGGGGGGTGCAAGTTGTGTGGGTGTGTGCGTGCGTGCGTGCGGCGCGTGTGTGTGTGTGGGTGTAGTTATACTGTAACCAATGTACTTCAAAAAACATAACAATATGCTCCATAAATCACAATGAAAATGCAACCATAGAATAATGTGACCATAGTCCTGTCTGTGACTGTGCATGGCATACAAGAACTGTCATTTGAAAAATATATTTCACATTTTGAAGAGTTTACACAAAATGATAAAGTTTCATCAATCAATGGAGGTAAAGAGGAATGTAGTTCTCAAATAAAACATTTTGCTTGCTAAGGGTCACCAAGAGATATGTGCACAGAGTTATTAAAGTACAACACGCAAATCAGTTGAAAAAAGTGGGGCTTTAGCCATCAACTCTTGAGAGGCATTATTACACATAAAATAAAACCCATACATCATAATATCAAAACATCTTATCTCTCTCTTATTCTTTGTATTCACCTCACTTTGACTACCAGGGACTTGCTGTTTTAAACAAGGCTCCTGAAAGTCGGTGGATTTGCATTGACTAGAATGGACATGTTATTTAAACAAATTCCAAAAAGTCGGATACAAAAAAAATGACAAGGAAGAATTTGTTATCTGAACAATATCTTAATGTTGGTTACCAAATGACGATAATGGACTTGTAATTTGAACAAAATTCCAAAATGTCAGATATAAAAAATTACTAAAAAGCATTTGTTCGTTAAATTATTTAAAACAAAATAATAAAAAAAATCAGATACAAAAATGACTAGGAAGGATTCATTAAACTCCAAAATATTGGGTACCAAATGAAACAAGGACTTGTTATTTGAACAAAATTCCAAAAAGTCAGATACCAAAAATGACTAGAAAGGATATGTTATTTGAACAAAAAATCCTGACAGTCCAGTCCCCAGAAGAGGATATGAAATTTGGGCAGGTTTTGTTGTTTTGGACAAAATTTCCCCAAAGTCACACAACACTGTTCTCATTTGCCATTAGTGTTTATCTTTGAGAAACAGGGGCATACATCATTTTGCATCTTAAAGATTACTCAATATGCGCTGGTTTGTACCAAAAACTAAAGATGACATTCCAATATCACAAAGTATCATTGTTTAACAAAACAGTCCATGAATCAGTCCAGGAGTATATATACTGTTCAACTGTCCCGCAAGAACATCTGACAAAGTCAGTTATTTATGCAAGTTTCTAGTCATCCAGGCGGGCACTGAGGGTAAATCTCTTTGCTGGTTTCCCTGCCAGACATGTAGATCGCCATGGGGCTTGCACAGGTGGGTCAGCAGCACATACTGGAGATGGAACAGGAGTGGGCACAGGATGGCCAGTCATCACCTGTGCTGGTCGGGGAGCTGCCTGACTGGGCACTAGAGTATCATGGAAGACTGGCTCATCCTCCTGTCTGACTCAGAGTCAGAGGTAGGTGGAGATTACTTTACCTCAGACTGGTGATCATCTTGCACGTCCAAGGGGGCACTCACAGGCAGCAGGTCCTTCTTGTGGATGGCTCATTCTGGATTGTTTGCCAGGGGCTGGACCAAGTAGACATGTAGGCCTTTGTAGGGTCATGATGTCATCTGGTGGAAGGCTTCCACAGGTCCTGGATCTTCTTACAGCCCACGGTGCGATTACATGTGTAGACGTAGTCGCCCATATACAGGGCATGGTCCGAAGCCTTCTTGTCTGTGAAGCCATCTCTCTTTGCTGCAGCTTCCTTCAATTGATTGTAGGTCTTCAGATGGGCTTCCTGGAGGCGGAGGCAGCGTTGATGGATCCAGTCAACAGCACCAGCAGTAGCTGTGGTGGGGCATCCCAAGAGATCATTGACAGGGAGCCTTGGTTGTTGGCCAAAAATCAGGAAATGTAGGGCGAATCCCATAGAGGCATGAGGGGTGTTGTTGTAGGCTTGTACAAGTTCCATGGGTGAAACTTCTTCAGTCTGAGGACGGAATCCGTTTTATGAAAGTATTCGAGACAGAATTTTCCGTTTTTCGTAAATCTGGAAAAAAAAAGTCTCTAAAATTGCGCAAATTACGTATCGAGTGCGTCTTACCATAAAACGGAAGTGCCGAATCGGAAGTACTCTTTATTTTAGGGAACAAAGATAAAGCACCATTTGCCGAAATCTAGATTTCGAGTTTGGAGTTCATTGGAAACCGTGAGAATGTCCCATCTTAAAGAAGGTATTCAGTTGAGGAGATCGACGCTGGCATCACTAATAAGTGGCGATGGGCTTGGCTGAACGAAATAGATGATGAAAAACGACAACATCGTGTTTGGTGTTTGAAAACTACTATTCTTAAAGAAACCAGTGCTGCAAAATATTTAGTTGTGATATGATAGTCGTCTCAAACGGAAAGAACATTACAATTTAGTATGTAAGAAAGCAAACAACATCTTAGCTTTCTTATACAGGAACATCAACGACTGCCTCCAAAAGGTTAAGGACGACTGCTATAAAACACTGGTTAGACCAGTACTGGAATATGGTTGCTCAGTCTGGGATCCTTACCATCTAAAGGACATTGATAACCTCGAAAAGGTTCAGAAGAGAGCAGCACAGTTCGTAACAGGGAACCATATCAGAGAGAAAGGGAATACTAGGAAGAACATGAGGAAATTAGAATGGAAACCCTTAGAAGAGAGAAGAGCCTTTATTAAACTTAATACCTTCTTCAAAGGCAGAGCTAAATTAATTGATATCCCAATGGAACAACTAGTATTTAATAAAAGTAGCACCAGGAGTGGCGTTCAATCTTATACCATACCTGCATCAAATATGACAGCCATTTACATTCATTTTTCCCAGTTCTGTAAGGCTGTGGAACTCACTGCTGGGTGCCATCAAGATTGCCACAAATGCAGTCTCTTTTAAAAATCAAATTGATAAGACAATCCTGAGATCTGCATATTGATTGACTTTTCTATTTTAACTTCCCCATATATTTTATGGTTACCTAGGCCTTAAACTAGCCATTGCTTTTAACCTTTTAAATTTCATGTGCGACCCCTTGTTGCCAAATTTTGCTCCAGGGACCAACAGGCTGAGTCGCATTTTCTTATTTTTAACATGCGCGCTGGTGATCTACTCAATTTTGAGTGAACCAGTATTTTAGGAAGAAGAAGAAGAAGAAAACGAACAAACCTGGTGTAGCATTTTGCCGCATGTGCAACTCGGACCTCAAGTATGGATCCAATGGAAAATCTCGGCTAGCAAAGTTTGCCAGAAGTCCAGAGCATATTAAAAGCATGAAGGTAAGAATTTCAGTAAAATCTTTTTCACTTTTTCAGCAGCCCTCCATGCCCCCCCCCCCCCCCCCCCCCCCCCCCCCAGTGACACACACACACGCACGCACACACACACGCATGCACACACACACATACACAGGTGAATGTAAGGCAGAGAGAGACATAATGGTATGAAAAAGATATTTAAAGAAAGAAAAAAAAACATAAAAGAAAAATAAGTATGAGGGTTAGTTTTCTGGAAAAAGGATGGGGAAAACTACTAAAGGTTCTATTTCTTCCGTGTAATAAAATGGGTTAGTTTTGGAAGTACAGTGGAAACTCTCTATTAAGACCTTAGAAAATGCACAGATTTGTGATCTTGATACCCTTACTGCCCATCTATGTCCAAGGCACCTACCAAGCTGGTTTTTTGGGGGTGAGTTTTTTTCTTTTTTTTTTCTAAATTTAGAATGACTTTTGTTCACATATAAGCAATAAGTATGTGTTTCAAATTTCCTTTCACCAGAGGCCACGAAAACTGTCTGAATTTTTCAAAAAATCAATTTCGGCTGGGGGACTTCGCCCACATGGGCCCCCCACCAGGTGCTGCCCCTGGACCCTGCCAGGGGCCTAGGCGGCCCCTGGACCCGGCCTTTCAGTTTTTCAATTTTTTTCCAGTTTCACCCATGAAGTTCAAGCAGGTGTATCAGCCATCTGGTCTTTTCTTCTGGAGACAGAGTGCGCAGGAGGCTGTGCAGGGAGCGGTTAAAATGCTCACATTGTCCATTTTTTGTGGATGGTATGGCATGGTGTGTGACTTCTTTACACCATAGATCAAGCACAGCTTCTGGATTGGGAGTGACTGAAAGTATCTGCCCTGGTGGCACAGTCATGCACCAGGACTTTGGCAATGTTCACAGCTTCTTGGTTCATTGTTGGTACTACCTCGGTGAACTTTGTGAAGATGTCTGTCATAATAAGGACGTTCTCTCTGCCATCATTTGCCGGGTCTAACATGATAAAGTCAATGGCAGGACTTCCAGAGATCGGGATGCCAAAGATTACCGGACGTGGTGTTGATGGTCAGCTGACGCCTCAGGGTGCATTGCTGGCAGGAGTCAATGTAAGACTTCATGTCTTGGTGCTTGCCTGGCCAGTAGTCTCAGGACTGTAGAAGACCAAACGTGCATTCAAGACCCTGGTGACCCATCTGATTGTGAAGTGATACCAGAATGTCAGGTCTCATGACGCTTGAGCACCAACTGCTCCACTGGTCCTTGCTGATGGTGCTGGATGCAGTGATGTAAGACAGCATCTTTCAGGCAGAGGCAAGTGTGCTGGTCTAAAGTGCCTTCATTTTTTGATTCCTGCCTGCAGGGGGTTTTACTGGCCAGTGGATCAGGACAGGGCCAATGACCAGATCTTGTTTCTGGAGTTGCAGTCGTTCTGGTAAGGACTTTGAGGGGTAGGTAGGGTCAGGATGGGTCTTGGACTGGATTTCTTCTGAGGTAATGGGATCAGGGTCAACTAGGGACTGCTTCTGACAGAGGGCTTCCTGTGCCATAGCAAGCTGTGGAGGTAGGGCTGTTGAAACTGGTAGGGAAGGAGGGCCTGGAGGGAGCCTGGAAAGGGCATCTGCTGGGTGGGCATTTCCAGGGCGGTATTGCACATCAAAGTCAAACTGGGCCAGTTGTGAAGCCCATCTCTGTTCCAGTGCCCAAGTGCAGCATGGTGAAAGTCGACAAGGAGGGTTGTTGTCAGTGAGAACTGTGAATTTTGCACCCAGGAAATAGACTCTGAACTTCCCTGCGATGGCCCACTTCAGTGCCAGGAATTCCAGTTTCATGCTGGAGTAGTTGGCCTGGTTCTTCTCTGTGGGACGTAGCCAATGACTTGCACAGGCCAGGACCCTACATTGCCCATTTTGTTCTTGGGAGAGGATGGCACCGAGGCCATCATGGCTCACGTCTGTTTCCAGGATGAATGGGGCTCTGAAGTCGGCAAACCCCAGGACTGGTGCATTTGTCAGCACAGTCTTCAAAGTGTCAAAGGCCACTTGGTGGTGCTGGGCCCACAGCCTTAATATATCTACCATCTTTTTCTGCTTGCTGCGTGCCTTTATCATGAGGTCGTGGAGAGGTCCAGTGATTCTGGCGAAGTTCTGGATGAACCGCCAGTAGTAGCTCACAAATCCCAGGAAGCTTCTCAGGTCTGCTGTGGACTTCGGGACAGGCCATTCTCTTATGGCTTTGACCATGCCAGCTTCACAGCTGATGCCCTCGGCGGATATCGTGTACCCCAAGTATTTGTCTCTGTGGCAAAGGAATTAGCGTTTGTCAGCTCGCAACTTCAGGCCAGTGTCGATGATCCTCTGTAGCAGGTGGTCAAGACTCTCGAGGTGTTCCTCAAAGGTCTTTGAATACACAAGCAAGTCATCCAAGTGAACCAACAGGAACTGGAACAAGAAGTCTGACATGGTGGTCCTCATCAGTCTCTGGAACATGACAGGTGCCATAGAAAGACCCATGGGCATCCTTGTGTATTTGAAGAGGCCAGATGGGGTGGTGAAAACCGTCCTGTGCTGGTCATTAGGGTGCATAGCAATCTGGTGAAAGCCCGAGGCCAGGTCAAGGGTGCAGAAGTACTGGGAGCTGACCAAGGCATCGAAGGATTCCAGGATCCTAGGTAGTGGAAAGGCATCTCGCACAGTCTTGGCGTTGAAACGTCTGTAGTCAACACAGAGGCGGATGTTGCCATCCTTCTTCCTTATGGTGACCGCTGGTGCTGCATATAGGCTGTGGCTCTTTGTGATGATTCCTTTCGCCAGGAGACCCTTGATATGCTCTTACCCTTCTTGGAGTTGGTAAAGGGGATCGGGAGATATGGCTGGGCAACTGGCATGTCTCCCTTGGTCTTCAAGTGATGGAAAACTGCCATGGTGTAGTCAAGATCTTCATCATCCATCATGAAGGCTTGCAACCTTCTTGACAGGAGTTCCTGCAGCTGCCGTTGTTGACTGGTGATGCCGTTGAACTCTGGACAGGGGACCTTGGCTGATGGAGGGACTGGATCTACCCTTTCTTCCAAGGTGATCAGCTCGTTGATCCCAATGGTGACTTGTGGCCCATGCCTGTCTTGCTCAGCTTTGACGGCTTCAAGAACAGCTGCAGGAGATTGTCCTGGCAGAAATACGTCTTCTGATGAGAGGTTGGCTACCCTGATGTAACATGGTGATGATTCCTCACTTACCATTGTGGGGTTCAACATCAGACCATGCGGGAGAGGTTTAGACAGAGGTGAGGCTAAAAGGTGAGGGGAAAGGCCTTGGCTACTTATCTCTTTGACAGTAGCTGTGGAGTGGGCTGGAATCCGTTGGTGGGTTGTGGCATGGGCTACTTTATTTTGCTGCTGTTTCTTGACCTCTTGGGCAACGGTTTGCAGGCAGGGGAGAGTGCTGGTGGAGACTTGCTGCTTAGGTATGGACCAAGGACGTTCATACCCAGCAGAAACAGCAGTCGCCTTTTGCAGTCCTGCATGAATCGGTTTGTGGGTTCCTTGACCACTAGAGCGGGGACATTAGGGTACATGTTGACGAGATAAGAGGCCAGAGTAGGGTACCTTGGCCCCGTTTACTGCACATAGTTTGATGCGACAGTCTTCATGTCTCAGGTCCCTCAAGTGCTGACTTGCCCAGATCTCTGTTACGATGCCTGTGTCAATGAGGGCAGACACTGGTGTTCAGTTAACAGTGATGTCAGCTGTTGGACATTTTCCTGCAAGTCTTGTGTTCTTCCTGCCTCTCTGTTGCCTGCATGTTGGTGACAACAGGGCTTAGAAGTTTCCCTGCTGCTCATGGTGCTGCTGGCAGTTGACTGTGGGCCAGGGCCTATTGCAACGTTGGTACTGCTGGTTGGCCTGGCAGTCTGCTTCCTGGTGACCCTGGTGTTGACACCACCAGCAGGTTGGGCCTTTCTCCCCTCAGGCTGGTGACAATTTGTCTGAGGAGGTGGATTCTGCTGCATGCAGCCCATGCTGGATGCAGTCCATTTATGAATGCTTCCTTTAGCATGGCTGGCGAGAGGATGTTGGTGGCGGCTGCGTTAGTTGTGGTGCAGAGAACGAAAGTGCGGCAGCATATTCGACCACTGATTCCGCCAGACCTTGATGCTGCTTGTAAAAGGCTCCAGCAAGGGTGATGGAGACCCTGTGCTCACCCCAGTGCTGCTCCAAGACAGCGAAAATCTTTGCAGATGAGTTTACCTCCTCTGCTTCCATGGACAATACCTGTTGTTGTGCCCTGTCCTCCAAGGCTCTCAGGAGCCAGCTAGCAGCAGCAGGATCAGGCATGGGTTGCAGCTTCAGCATCAAGGCTGCTTCCTGAATAAAGTCTTCTGTGCCCTACCAACCACCGTGGCGAAGTGGTAAGCGTCGCAGACTCTGGCTGGGAGGTTGCAGGTTCGAGTCCCATCAGAGTCATGTGGGGTTTTCTGCCCCAACCGGCTTCTACCCAGAGTTGAGTTTGCTGCGGACTCAGTTGGGAAGACCGGGACCACACAGTCGAATGTTATCCACTTAATGGATGCGTCTCTGAGAGTGCTGCTCAAATTTTCTGACCAACACTGCAGGTGTCTGTATCTCTCGGGCCTGGTTGACGCCGGGATATATTATGAAGACTCAAGACTCAAAAACTTTATTACTCAAGGATAGAGATTTAAGGCAATGCCTATTCTTCCAATCTGTCCTTGCTATTCTACATCATTCAACTAAACATAAAGACTGCACATATTAATAATGGCAGAAACAATGAAGAATGCAGCAACATTATAATAATAACAGTCACAATAGTAATAAGAATGATAATGATTAAAAAAAAAAAAAATTGAATTCCATTACAAAATTACACAAACACAATCAGACACGTATGCGCGCGCGCTCACATGCACGCACACGCCCACACATACACGCACGCACGCGCACTCCCACACCCACACCCACACACCCACACACACACACACACACACACACACACACACACACACGCACACACATTTTCATTAGCTAATATAGAGGCAAGCATGAAAGTAGGGCGTTGAGACTATGGTCAAAAGGTTAGATTTATTGTTCAAGTAAATGTTTAAGTATTGCTGATTTGAAGGACAGCAGTGATTGACATGTTTTGGTAGACGGAGGAAGAGAGTTCCACACAGATGGACCAAAAAATGCAAAACTAGATTTGAACAAACCAATGCGGACATGTGGTAAAATGTAATTACTTGAATCATATCACATTGTTGCCATTTGGATAAACTCAGCAAGATATGAAAGGAAGCATAGAGGACAGCCCTGTCATGCAGTCTGAGACCGAAATGGAAATCCATAGCATCATCTTTATCATCCTCATTCTCATCGATCAGCATTAAAAAAGTCTCAAATTCTGTGGCCTTTCATGCCCTGCTCTCATAGTGACCTCAATTTCAATGTCCTCTCCACGTCTGTGACCTTGGTTTGGTTCCGTCGGGTACACCGGTATCGGCGAGTCCATGGGGGGCTGTCATTGGACAGACGTGGTGGCGCCCTTCGGAGGGAGAACTCACTCACGCCAGCTCCGCGACTAAGCAATTATTGTCGTCAGTAAGGGGCTTGGTAGCAAAAAAAAAAAAGTCTTATGCGCCCTCATCCCAGGAAAATCAGCGGAGCTTGTGTGGACATAGAGAGTGCATCATCTGGGGTGATTGGCCTGCTTGATTGCCTACATTTGCAGCCTGAATGCTTTAGTTGAGCATGGTGTCCTGTGTTCCTCTTTTTTTTTTTTTTTTTTTTTTTTTTTTTTTTTTTTTTTTTTTTTTTTTTTTGCTGTCCCAACCTCTGCGCCACCTCAGAGGCAGTGCACCCACGCCGCTCGTTCCGACACTCCGTCCACAGCCACAGCCCGGTCGGCCCCGCCGCAGCCCCGGCACCGGCAATCCACAGGGAGCAGTCAATGTCAAGTCGTCAAGAGGCAACCCACCGGAGGAGACACTGCGCTGCTGCCGAGTCACTTCGGTGGTGTTCAGTGGCGCCTGTTCTGATCTAACATACGCAGGACACCACCTACTAAGCCCCCTACTGACGACAATAATTGCTTAGTCGCGGAGCCGGTGTGAGTGAGCTCTCCCTCTGGAGGGCGCCACCACGTCCGTCCAACGACAGCCCCCATGGACTCGCCGATACCGGTGACCCCGACGGAACCAAACCAAGGCCACAGATGTGGGGAGGACATTGAAATTGAGGTCACCATGAGAGCAGGGCATGAAGGGCCACAGAATTTGAGACATTTTTTTTATGCTGATCGATGAGAATGAGGATGATTAAGATGATGCTACGGATTTCCATTTCGGTCTGAGACTACATGACAGGGCTGTACTCTACGCTTCCTTTCATAATATATCCCGGCGTCAACCAGGCCCGAGAGATACAGGCACCTGCAGTGTTGGTCAGGAAATTCGAGCAACACTCTCAGAAACGCATCCATTAAGTGGATGAAACTCGACTGTGTGGTCCCAGTCTTCCCAAATGAGTCCGCAGCAAACTCAACTCTGGGTAGGAGCCGGTCGGGGCAGAAAAACCCACATGACTCTGATGGGATTCGAACCCACGACCTCCCAGCCGGGTGTCCGCGACGCTAACCACTTCGCCACGGCGGCTGGTCCCTGTGTTCCTCTTTGGTTCTTTTGTCACATTCTGTTGAGCTGGTCAAGTGTTCTTCATGGGCTGGGTCTTCTTCCTTGGTCCCTTCTGTCTTCTATCCTGCTGGCAGCACCAGTTGTGATGGTGTGGAGCAGAAGGGGATGCAGATGATGATCGGTTCCAGAACCAAGGGACAACAGCCAGCCAAAGAGAGCGCAGAGGGAACGATGTGGAGTTTCTTCCCTTTTATTTTGCTTTCAGTGCCAGGAACACACACACTGAAGCTAACAGCGCTTTAATTATCTAACGGAGAACCATACTGCAAAGCCAGCAACATAGTGCCACAGGCTGAACTGGCCTCACAAGGCAGGAACCGACAGAAATTTGTGCAGTCTGTTGCAGCAGAAATTTGGGCTGTCAGTTGTCCAGCTCACCGTCCATTCAAAGTATTCAAACATATTTACTACTGATGACAACCTCAAAAGCCAAAGAATAAAATGAAGTATGTCACATTTGATGATTTTGTTGTTGTATTAAATTATTGGTGATTAAAGTCCGAGAATGAACCCACTTATAATGAGTTTGTGTCATATTTTGCTGTATTGCAACAATAAATACCAAACAGCATGAAATAATTTTATAATGAATGATTAGCAGGCAGTTCACTATTTTCACACATATGAATTCAATTATTCAAGACTGAGTGGAGAACGTTGTCTTTGAAAATTGATTGAAGACACAACTGGCTTTCCTGCTCACCTGGCTGTTGACATGAGCTTTTGATATGATTTTCGATTAAAAAATACTCTGTTGAAACGGACTACCGGATAATAATTTTTTGTATTTATCACAGAAATGGAGCCTTTAACAAGATTTAAATAGGGAAGTCTGAAATTTTTAGAATGACAGTTTAGCGCAAAACTTTGACAATGACAAAGAGTGGAACAAAGAAGGCGACTGTTCAAGAGAGGTCACAAGCTTGTGCGGAGAATATTCTTGGCATGCGAGATATAAAATGAGAGCTTAAGGACATTACTTTTGATTAACATTTTAGGATTCTACAGTTTTTTTCATACTTTTTGCAAAAGCAAGAAACATTCAAGGTTTAGCTGGTGGATTAAAAATGGTGCCAAGATTATTTGTGCAAATTACCAGTTTAGAGAAAATTTGGGCTTTTCCGTCCAGTATAATTGTAATGAATAAAATATGTTAAATTTTTGTGACTTCAGTAATGTATGTATATCAATGATACAGTTTCTGAGGCATTCACATATTGAAGAGTTTACACAAAATAGTCAAGATTCATCAATTAAGAGAGGTAAGGGAGAAGGTAATTCTTGAACAAAACATTTCCTCTGCTAAGGGTCACCAGGAGATTTGTGCACATTTTAGCACCTGGCTACATACATATAGGTCTAAATATATTTTTCATAGTTCTTTGGTTCCTTGCCACAAATGCAAACATTTTTGTATGACGAATTTTATTCTTGCATGACTCAGTGTTTTCTGCTTGTGTGCTAAAAACAGAGAAAAGAAAAAGGATTGGTTTGAGAGTTGTTGAAGAAGATAAAATGTGTACACATTTTTATGAAACAAAGATGTACATGTATGTGTAAGCAAACACATACTTTTCTGACATTCAAAATCTTATATGCGCACATGCACACACATGCTGTCTCTGCCACCTATGCACACTCATAAGCATATACCTGCGCATGCATACACAGAAATATGTTCTCATACATACATGCTCTCATTCACGTGCTCAAAGGCTTACCTCGCCTATCTTTTTTTATATTCTTGAAATGAATCAAGTTTTAAATTCCTCATCTTGTTTCCACAGCTTATCAAAATTTGAATTTGAATAGTCTTTGGTGGAAGGTGAGTGATTGCAAGGGTAAACTTTATTTTTCTGGTTCTCTTTCTTTTCTTGTTGACATGTCAGTGAAAGTGTTCATTTTATGTTCATATTTAGTTTGTCATGGTTACTCTCTGATCACTGTAATCTTATTGGTGGGAGCAGATTAACGAGGACTTGGTGGGAGAGGTGAACTTCCTGTCTCAGACCGGCCCTTTCAGCATCCCGCTGCACTGCTCCACAAAGAAATGTGACGTGAGTCTTACAGATTAAAAAAAATTTCTGCTCTTGATGTGAACACTCATTCGAATAGCTTATTTTGTTCAAGATTTCCACTTTTCCTTTCACCGAGTATTCTTGTATATCTGTCAGAGACATACTCCCCATGGGAAAGAGAATCTGCCTTATTTCAGGCAGAATTCTTTTTTTTTTTTTCACCTTTACTTGGAAATATTGGTGACCAGGATCTTGTAGCAGACCTGATGAGCTCTGTACAGAGTGAAAAAGCTGTCACTTGGTCCACTGATTTTGACCTGGAGGTGTACAGGAAGTCCTGGGAGAGTGGAAAAAGTCCCTTTAAAAGTGGTTAAAAGAGAAGAATAGGCTTATAGAAACTCAAAAGTCCTGGATTTTCGGAAACCTGTAAATTCTAACCTTCCTTTGAAGTCAGCAAAAATTTAAAATATATTCTCCTAAAAGGTTGACAGAGAGAAAGAGAGAGAGAGAGAGATGGGGAAGGAGAAAAAGAATATGCTAACACCTGTTGATCACCATGAAAATGTGATAGCTAGATGGCATTGCACTGTTTGTTTACTTTTTGAAGTATTTTCCTTCACATGCACATTACACTGTTTGTTTACTTTTTGAAGTATTTTCCTTCATAGGCACGTTACAATTCAGTGTTACTTCTGTTTTCTGGCAAACATTGGAAACATGTTATACTTAGCAAACACATGGATGAGAAAAGATGATTGCTTTTTCAGTGATAGTTGGCCACAAAAGAAAGACTAGAGTCTGTTCACTTCTTCAACAGATAGCTCAAAATGCTGAACAAGCTGCATAATATGTAAAAAGATTTTTGACATTCCAGACATTGGTAAAAGTGCTGTTCAGCAGACATGTTGATATTACTTTATTAATTAATAGTCTTGAATTTTATTTGGAAAGTGATGGAATGGCCCCGCTTAAGTCCTTTAATTTTCTTTAAAGCCTGTGGGAACTGTGGTAGGATTCATTCTCTGACCTCCTTCCTTTAAAATCCAGTGTAGTCACTGATGGTAGTAACTGAATACCTCCTTCCTTTGAAATCCAGTGTAGTCACTGATGGTAGTAACTGAATACCTCCTTCCTTTGAAATCCAGTGTAGTCACTGATGGTGATAAAATCCAGCGTAGTCACTGATGGTAATAGAATCCAGCGTAGTCACTGATGGTGATAAAATCCAGCGTAGTCACTGATGGTGATAAAATCCAGCGTAGTCACTGATGGTGATAAAATCCAGCGTAGTCACTGATGGTAATAGAATCCAGCGTAGTCACTGATGGTAATAAAATCTAGCGTAGTCACTGATGGTAATAAAATCCGACGTAGTCACTGATGGTAATAGAATCCAGTGTAGTCACTGATGGTGATAAAATCCAGTGTAGTCACTGATGGTGATAAAATCCAGTGTAGTCACTGATGGTAATAAAATCCAGTGTAGTCACTGATAGTGATAGAATCCAGTGTAGTCACTGATGGTGATAGAATCCAGTGTAGTCACTGATGGTGATAAAATCCAGCGTAGTCACTGATGGTGATAAAATCCAGCGTAGTCACTGATGGTGATAAAATCCAGCGTAGTCACTGATGGTAATAAAATCCAGTATAGTCACTGATGGTAATAGAATCCAGTGTAGTCACTGATGGTAATAACTGAATACCACAAAAGATTTTTGATTGTTGTTCCATGTGCATGCTGAAAAGGGAAGGCATCAGGCCCTGGATTTATTTTCAAATATTTCTTCTTTTTTTTCAGATTGTGTATTCTGTTGTTATTATTGTTATTCAATCTTCCAGTTGTAAACATGACAGAAAAAAGAGCATGGAGTAGTGTCTGAATTGCGTTTTCCCTCAGTGACTTGGGAGCACCTGTAAGTTGTTGACCTAACCTTGTGTGCCCTTTCAGTGATGTGAATCCTTTACCACTTATTCCACTTCTTTCCACATACAGCTGCATCTAGGTTTGTCTTGTCACCATACCAGCTCTTGCAGTCCATCAGAGTTATCATTGACAGGTTGCTGAGTCAGTTTCTTCTGTTTCCCCCTTCCCCCAACTCCCGGCCCCACTGTTACCCACCGCCCCTCCCCCATCCGTGTCACTTCTTCCACCTATCCTGTCCCCCTCTGTTTTTTCTCTCTGTTTTCCCTGTCCATCCCTTCCATGCCACCACCTTCTTTCTCCCCCTACCCCAATCACCCCTCTCTCTTATCGTCCCCCCTAAGACAACCGTCTCCCCACCCCCTTCCATTTCCCAAGGCCCATTTCAAATCTTGACATCGCTTCACTCTGTTGTATAGTCCCATTTTTTTGTTGCATTAAAAATGTAACTAATGCAACAGTATTGTGCAAAAGTGATTCTCTGTTGATGTGCCCGAAATGCTGATGAGTCATCTGGGCCAGATTTGGAGATTTGATGAAAACTGAATTTCTACAACTCCCCCTTTCCCTCGGGATACCTCTTCCAAATCCCCTCCTCTTTCCCCTCCTCCTTTCCCTGCCTGCCTTCTCTTCTTTTCCCCTATCTCCCCGTCTCCATATACCCAGCCCCCCTGTCTTCCCCTCATCCCCTTTGCCCATCCTCTTCTCCACTGTGTGCCCTCCTTCTTCCTCTCCTTCCCCATCTCCCCCCCACACCGGAAGTCTTGCAGACAGATGGAACATGCTTTATACACTAGACAGCTATCATTATTGTCACTGTTTTTTTTTTTTTTTCCCCCCCTTGCAACGAAGGTTCTCTTTTCCTTTTTGAAACCTTTTACATAAACAATATAACACATCATTCAATGTATTCACGTGCACCAATAAGTAAAGACTATACTATCATTCTTTAGTAATTCCATACACAACATTATTGTCACTGTTCCTATTTTGCCACCAGCATTATCACCATCTCTTTTTTGGCAGTTACAACTGGATGTGGGTGTGATAGACTTTGGGACAATGGTGATAGGAGAGACTGTCAAGCGCTCCTTCACCCTGTCCAATCGGGGAGCCCTGGGAACTAAATTTGACTACTTCAAGGTCACTGGTAAGTCAGTGGCTAAATATACATTGTACTGTGTTGTATTATATAACTTCATTGTCACAACAGATGTCTCAGTATGAAATTCAGACAGCTCTTCCTGGTGCTCCATACAGCACCGCTCATTTTTGTGTCTGTGTATATTCCCATTTTTGTCAATTTATCTGTGTGGATTTTTGCTCCTAACAACTTTGTTGATGCTGAGGTTCTTATATATATGCAATGTATGTGCTGTGTATGGAAGTTCAGTTTATTATCTCATTTGATTGTCTCATTTGAAAGACTAGGATTCGGACTGCAGAGACCCAGAATAGTTCAATGGGTGGTGTGTCGGACTTGTGATCCTGATTATCCTAGGGTAGCCGCTTCGAATGTCTGCCAGGACTGTTTTGCTACAAGGGGATTTTTCTCTCAGATTGGTTTGGACTCCATTTTTCAAAGAGTTCGTTGAATGAGACAGTGAACCAGGATTATGTTTGTGAATGCACACATAACATCTTCCATCACCATCTTTGAGAAAAGAAAGCCAGTTTGGCCATGGGATGGATCATATAACATGCACTGATAGAATGTTAGAAGGAATGAAAAACTGAGTGACTGATAGACTTGGGAAATGACTGAATGTAGCACCAGCAGGCAGCTCTTCAGCTGGCTGTTCCCAGGTAGAGCATGGACTGTAAAGCGCTTAGACCTTGGTGTCTAACCGAGGATAGGCTCTATATAAGTACTTTGAATAAGAATAATGATAGTAATAATAACAATGATGATAATGATATTAGTTATATTAATTGTGAATGTAATTTATGTGCAGTGGAAAGGGAGAAAACACACATACACACACACACACACACACACGCTTTATGCAAAACTTGAATTCCTCACAGGTTTTTTTCATCCTAAGTGAGGTTATCGACTGCTTGGCCACTGTTATATCTTTAGATAAAGACTCTTTAATTCTTTTTTTTTTTTAGGGGAGGGATTGGAGGGAGAGGCATTTTTCTTTCTGTCTGTTCTAGATTTACCATGCATTACAGACCCCTTACCTCTGTAGACTTTGTTTTCTAGAAAATTGTTGTCTTTGTCTATCCTAGATTTACCTCCCATTACAGACAGCCTTTCTCCCTTTGATGCCTTAGTTTTCTGGAACATTTTTGTCAATCTGTCATAGATTTACCTTCCATTAAAGATTCCCTCCCTCTAAAGTCTTTGTTTTCTGGAACATTTTTGTCTTTGTCTATGCTAGATTTACCTTGCCTTTAAAGATCTGTTGAAGTGGGTATAGAAAGGTTGCTCAACCTGTGCCATATTCTCCCTGGAAATGAAACTTGGGCAGTGGTCACAATGATAGTATCAAAGAGCGATATTTGCAGAGCACACAGTGGTCACAATGATAGTATCAAAGAGCGATATTTGCAGAGCACACAGTGGTCACAATGATAGTATCAAAGAGCGATATTTGCAGAGCACACAGTGGTCACAATGATAGTATCAAAGAGCGATATTTGCAGAGCACACAGTGGTCACAATGATAGTATCAAAGAGCGATATTTGCAGAGCACACAGTGGTCACAATGATAGTATCAAAGAGCGATATTTGCAGAGCACACAGTGGTCACAATGATAGTATCAAAGAGCAATATTTGCAAAGCACAGTATCTTGCATTAGGATTGCATATACTCACTTGGTTGTACATGTGATTCAATGAAATTGTGCAGGTCTCAAGCCCAGAACGCTTACAACTGCTGGTACATCTCTTGGACGACTGGTAATGTGTGTGTGTCTGTGCATGTGTGTGTGTGTGTGTGTGTGTGTGTGTGTGTGTGTGTGTGTGTGTTGCTGTTAGAAAATCTGTGAGGTGAGCCAGGATCAGGAATATTGATGTATTGGTGTGCCCATTTATTTGCATTCTGTAAGAGTGAATGTGGTAATGCGTTTGAATGTTGATTTTTCTGCCATGCTGTGATTTTCATGCCGTTTGTTACTTGCCAGTACATAGGGGTGCACGCTCAGGGTATAAGGGATGAGTGTTTACTGCAGTTATGTTTTGCTGCTTATGACTTCTCTGTATATGTGTATGTCAGTGTATAGCTTTGTATTATGTCTCTTAGAATTAACCCCTTTGGTGCCCTTTTTTTGTTTTGGTAGTTTCTCCATGTTTGCCAAGGTATTTTTGGCTGTGGAGGGTAATGATTAACGAACAATTCTTGCATGGAAACTATTGCAAGAAAATGTTCATAACCCATACTTTCTGAAAGGAAAATGAACGGACTACTCATTTATGAGAGTTTTAAGGTTATCAGGGTTCCCACAGGTTGGGAATAGTTGGGAAGGTTTGGGAAAAACAGATGGTCCTTTTCCCAGTGGTGAAAGTTAGGGAAAAATGGCATTTGGAGTCTGTGGGCTGGTAAGGTTTAGGAAAATTGAACAAGCATCTTCAAAAATTCAAACAAGCATCTTCAAAACTAAAGAGATAAAACACCAAACAACAAAGGCACAAACAAATAAATTCTAACTGTCCGAAAATCACCGACATCACAACTGACAGTTTGCTCTACTTATGGAGTGTAACCATTTGTTGTCAAGAGTTACTGTTCTTGCCAAGAAGATCGCCATTGATTGACATTTGTATGCATTATAGCTTTCTGTTCTTCATAACTCATCTGTGTATGAGATGTAACATGGTTGGGAAAACCGGTGCTGGGGTTGGGAAAAGTTGGGAATTTTGTTTCTCCACGTCTGTATGAACCCTTGTTATATAACATGTTGGCTAGTAATAAGTCTACCATAAATGTGAGATAACTGAACTGTAATCCAAAATTTCAGAATTGTACACACATGTAGTCTAGAATTCACATAGGCATTTTTTTTTTTCCATTGTGGTCAGCATAGCGTTTCATTTTTTATATTAAAGAAATGTTCTTTGCACCTTCCCCTATTTTAGAAAAGGAAAAAGAAATTCATCTGCTGAAAAAATTTTTTAGTTCGAATAAGGGACTTAAGGGGTTGTTTCTGGAAATAGCTGTTAAAATATTGCAGATCAAAGAGCAAATGATGTTTTGTAAGTGTCTGTAAGTGCATGCAGTTGGTGATACTTCATTCAGCCTTTCAGCAGAGACTCAGTTTGATTTTAAAGCCAGATGGATAATGCATTGTTCAGTCATTCAGTAGAGACTCAAAATAGTTTGATTTCAAAGCCAGGTAAATAATATGCTGTAAAGTCTTTCAACAGAAATTCAAACTGTTTTCATTTTAATGCCACACTGTCCTTGTTATAACCAGATTATGGAATCTGCACGCAAGAAGTTCATCAACCATGTCATGCAAATGGATATCAATGAATCTCTGTTTCTGTGCTCTCTGTATCTCTGTACATCTCTATACATCTCTGTACTCTCTGTATTTCTGCCTCTGTTTCTATGTTATACACAGAGACTTCTTTGCATATGTGTCCCAAGCCCAAGGTCTGTACACAGACATCTTTGTTTCTTTGTTTCTTTCTCTGTGTCTATACACATAGACATCTTTGTATCTCCGTCTCTATCTCTGTCCATGTGCACAGACGACTGATTCAATGCGAGGGGTCAGCCCTGACTCGGAGCTGGCGATGGAGAAACCCACTGACAAATCCAAGACAGGAGGTTCTACCACAGACAAGGGAGGCGAGGCCAAAAAACGTTCCCAGGAAGGTAAGTCACTATGAGCTCTGAAGTGTCATGACTCATTCAGTCATTGCTCCTTTAAGAAAAATACAATCAAGTGGATCAACCAGTCATGAAAAAGCTTTTCTGAATGCTACTCGACAGTTTAGTGGGGCAAGGGACTGGCAAATATCCTTCCTGTCAAAATCACTGAGACTTGTATCCCAGTTTGCGCATTTCGTGGATGAGCTGCATGGGGATACAGGTGAAAAGAAAATGCAACAAGAAAACATGCACACTGGCAAGGGAGGTTGCGCAAAAAGAGCAAATGGACAATGCATCAAGATGCATCAGAGGAAGAGATGGCATGTCCAGCATCCCTACCATATTGAAAATCTTCCTTCACTGACAATGATGGGAACAGGTGAAGATTTTCCCTCTGAGGACTGGTTTCAACCATCTAGCCTACCACTCTTATACAAAATGTAGCACTGGACAGACAGGCAAATGTCCCTGTAGAAAGAGACATATCACAGAAGAACATGTTCTCCAGAAATCATCACCATCGCCTATTACCCCTCCTGGGGTACAGGCTGCCAACCAAGGACCTCCAGGCATCTCTGTCCTTGGCTCTTTTCTCCAGCTGGTTCCAAGTCATCCCCATGTTCCTGATGTCTGCTTCCAGATCCCTGCGCCAGGTGTTCCTTGGCCGACCTCTTTTTCGTTTTCCTTGGGGGTTCCATGTTAGGGCTTGCCTGGTGAAAAGAAAATGCAACAAGAAAACATGCACACTGGCAAGGGAGGTTGCGCAAAAAGAGCAAATGGACAATGCATCAAGATGCATCAGAGGAAGAGATGGCATGTCCAGCATCCCTACCATAATGAAAATCACATACTTGCAGGCTTCCGCAGCGCATGTCCAATCCAGCCCCAACATCGTTTCTTGATTTCCTGTTCAGCAGGCAGCTGGTTTGTTCTCTCCCAGAGCTCATTGTTGATGGTGTCTGGCCACCGGATGCAGAGAATCTTGCGCAGGCAGTTGTTAATGAACACCTGCACTTTCTTGGTGGTGGCTACTGTAGTTCTCCAGGTCTCTGCTCTGTACAATAGAACTGCCTTGATGTTGGTGTTGAAGAGCCTGACTTTGGTGTTGACTGACAGTTCCTTGGAGCTCCAGATGTTCTGTAGCTGTACGAACGTTGCCCTGGCCATTCCGATCCTTGCTCTGACATCAGCGTCTGTGCCCCCCTGCTTGTCAGTGACACTGCCCAGGTAGGTAAAGGCTTCTACCTCCTCTTGCATCTTGCTGTCCCGCATGATCAAGTTGTTGCTGACAGTGTTGGCCTTGAGAATCTTGCTCTTGCCTTTATGGATGTTGAGCCCTACTTGTGCTGATGTGGTTGCTACATTGCTTGTCTTTTCTTGCATCTGCTGTTGAGTGTGCGAGAGTAGTGCCAGTGTGCGAGAGTAGTGCCAGGTCCTTGGTGAAGTCCAAATCGTCGAGCTGCGTCCAGGGTGTCCATTGGATCCCATGTCTTCTCTGATCTGTTGAGGTCTTCATGAACCAGTCGATTGCCAGTAAAAATAGAAATGGTGAAAGCAGGCAACCTTGTCTGACACCAGTCGTCACTTCGAATGCTTTCGTGAGCTGCCCTCCATGGATGACTCTGCAGGTCAGAGCCTCGTACGAGTTTCTGATGATGGTGGTGATCTTGACTGGCACAACGTAATGTCGGAGAAGCTTTCACAGGGTGCCTCGGTCTACGCTATCAAAGGCTTTCTCGTAGTCGATAAAGTTGACATACAGGAATGAGTTCCGCTCGTTTGATTGCTCAATAATGATGCAAAGTGTTGCGATCTGGTCTGTGCAGGATCGATCCTTGCAAAAGCCAGCCTGCTGGTCGCAGAGTTGAGCATCAACGGGATCCTTTAGCCTGTTCAAAATGACGATGTTGAAAACCTTTCCTGGCACTGACAGCAGTGTGATTCCTCTGTAGTTCACGCAGGTGCTAAGGTTGCCTTTCTTGGGAATCTTGATAAGGTATCCCTCCTTCCATTTTGCTGGCACTTGCTCCTCTTCCCAGATATTCTTGAAGAGAGGCCAAAGCATCTCTAGTGTGGTCTCTATGTCTGTCTTCAGTGCCTCCACGGGGATGTTGTCAGATCCTGCCGCCTTCCCGTTCTTCAACTGTTTGATGGCATTCCCAATTTCTTTTTCTTTTTTCTTTTTTTTAATTTTTTTTTATTAAATGTCTCATATTTGAGACCCTCAAAATTGAAGTATGTTGATTTATTGCTGCCTTCCCAGTTTCTTCTTTGGTTGGTGCCCTGAGTCAGCCTTTTCGATGTCTGGAGGGTTCTCTGGCAATGGTTTGTTCAAGAGCTCCTCAAAGTGCTTGTGACGAGATGAGTAAGTGTTAGGTAGGTCCTCTAGGGGAAGGACTAGGGATAATTTCTCAAATAGAATTACCTTAACATGTCACCTACACCCTCTCTCTTACTAGTGGTGGAAGGAGCAACTTTCCGGTACTAGTCGTCGAAGAAATTTTTATTTTGTTCCGGGTATTGTGAAAATACTGAAGAATGGCTCTGAGATGGTTTTCCTTAGGCCTGTACTCTTATAAGTACTTGTAGCTCCGAGAGACAGAATTGAAGAGAGAAGTTCAAACATTCAACATTTGATTGAACAACAAAGAACTGACACAAGTTAAGTGCACTTTCACACATCAACTTTTATTGTTACACATAGGTAAGTATTGGCGGGTCAGTTCTATAGGCTAGGGTTTAATTCTTATTGGACTACCACAATGAGTGGACCCTTCCTCACTCCTACTTTACTCGCTTGCACTCAGTGCAGCAAGTTTTAAGTTGGCGTACAGGGGGTCTGTCTGAGTTACCCTGAATGTATCCAAAGAGGTACTCATAGACAGAGTCTCCCCTGTCTCATCATAAAGTGAGGGCAAGGGTCTGATGGATTTGAGTCCAGGTGGTAAGCTAACTTAGCTTTGCTTCGGAGAGGGTAGTTGATCTCTCCTGTGGTTGGTGACTGCCCCACTGGTGTAGATTGGTTGTCTGGTGTCGCCCTGGTGTTGGGCGAAGTCCCAGCTTCTGGTCCGGCCGCAATGTGTAGCGTGTCCAGGATAGCCTGACCAGGATCGCGTGTCCAGGATAGGGTGATCAGGATCCCAGTTCTGCGATAAAGAGAACTTGGTCTGTAGGTGAGAATCCGATGGCTGGTTTGTCGAGTGCACACATTTACCCTGGTTTACTTTCAGCACAAGTGTGAGACTCAGCCAGCAAAGTATTCTCTATGGTAGAGTTTCTGTTATAACTATTAATCTCCACTTTTGTTTAAAGACTTAAGTTAAGCTTACAAAAGGGTAGGAGACAGTAATACTATGTTACATAGTTTCAGTCAAACAACTCTTCCATGTTTCTTATGAATTAAATCACACTGACTTGGGCTACACTGAGTCCAAGTACACATGTGGTGTAGACTTAAAGTCATACACTACAAATCATTCCAACAATCACCAGTATTTATGAATCAGGGTAGCAGTTCTTAACCTAGCACAGGCATACTGTTTTCCTGACCAAAATTAATCATTTAATTATTATCTTAACAGACAGAATTGCCTACTGGCAAAAGTCAGGGTGAATACAAAGAACAGTGATCAGATAGTTAACAAAGAATCATAACCACTGGGAGAGAGCTTTTGCCATATGATGGCAAGCAAACTCCTACACAGAATAATCATTCATCAGTTTGATACATGTTGCTAAGCATTTGTACAAATCTACAATGTTAACACACACAGCATACATAAAATCCATACATAGATTCAAAAAGGTAAAACAGAGTTCCAACTCACTTTTCCTGGGAATGAACAGTGAATGACTGGAGATCAACGAGGGTACCGAGATTTTCTCACGCCTTCTCTAGTTGTCTCTTTGTCTTCCTCTGGTAGTCTTGAGGGGTCAGTGAAGGTGAGCCCTGTGTGTCTGGTATATATGCATTCTAGTTGCCGGATTCAATTTTGGCAACCTGTCACTCACACATCAGGGGTGAGAGGGGAGGGATCTAGTCTTATCACTAGTCGCCTCGGGAACCGTTTGATCCTAATCGGCATAGCTCACGGACTTCCGCAGCCAGTTTAATTTATGCGTCCGTATGGATACATACTATCGCGGAACGATTCCCGTGACATACGTTACAGTTCAGCCAGTGCACGAACTGTAGAGATCGAAGGGGGGGGGGGGGGGGGGTGAGTGGTGGTGGGGGGGAGCACGGCAGAGGCGTCGCGCCTTTGTTTTCATGGGATAGAGGGGGGATGGTGTGTGAAGCTAGCACCGGGAAGGGGGGGGGGGGGGGGGGGGGGAGACGGGCAATTGCCACAATGAAATTGAAATTTCACTGCGTCTTAGCTACTCAGAGTGGGGAAGGAGAGTAGAGAAAAGGGGGGGGGGGGGGAGTAGGTCAACAAGAACGACAGGCATCACGCATTTCCCATGACGCAATCTTTTTCTTCGTCATAGATCGTGTCAGCCGGGCGATTCGCACCGTCCTAAACAAGAGAAAGGGGAGAGGGGGTTTGAGAGAGGGGAGTGGGTATAGATTTGAAATCTTTTTTTTTTTGGTTTGGGGTTTTAGTGGGACCGATCGGATGGTTTTGTCAAGCGTTTCGTCACAGTGCTCAACCCATCTGTTCTTCTGCTGCTCTTCTCCTGTGAGCTGCATTCCCTCTCTGTCTTTTGTTGGTCTGGCCTCCTGTATTTTCCTGCCAGCTTCTTGGTGGTGTCATACAGTCCTTTCATGTTTCCCTGTTTTGCTGCTTGTTTGGCTTCGTTGCTAGGTCATCTACATGTTTCCTCTTTTCTGTCCCGATGCTCTTCTTTGCTCGTTTGTTTGCTTCAGTGTGTTCTGTTTGTGCTTTGGCCTTCTCTGCTCTTGTTCAGCTGTTGATGATTTCTTCTCTTTCCTCTGTTGGATCTTGCATAGGCTGTCTGCCGAGATCCATTCCTTGTGTTGGTGCTTATTGTGGCCAAGCACTTCCTGGCATGTTGATGTTACTGCCTCCTTGATCTCCTTCCACTTGTCATCTAGTGTACCGTCTTAATAATAATAATAATGAATACTTATATAGCGCCTATTCTCGGCTAGAGACCAAGCTCTAAGCGCTTTACAATCAACACTCGTTTACACAACGGGCTGCCAACCTGGGTAGTGCCGACTGAAGAGCTGCCAGCTGGCGCTTCATTCAGTCATTTCCCGTGTCATCCAGTCAGTATCGTTCAATATCGATCACTCATTTTCCTTACTTCCTTCATTCTTTCCATTTCTCACGCAGGGTGCATGCTATGTGTAACGTGTCATCCATACCAACGGCCAAACTGGCCTACTCTTCCGAAAGTAGTCTTCCTCTTCTAGCAGTTCTTGCAGTACTTGAAACTTGTTGCATAGAGTTGTTCTTGGATCTTGTTAGTATCTCTCAGGAGAGCTGTGTTGTATGACCACTTTCATAACATATGGACTGCCTGACAGGGCTGTACTCTATGACCACTTTCATAACACATCCTGGACTGCTTGTGCCATCGTCCAATTCTTCTTTAACTTCAACTTAAGCCTGGTCACAACAAGATGGTGGTCTGAAGCCACGTCTGCTCCTCTCTTTGGTCATCACATCCTGCATGGATCTTCTGAATTTCTTGTTGATGCAGATGTGGTCAATCTGGTTTTCTGTTGTGTGATCTGGTGAAACCCAGGTGGCCTTGTGGATGTTCTTGTGGGGAAAAATGCTGCCACCAATGACAAAGTTGTTGAGTGCACATAGGTCTGCCAGTTGTTCACCGTTCTCGTTCATGTCCCCCAGTCCATTGTTTCCCATGATGGTCTCATACCCAGTGTTGTCCTTTCCGATCTTGGTGTTAAAGTCCCCCATCAGGATGGTGATGTCTTTCGCTGGGTACTTTTCTATGATGGACTGCAGTCTATCATAGAACTTGTCCTTGTCAGTTTCCTTGCTGTCATTTGTAGGTGCATAGCACTGTATTACATTCACGTTGATCTTCTTCTTGGTTCTGAAGGATGCCGTGATGAATCTCTGAGCTGTTTTAGATAACATCAGTGTGACTCCTTGAGTATAGGGGGCATTGTCCTCTCCATGTCCTGAGTACAGCAACATCTCTCCTGAGGTCAATCCTTTCTGTCTGGACTGTGTCCAGCGGGTTTCACCGACTCCAAGCAGGGTAAGGTTGTAGTTCTTCATCTCTGACATTACTTGGAATGTCTTTCCTGTCTCGTACATGGTCCTGACGTTCCATCTTCCGATGTTGGCTGCCCTGGTTGAAAGAAAGGCGGTCGGCCTTGTGGCGTCCCGAGATTTCAGGCTTCCACCACATGGCGTCATACATCTTATTGTCAAAGACCCATCCCTTCTCAAGGCTGAGGTGTCGATTTGATTCCTGGTTGGCATTTTTGTAGCTGTGGTTTGTTTTACGGGGTAGGGTAGCTGGCCCCACACCCAACTCGCCTCCTTTATCGGGGCTTGGGACGGGCATGATTCCCAAAAAGGGTCTCCTGGCGGAGTTGTTCTCCAGAAATGCCAGAGACATTCTGTGGAGCAGACCAGGGTCTGGCCAATACCAGCTGCGCTTGTCGTCAAAGTTAATGAAGGTGGAACTGAAACAACCAAATGTTGTTACAGACACAAACCTGCAGATGAAGACCCTCTGAATACAAACACTCTTCTTTAAAAACTTCTTTTTTTTCTGCAATATCTCTTTTGTCAGTGCTAGATTTACCTTCCTTTAAAGGCTTCTTTCATTAAACACTTTTTTCTTTTAACAATTTGTCTGTCTGTATTCCCTCCGGGGATTGCAACCTTGCCATGGTCGGAGGGCTTGTGAGGTTCAGTGATCCCTTAGGCTTTGCTGACAGGGGCATCAATACTCGATTAGATGGTTAGTTGTTGTGAACGCTTCTAGGCCTGTATAGCCAAGTTGCTGACTGGCCTAAGCATTACGTGGTAGGAATTGATGCCCCTGGTAGGGTCTCCCATGTCAGAAAGGTTAAGAGTGAGGGCCCAGACAAATAGTAACCCACCTTTTCCTAGTCTGTCTTCTGCCTTTCTTAACCTTTCTATCCCCGTTCCGCCCTTTTCCGCCTGACCCGTCAGGCTCCTGATCCGCCCTGTACCGCCCGTTCCTCAGTAGGGTGATTGTCTCGGTGTGCCTCCGTTATTTGGGTTGACCACAGTAATAAGACAAACCGGTCGTTATCCGGGTCTTTCCTACCTTTCTCAGCGCCATTTGTGAAAGCGGTTTGTGGCTTTTTTTATTTTTAATCAATTTTTTTTGTCATCCCATCGACTTCCGACTACGATCAAAATGTCGCACTCTGACAGTGACAGTGACATGAGCTTGACTGTGGACCAAATGTTCAATATGAATGTGTTGCCGACCGAAAATGATGACTGGAATCAATCGGACATTGATCTTGACTCTGTAGACAGCGACAGTGACTATGAAGTTGCAGAAGGAGTGAATGCGAGTAGTGACAGTGACTCGGACATAGGCGACGCAGGTGACGCAGGTGCTACTGATGTCGGTGGATGTGCACAGTCATCGCAGTGGTCAAACGACAACTTTCGGACTGAAGTTCGTGTGTTTGATGCATACAGGGGCCCCCCACGTCCATAAGTGAATCTTCGAACACCTTTTGATTATTTTTCACTTGTTTTTCCTTCGGACGCATTCCATCTCATGGTCAGGGAAACCAACCTGTATGCAAGACAAACGCTCATGGCTGCTGGTCTTCCTGAGGATAAGTTTCAGCCAACCACTGTGGATGAAATCAGAGCTTTTGTTGGTCTTCTCATGTTTATGAACATGGCCCCTGTTCCTCATCGTGATTTTTATTGGAAAGACTCTTCTCCTTTCTTCAATCCCTGGGTGTCGAGTGTCATGTCGAAGAACAGGTTTGAACAGCTGAACCAGTATTTTCACCTCGCTGATACCACTCAGTTTGTTCCCAGAGGTCAGGCTGGGTATGACCCCCTGTTCAAAGTCAGACCTCTCATTTCCATGACTCAAGAATGTTTTGCTATGCAGTTTCTACCTGGGCAAAACATCACAGTAGATGAGGCAATGATCAAGTTCAAGGGTCGTTGTGGTTTTCTGCAGTACGTGCCTGCAAAACCAACAAAGTGGGGCCTCAAGGTGTGGGCTTTGTGTGATGCCGATTCTTTTTATATGCTGAATTATTCAGTATATACTGGGAAGACCAATGATGTGCCTGCTGGGACAGGTGATGCCCTAGGGGATCGTGTCGTCAAACACTTGGCAGAACCCCATTATTTCAAGTGGCACACCGTCTACTTTGATAATTATTTCACGTCAGTCCCCCTCATTCAATATCTGTTTCAGAAGAAAACCTTGGCATGTGGGACTGTGCGAAACAACAGGAAGGGTCTGCCACAGGATATGAAGCCAGCAAAATGTGTCAAAAAGTCTGGGGACACAAAGCGCTGGTTTCGTGAGATTGGCTATGATGATTTGAAGGGCAAGCTTCAGGCTGTTGCTTGGTTTGACCGTCGTAAGGTCACCCTTCTTACTTCTGTCCATGATGGAACCGATGGAGAGCTTGTCAGAAAAGGTGCAGGGGGTGTTGAAAAAGCCAGGTATTCTAGGCCCCTGGCTGTGGCTGATTACACCAAGAACTACAACGGTGTTGACAAGCATGATCAATTGCGATCATATTATTGTTCCAAGCAGAAATTCATGAAGTGGTGGAAATATGTGTTCTTCTTCTGCCTGGACACTGCTGCAGTAAATGCCTTTGTAATCTACAAAAACTCTGCAGATGCCCCACTGAAACTGCATGTGGATTTTCACACTGAGATTGTCATGGGCATGGTGAATGGTTTCAAGGGTCGAAAACGGATCGGCCGTCCCGTCGTTCATGACAATCCAGACAAGCACAAACACACTCCTTCCAAAATCCGGTCTGCCAGAGGCAAGAAGGACTGTGTCTGTTGCAAGAAGGAAGGCAGGAAAACCCCAGCAGGCAATGCCATCCAGTCAACACATGAGTGTGTGATGTGTAAGGTGGCTTTGTGCAAGGATCGTGGCTGCTTTTTTTCTTTTCACTAGCAGTGAGTAGGTTCCTACACACTCATTCTTAGCAGTACACCTGATACTTGACTAAATCAAGGACTGAACTTTGTCATTTTTGTTTTGTACAGACTGTTTTGGGGTTGACTAAATATTGAAAGTGCCACATACAAAAGTACTGGAGTTTGTGCATGTAAGAAAAGTGCACAACGGAAAGAAAATTTCATGTCAGTGATCTGTGTGTGACAAAAGTGATCAAAATTAAGAACATTTCCAGTGACTGTGTTGTTTGTGTGTGATCACATTTGGATTATATAATTCATTACATCTGGAACCATATGGTGAGTACAACAAAAATATTTGAGTGTTGTTTTGTGTTGTGATGCCTGCCTCTCTTCCTTCCTACTAACACCTGCATATAGTTAGAAATATTATCAGTCATAGGAATGCTTTTTCTCACAAACACAAACTAACTCATGCAGATCAAAAAGCATGCACTCCAATACATTTTCAGTAAGTATGGTATGATTTTGACCTGTTATTTTTTTTTTATTATTTTTTTCCTGCTATGTAACTGCTAGGTGACTTAAAAGCGTCACAAAAATTTCACGTATATTCCTAGCTACCTGTGTAACTACTAACACCTCACAACACCCATCAGTTCTTTTCAGATGGTGAACCTGACCACTTGCCACCAAAAAGGTAGGTGTTATAAAGTTGATGGGTGTTGTATTGCCTGTCTATCACCTATTTCACTGACGTAGGTGTGTTTCCCAGGTAAAATCAGGTGTGTGAGTGTTGAGTCATAAAAATATTTTCACATCCCCCTGAAATAACAAGTGCAAACCAAAGTTCAGCTTTCCATAGATTTTTGCTGAAAATTTGAAGTCTTTATATCCATTAGTTTATTTTTTACAATTTTTTAAAGTCAGTACCCCAATTCGGGCAGCAAATTCCAATATAAACTTAGTAGTCTAGGCGACTTCTGTCATACGAAATACAGGACAATGAAGGTTAACGGATCTTTTCTCTCTTCATCTCCCCTTCAAGCTTCTTTTCCACACTCTTTTTTTCTTTGATACTCGAGTCGCTGCCATAAGCAGCGGGGAAGCCCAAGCTACAGTTACCTGGCGAGGGGCTGAGTGGCTGATCCCAATTCAGTCGCTAAGGTGCTCTGTCTGGTTTTCATGCGGGATGGTACCAGGCTCATGGACGCCATACTATTGCCATCCATTGTCCCTTCCCCAGCACGGCAGCTCTCCTGGGGTGACTGTTTACCTCTGCCAGTATTTAAAAACCATCATGGCCTCAAAAAACACAAACAGGAAAGAGAAGAAAATTGGGTTCCGACCCTCCCAGGGACACGGACTCGGACTCGGACACAGAAGTCTGGAAGACGATAGGTGCTTGGCCCTCTTGGCTGATAATCCAGTCAGCGGATAGCAAACGACCTATTACCAAGTTGAGTCCCTTTGCTGTTGCAAAGAGGCTAAAAGGTCTTGTAGGCGCAGAGCCGAAATCAGTTAAGAGGTTGAGGGATGGTTCCCTGCTCGTGCAGGTTGACTGAAAAGCCCACTCGGAGAACTTACTGAAATCAGCAAGTCTTGTGAATTACCCAATCCAGGTGTCCCCTCACAAAAGTCTAAACTCCTCGAAAGGTGTCATCCATTGCCGGGTGCATTCCATGTCATGTGCCACTCACAATGAAACATGTTCTTTTAGAGTGTTGGGACTTGCATGATGTGAGACACAAACATTTTACAGCAGATTCCATGAAAACCTTGTTCAGAGATGTTCCGCCTGACGTGATCTTTGAGTTCTTGAAAGAGATTAACATTTTTCATCGGATCTGAGATTTTACAGTGGAAAGATTTTTAACAAACTTTCGGATGGGTTTTTCAAAGATGTATTTTAACCCTCTTGCATTCACATTTTCCAGCCTAGAACTGCTCCTAGTATTCGTATTGTTTTGAGAAATTTAAGCTAAAACTCACCTACTGCCTTTGAAAGGCTGTAGTGGACAAAGTTTCCACTGCAGCGCTGTCAAATTTAGTATGCAAAATTCTAATACACCATATTTCATAATGCAGAGATGTCACATGTTTGGGATGCATGTTGGTGTCATTGTCACCCAGTTTGTCACAAAACAATGGGACATCAAACGTTGACAATGTTACTATGATACACCAGACAGACAATAACATTGTCGGCATGCATTTGTTAGTATAAATCATCAAAGGGTGGCCTACCTCAACTTGAAAACAGCAGTCCTGGTTCAGTAAATCCAGTTTGGGGTGTCACTAAGTGTCACACGATTGTCACATACTCAAGCATGCGGCCAGGTAACTTTATGTTTGTTTTTTTTTAATCCTAAAAGGTGTGTTTGTCACTACTTAATGACTTTTAACACCGGAATATACACAGTCACAGAAAGAAGTAAAATCCATTATTTACATGCTAATGTGGTGTCTGGTCACACACAGCAGGAAGGCAAGTGTCACCACTGTCACATGTCACCAATATGGTAAACACTACGCTTGATTCATGGTTTCTACCGTGTTTGCTGCATGGCAGAAACTGTGTTTTCGACATCACCCCACTGATCCATGGCTCGCTAAACCGAAGATCAGTCAACCAGTAGCACCAGAGTCTTGGCAGACATTTGATCCACATCATGACGAGCACAGTTACGTATGCACGCATCTCCGCAGGTGTTGTATCCTGCCAAAGTGGGTCAGGTTGTCCCCGCTTTGCCATCTGCTGCCTGGCGTACAGGTTCGTCTGGTGAGCAGCTGTAGTAAAAAAAACAACTGCGGCAGGAAGAGAAAACAAAAATCCAGAGGTGTAGCTGTGTCTGGCAAATCATGATTTGGCCCAGTCTCCTCCTCAAAAGGCTGAACCACGGGTGCGGAAGTCGCCAGTCGCCACGTGGTCACAAACGCAAACAAAGGCGCATCATCATCTTCATCACTTTCTTCGCCTTCTTCTCCCTCTTCTTCCTCTCAAACATCCACATCACTTTTATTTAACTCCTCTCTTTCATATATTTCTACTTCTTGTAATATATCATCTAACTCCTCTTTCGTATAATAAAAAAAATCACCGTCAGTAGAAGCGCTAGCAGACGCCATTTTCAGAAACAAGGCGATGCCGTCTGCAGCAATGGAATGCGGTCAGTTCACGACCCTAGTCTTTGTGAATGAATTGTTTCCCACACCCCACACTACTGCTAAGATTTCATTGGACACCTCTCAGGGATGCACGTTTATTTTTGGCCAGCCCTGACTTAAAACAAGGTCGCAGTGTGTGAGGGAAAGTAACGCGGCACGTACGGCCGGTTGCGGCCGGAACGAATAGCAGGGGAGACAAACACAGCGGCCGGATACGGGCGAAACGAATGCAAGAGGGTTAAAGAATTGTGTGAATGAATGACTTGTGAGTTGATTTTAACGTGGTGACAGCCCTGATGTGGCCCTTTGTGGTCGGCTGGGCTATAAGCAACATTATCTTATCTTATCCATTGCCGAGAGTTGTTTAGGATATCTGAGGGAGAAAAAAAGGCTGAGTTGGCTGATGAAGGAGTGGTAGAGGTCAGGAGGGCGACTTTCTGAAAAGGTGCAGAGAGAAAACCAACCAACTCTGTTCCTCACCTTTGCTAAACCAACTCTTCTAGAGTCCATAAAGGTGAGGTACCTAGAGTAAAAGTAGCCCTGTATGTGCCATCTCCACTGATGTGCTTCAGATGTCAACGATTTGGCCACGTCAAGGAGAAATGCCCGGGAGAGGAGGTGTGTGCCACCTGCAGCAAAGCAGTTCATGATGGTGGATGTGAATCCGCGAAATGCGTGAACTGTGATGGTGACCACCCTTCTTCAAGAGACTGCCCTGTTTGGCAAGTAGAAAGCGAAATCCAGCGCATAAAAACAGAAAAAAAAATTTCGTTCTTCGAAGCCAAAAGGCTGGTACAGGAGCAGAAGGGAACCCCGCTCCTTTTCTCCACAGTGGTCAGAAAATCGCTTAGAGCATCTCAGGTGGAAGCCAGTGTTCAGACAGACCCATGTGGTCATGAACTGTTAAAATGTCTTCCGGCTGAAATGTCTGTCCCCTCCGTTTCACCCCCCTCTCCATACTACTCAACTATTCCTACTTTTTCAGCTGATCATTTTGTACTCACTGTCTCCAACCTTCACCTTTACCTGCTTCTTTCCTCTCTCTCTCTCTCTTCCCCTTGAATTGTGCTTACAAATGCATTCTGCCTTTTAGTCTCATCCATGGATTGTGCTGTGCAAGGGAAGTATTGTTTTTGATCTCTTTTCTCTCTTGTCCTGTGTTTGTTGAAAATGGCGCTTTCGCCGAAATATCCAGAAGTTTTGTGGTGTCCTTTGTAAATAAAATAACATCACTTTACACTTGTTGTGTGCTTGTTTGTTTGTTGTATGTTCTAGTGACGTTGCAGCCTGTTTCATCTATTTTCTGGCTACAGCTTTTTCAACCAGCGTGCACAATCTGTTGAACATGGCATTTCTGGCGGGATAGCATTATTCATTCACAACTCTGTTCTGTACAGCCCAGTTGCTCTGCAGACTCCGCTTCAGGCAGTGGCAGCTAGGGTTACTCTCCACAAAACAATTACTATCTGTAGTCTGTGTCTGTCTCCAAATATCTGTGTCACCAAACAGGACCTCATTTCGCTCTTGGAGCAGCTTCCTAGACCCTTCCTGCTGTTGGGCGATCTGAATGGTCACTCTCCTCTATCGGAAAGTGAAAGATCTTCACCAAGGGGTCTGCTTTTAGAGGAAGTGTTTTCGGAGCTTGATTTGTGTGTCTTGAATGGGAAATTGCCAACTTACTTTCACTCCGCAAATGGTACCACATCTTGTCTGGATCTTTCTGACTGTGACCCATCTTTGTTTCTGGATTTTGTTTGGGAGGTTGATGAAGATCTGCAAGGTAGTGACCACTTTCCTGTGTTGCCTCGGTATATGAATGCAGAGAGTGAGTTCTTACCTGAACGCCTAAATTTCAACAAAGCAGATTGGGACCTCTTTGCCACTAGGTTCCTTAAGGATCTGGAATAGGACAACATCCTGCAAAGTGAAGATCCGGCAGGAAATCTTTCAGATTTCATACTGAACTGTGCAAAGTCAACCATTCCCACATCTTCCAAGAAGCCTTTAATGCCAAAAGTTCCTTGGTTCAACTTTGAATGCAAGGAGATTAACAAAGCCCGCAAAAGAGCTCAATGTCGGGTCTCCGCAGACCATCAATGCCCAGCATCTGAGCGCATCAGAAACTGAGGGCCAAATCCAAACACAATTATAAAACCAGTAAACATTTATCTTGGAAACAATTTTGCTGAAGTCTTACATCTAAAACATCAAAGAAAAAAGTGTGGAAAATTATCAAGAAAATTAAAGGGAAGAACACCTGCCCCACTGTGAACCATCTCAAGTTTTCTGAATCTTTGATAACATAGAAAAAAGCAGTTGCTAATTTGCTTGCTTCAACCATTGAAAGGAATTCATCGTCTTCTAACAAATCAGCCAGTTTTGTCAAAAACAAAGCCCTCAAAGAAAAATCACCCTGCAACTTTTTGTCAGACAACATGGAAGACTACAATCTTCCTTTCACTTTAAATGAATTGAAAACCGCCTTACTTTCCTGCAGCGATTCCTCTCATGTGGAAACTCGAAACCGACGGCCTTCTGGCAAAAGAACAGTGTGGTTTCCGCAAACATCGAACTACAGTTGACCATTTGATCCATCTGGAATCTGTGCTTCGGAACGCCTTTCTAAACAAACAACACATAGTGGCTATTTTCTTCGACTTGGAGAAGGCCTACAATACCACCTGGAAATCTGGGATACTTCATGATCTCCATGATCTTGGTTTTCGGGGTCATCTACCACTTTTTATTCAAAATTTTTTGGCAGAATGACTGTTTCAGGTCAGGGTTGGCACCACTCTCTCTGACGTTCATGAGCAGGAGTTGGGTGTTCCACAAAGGAGCATACTGTCTCCTGCCCTCTTTAGCATCAAGATCAACAATGTTGCTAATTCAGTTCAACAGGGTTCCAACTGCTCATTGTTTGTGGATGATTTTGCCGTCTATGCAACTGGAAGCTTGTACCCGAGTGTCCAGCGCAGGCTCCAGGTTTGTGTGGATAAAATTCATCAGTGGGTGGAAGAAAACGGCTTCACTTTTTCTGCTACTAAGACACAGTGCATTTACTTCCATAATCTTGGTCAGTTTTTTGCAGATCCTGAAATCCAAATAGGGAAATCTCCCATTCCAGCTGTCAAAGAGGCCAAATTCCTAGGAATTATTTTTGACCAAAAACTCAACTTTCTCAGCCACAATAAAAAACTCAAAACCTCTTGCCAGAAAGCTCTGAATATTCTGCGGGTCGTAGCAAACACTGACTGGGGCGCTGGTAAGAAAACTTTGCTGCACCTCTACAGAGCCTTGGTCTGTTCCAAACTGGACTATGGTTGTGCTGTGTACGGTTCTGCAAGACCGTCTTACCTAACACTCTTGGACCTTATCCACCATCAAGGGCTTCGTCTCTGTCTTGGAGCATTCCGCACCACCCCTGTGTACAGCCTGTACACAGAGGCAGGTGAACCCTCACTGTCCAACCGCAGGCTGAAACTGTCTTTGAATTACTATATCAGACTGTTCTCGGAACCGGAAAACCCTGCCTATGACTGTGTCTTTGACCCTCAGTTGCAAAGTAAATTCGAAAACAACCCCAACTCTATTCCGCCGTTTGGTCTTCATATGCAGCCTCATGCACAGAATGCAGGTCTAGACCTAGGAGTTGTGTCCGATTTTTTCAAGTTTCCAGATGAGCCTCCATGGACCTTTTCCACACCAAAAATTTGTTTTGACCTTGCAGCTTTTCGCAAAGAGTCCACCAGCTCTCTGGCATACAAGGCATTGTATGCTGACCTCTGTTCAGAATTCCCATCCTATCAAAAAATTTTCACTGACGGTTCAAATTCTGAAGATGGAGTGGCCTGTGCAGCCTATTGCCCTGGTGCTCCTTCTCAAATATTGTTGGAACATATTCCTTCAGATGCTTCTGTTTATTCTGCTGAACTTGCTGCTCTGGTTCTGGCATTGAGGATAAGGTCTCAATCAACAAAGAAGGATTTTCTGGTTCTGTCAGACTCGCTGCCAGCTTTGGAGGCCATAGCTGGTCGCAACCTCCAGCATCCCGAACTTTTACACTTTTTTTAACTTTTTACCAAGTTGAAAGTAGAGGGAGACCTCTGGCAGGAGGATTGGAATACACAGACGGATAACAAACTCTTTCAGATCCGTCCAAACCTTAAGGAGTTCCTCTCATCTACGTCCGGTGGTCGTAAAGAAGAAACAGTTCTGTGCCGGCTGCACACCGGCCATTCGTATTTTACCCATTCATACCTTTTAAAAAGTGAAGAAGCTCCGTGGTGCATTCCATGTCATGTGCCACTCACAATGAAACATATTCTTTTAGAGTGTTGGGACTTGCACGATGTGAGACAAACATTTTACAGCAGATTCCATGAAAACCTTGTTCAGAGATGTTCCGCCGGACGCGATCTTTGAGTTCTTGAAAGAGATTAACATCTTTCATCGGATCTGAGATTTTACAGTGGAAAGATTTTTAACAAACTTTCGGATGGGTTTTTCAAAGATGTATTTTAAAGAATTGTGTGAATGAATGACTTGTGAGTTGATTTTAACGTGGTGACAGCCCTGATGTGGCCCTTTGTGGTCGGCTGGGCTATAAGCAACATTATCTTATCCTATCTTTCATATTTTCATGCTTTTACCCAGACCTGGAGAAGATTCCGGAAGCCCCAGGTGAAGGTGTGTCCACTGACCTGCAGCAAGGGGAGGGCAGTGAAGTGACAGACATTGCCATGACAACCATGGAGGCTCCAACAGACGGCGCTGGAGGCAGCGAGCAGAAAGCTGACCAAGAACTGGGTGATGGTTAGTGTGTGTGTGTGTGTGTGTGTGTGTGTGTGTGTGTGTGTGTGTGTGTGTGTGTGTGTGTGCACATGTGTTTGTATGTGTTGAGCATGGGGAGTTGGGAGGGGGGGATGAGATGAGTGAGACTGATGTGGGCATGACAGTAAAGGATCTAAGGAAAAAAGAGTTTGTGAGGGAGGGATGGGCAATGGGTAGCGGGGTCAGAGTGTAATAGGTGGCTGGAGTATGTGTGGTGTGCTGCAGAATGGAAGGCAGTGGGAGGGAGGTTAGAATTAGAGGGGTTAGGGACAGAGGTTACTGGATCAATACACTCGTGTATTTATGCATGTAGGGAATTGGAGTAGGGAAAAGGGAAAGTGTTAATTTGGGAGTTTGCAGTTTGTGTGGACTGCGCTTTAGTTGGCAGATTGGATGGGACATCACTGGTGCTCATCCATTCCTTAAATCTTTGAAATGTTGGCTCCAAGGGCCACATCCTGGAACACTAATGGATGGGATAATTTGATGTTGGTGGGATCCTGTTGAACTCAGGGGTCTGGACGTCCTAGAGAAG